>NW_022258837.1:152224-192432 GCF_009602425.1 Actinia tenebrosa | reverse complement strand
ACAATACTTTCAGTACTGGTTCTGCATAAAGTAAATAGTTGATTGGTAAAATATTTCTTGATTTGAGCGATGCATCTCTAAGTTATACAGTGTATAAAAAAAGTTAAAAATTAAATTAACATTTTGGACATTAGTCCTTCATCTGAGTGATCAATCAGGTATATATTATAACATGTTTTATATATCAAGTATACCAAGTATTAACTCTGGTATCAATCAGCTGATCGAATAAATCTTATGAATCTCATTATCAGCTTACAATAACATAGCTGTCCTTCAAGTGCTATCATCTTTTTACATTTATATTTAAGACATGCCATACAGTTGGTGAGAAATTCAAAGCAAGAGCAAAAAATGATATCTATTGATACCAACCTATAAGCCATGTCAAGACTGGTATAAAGATCCAATATACATGCATAAAATCTACCAGTTATTAAGAACCAAACCAAAAAGCAAATAGAAATAAATGATAAAACATTATAAACTCCACGAAGATTAAATCAATACTTTACTTAAACAACTTTATGATGAGATTTCAATTAATACGTATTATACATTCATTATTTTTGAACGTCCAYGTAGTATTAAAAAAAATTGAAAAGACTTCTTTTTCTTGCTTAGGTTTTCTGTAAACTGAACTATAATTCCATATTTGAGGTAATTTGTGGATGACATCATGAAATAAATAATTTTTAATTTATAATATTTATCGCGATCTCAAATATATTGGGCATCACATGACTAATCGTAATCTATTTTTTTAAGCTACGTGTTATTGCGATAAATTTTGCTTTTTAAATTATGTACTGTTTAATATGAATCATTTTAACTATGAACCTATGATATAAACATATCAGTTATCAATTTTTAGGAGAAAAAATAAATAAATAACGCAAGAAACTTGGAAAAAGAAATACTATTTAAATAAGGATTCAAAATTAATTTTTGTGATTCAAATATCTTGAAAATATTACAACCTTATTTTGATTGGCCCGAAACAAAGTTTGAATGAAAGTTTCAGAAATATAACAGTGAGAGAAAAAAAGATTAAACCACAAATGAGTATCGCACACGTGTCAAGCAGTTATTTATAGACCGCGACTCTCTTCATTTTCGATCGCTCTCTCTTCAACTTGAAGTCGTGTAGAAAATTTTTTTCAATCAAGCTTCACTTACCGAGCGAATTTTGGCTCTAATTTCTTCTCTTTTTGCTTCTTCAGCAGCTAGATCTGGAGATAGGGAAATTTCTGTTTGATCTGAATCATTTTGATTTTCCTTGATCTCAACTTTTTCTACAAATTTGCCCTCTCCGTTCACCGCCGCCATGTTTGATGATGTYGACTGTTGATGCCCTTCCTCCTAGACCATAATCCTTTGCAACGGGAAGTCCATACGATGCTATATATACTTTTACTTGTACCATGCTTTATACCATAGTTATTAACTATGCTTATACAGAGGAGCTTCGGTAATGGAATGGACAATTCTAAGAAAAAAATTTTTTGGAAAGGTATCAAAGGAGAGGTCATGAAATAATCCTATCTAGTTGATAAGGAATGGGCTACAGATTTTTCTAAAGAAAAATTCAAGTAGGGTTTACGGAGCTATTACTACTAAATAAAATAAGAGTTAAATAATAAAATAGGTTCTTTTTCTGGTCTTATTTGAAAGCTTTTAGTTCTAGTTTTTGAACAAAAAAATCTTTTTATAATGATAAGGTATTTTTGGGCTTCCTGTGATATTTTAATAATCACCCATAAGGCTTAGCGATCCCTATGACGCATCGAAGACGAAGACAAGATGGCGATGCAAAGTCAGAGAAAGGCGAATGTAAGTAAAATCATGAAGTATTTTACCCTCTATCTTGGTTCTCTCTTACTCAGAAATATAAAAAGCAGTTCACATATGCTCATACCTTGTGTAGAAGCTACAGATTCGCCTTTAAATTGATAGATAAGGCTGTAAATTGGTTCTAAAGAAGCAGTTCTTGGTCCACATGTGAACGATTTGTCTAAAGACTATTTTTCTCATTGACATTTTCTCTTTCCTTTGATGTTTTAAAGGTTCGCCTGCCGCCTGAAGTTAATAGAATTCTATACGTAAGGTGAGTTTTGAGCTTTTGTCTAAGTTTTGATGTATATATGAATGAATTTAAGAATATCATACGGTATATAAAAATATGTCTTAATTTGGATCAATATTGTTGATAGAGTTTGCCTTAGAGTTTGTTTTTCAAATACCAATTTGTTTTGATTCCAGAAATCTCCCATACAAGATAACAGCTGAGGAGATGTATGATATATTCGGAAAGTATGGAGCAATCAGACAGATTAGATTGTAAGTATTGTATCTTGTTAGTCTATCATAGTGCACACAATGTAGATATGTGCCTTGGTAACAGACTCATTTACTCAGGGTTAGCCTTAATTTAGTGTCAGTATATTCACAAATACCAATAGTAAAGTATGGAATGCACAACTTCAACAATACAAACACTTTGAAATCCCACGGGTGCCATACATTGCTAGTGTGTCGTCTTTCACTGATGTGACTCCAACAGGTTGGGTCGCTGGTTCGAGCCCTGCAGATGACACATGTGAATTAAGTTTCTTTAATGTGTTTTCTCCCTCACACAAGCGTTTTTCTCAGGCTTCTTTGGCTTTCCTCCCTCTATAAAAATCAACATGTGAGTTGTGTACATAAAATAGTAAATGTAGTGGTAGTGAGTGTGAGTGAAAGCAGGCCCACATCAGCCAAAGCCGCCAAAATAATCAGCCTGCTCTAACAAATTAAAGATTATCATTGACCTTCACTGGAACACATGAATATTGTAAACAAAACTAAGGCTAACCCTGAGTAAAGGAGATATCAAGTTTGGCCCGTAGTCCTTTTGTAGGAAGCTAACATTAAATATTTGCCTGGTTTTATGTTTTAGTGGCAATGCACCAGACACAAGAGGGACGGCATTTGTAGTATATGAAGATATCTTTGATGCAAAAAATGCATGCGATCATCTATCAGGGTTCAACGTCTGTAACAGATACTTGGTGGTCTTGTATTATCAGTCCAATAAGGTATGTCATTGTATTTATACACCAGCTATAGTTATCCTTTCTGAGGTAGCCAACCTGGTGCATGTGGTATAGCCTAAGTACAAACATCTTTCCTCCACCTTCTTTATGTGGTGTTGTTTGTACCAAAGCTTAGCCATCACAATTCATCCTGTTTATCAAACTTGGAAACTAGGCTGGAACAATTTATTTTCCCTTTCTTCACCTTGAGTTAACCATGAAAAATAAAATGTTTTCATTCCCATGGGAATGTGATGTCCCTGATACCCTTGCATTCAGTACCTCGGGTTGACTTTGCCCAGGCATAAACAAAGGTTCTTATTCTCTCAGAGGAAGCAAATAAAGCTAGCATAGTTGAGTAAGTGCAGTCACTCCATACCCCTCCCCTCCAGTGTAGAGAATTTGATATGGTCACCAATCAGACTTAGAGACAAGTCTTCACTGGAAATGCATACTCTGGTAACTAAAGGAGAAAAGTAGCTAATTGTAGTATATTATTTTGTCAATTTAGGCCTTCCAAAAGTTGGACAAGGAAAAGAAGAAACAAGAACTTGAAAAAATGAAAGAAAAATATGGCATTGGAAAAGACAAATAAAATAGGACAAAAACAACTGATTTCCTCTGAACTCAGAGTAACAAGATCTTCAATCTGTTATTATTTATATTCTTTTGTAAAAGATGCATACCATCAAATTTTGTATCAAGTAATGTAAACAGATCTAATAAAGAAATGTAAATAGTTTTACTTTATATCAGTCTCTAATCATCATTTTGCTTTTATTAGTTGATAAAAGCAGCATCTTCCATTTCCCTTTAAAAAATATAAAGTTAAGGAAAAGTAGAGTGCAAACCATAATTATATCCTTAAAAACTTTGCACAAATTTACAAGAATTAGTAAGTTTAGTAGACTGTAGACCAAAAGATGACTAGCTAAAAACTAGTGTGAGCTGCGTCGGTGTTTCTAATGAAATAGTAATGAGAAAAGGTAAATTATACACCGTGAAAAGATGAAAAAACTTACTGACGTTTCGGACGCTAGTCCTTCGTCGGAGTAAAAAAAAAAGCGACTGTAGACTGACAAGACTTTGCACAAATTCATACAATTTTGTTTGTTAACTTTTTCACGAATATATGGTAATGCACTCTAATAAAAATAATAAAAAAAAAGAATTTTTGCAAAGCTGGTGTAAATTGGCAAAAATTTGTGCTATAAATAATTATCACTGAATCTCAAATATTTCAAGATACCTGCCTTCGCTTTTCTCAAACCCTCCCCCCCCATCTACGAACAGAGACACTAACCAAGTGAATAACAAGCTACTGCAAACAAGATCACTTAGATACGCATGTAGAAATGGTATATCAAGTTTACTGAGATATACTAAAGATTCATCGTTAAATGTACAAGAAATCAATGTTGATATTTTTACCTAAAAAGAGTCTAACTTGCCATAAATATGTATAAAGGCAACAAAGAAAATGAAAATGTAATAGCTATGTAATTACCCTGGGTGCCAGAGGCCGTGTGGGGCTTGRGGGCGAGAGAGAGAGAGAGGGAGGAGGAGGGCCCCCTCCTCCCTCTCTCTCTCGCCCCCAAGCCCCGCACGGCCTCTGGCACCCAGGGTACTATGTAATTACAGTGATTCAACATTGATTTATATCAATCATGATAATGCCTAGATGAATACGGTAACATAAGCAATCATTCTCTTTACTCTGCAACTTCAATGAGACCAAATATTAACGTTACAAGACAAATGCCAGATTATGTCAGTTTATATTACAGTGCTTAAATGATCTTCAAATCCAGAAAAAAATAACAATTTTCTTAAAAATAATGATCAGCACAAATGGTATGAATAGAATTTGATCTCTACTAGAAGTGTGACGAAAGAGAGAAGGCATCGATAGACATTAAAATATTTCATCATGATTTCCTAATCCTCTTGCTGCTTCTTGGTTCTTCAGAGTTCAGAGGGGAGGCTCTCCTGGTCCTTGTATTACTTGCCGTACCATTAAGCACAGGTGAACTGGACTCCTGTATTCTTCCGTTAGCTATAGCACTTCTGCTCAGAGGGGTGCTTAGTTCTGTGTGCAGCATGGTAGCTGGGCTTGCAGGCATGTCGTACTGTGTTGGAGTCATTCCCAAGCGTTCTTCAATCATACGCAGTTGGGTTTCTGCATCATGACATTCTCTATGCTTGATTTTCATTTGATCAGTTTGACCTTGTTGCAACTGGAGCTGTGCGAATTGTATATTGATTATATATTGTACATTATATGTAATATAATTTCTTATAACCCACTATAAAAAAGGGATTCTGTTTTATATAAAATTAATATCTTAGTAATACAAGGAAATGGTACAATAATCTGCTCCCTTACATACATACAGACAGACAGACATACATACATACATACATAACCTTTATTTCAATACGGAATCTCTTCATAAAAATGCTCTTCCAGAGAGCCGTGTTGATTGATTGTTGATTACAACATATAACAAAGGGATTCAATTCAATAAGAACTCTTTCAATGTTTGTCACATTTTCTCTTATTTTCGCTAGTTCCATCTATTTGGTTTACAAGGCTCTGCTTAGCCAATTTAAAGAAATTTAAGCCAAAAAATTCGAAAAAGTTACAAAGGTTACCCTTTTTTGCCTGATGACAATCAGCATGACTATGACCACGATACCTTTATTTTCCCTAATTTGTTGACCTTACCTCCAAATCAGACTTGGCCTGCTGGTGTTTTATTTGAGCTTGTTTGTATGCTTGTAATTGTTCTGCAAGACACAAGTTACTGTTATTACCTCACAGGGATAAAAATAATGGCTGCTCAATGGCTGGACATGAGCCACATCACATTGATTGTGTGACTAATCAAGAGGATTGGGGCTATGGGCTAAGAGGCATTTGTCCCAACAATGTCTGTTGATTATCTCTTACCGATTTGTGTGGAGAGAGTGCTGTAAGAAGTAGGTACTGGTGCTGCAAAAACAGCTCCACGCATTCTCTCTAACACAGGTGCTTTGTTTTGCAATCCTCCAAATTTTCCTAGAACAATAATAATTATAATTACAAAAGAAATGAAATCTAGGTAGTAAGTAAGACAAGAGGTTTCTTATATAATTTAGACCCTTTTACCTCGGGCATGTTTTCCCATTTCCGACCATGTGTAATTCCCTAGAGTATTATTTCTTTGCTTAACGGTTAAGCAGGAAAAGACACATGAATATGGATACAACTCAGACAAAGAATCTTATTCACAAGAGAATGATACAAGGTCTGTAATAGTAAATGAAAAAGGGTCAACTCTGAATTGACAGAAACTGCAAGGGCAGACAATTGGGAGTACAGCAATGAGTTTCACATGTGAATAAGGATGTTAGTCCCTCCTTTGTCAGGGGGGATCCAGGATTTTGTTCAGGGAGGGGTGCTGCGCACAAAGTTAACCCAGGGAGGGTGCACCCCTTAGAATCAAAGGAAAAAACAGTATTGGTTATCTTCAAAGTAAGGGCACAAAGTGGAACCTGGGAGGGGTGCGCACCCCTCCCCTGGATCTGCCTGCTTGTAAAAAGGCAGGGTACAGATACATCACCACTGACAGACTGACAACATACTAACCATTACTGCGGATTCTATCCCCTGATCTTGTTAATATCGTAGGACAATGGGTATACTTTACAACCTAACAAGACAAAATTTCAAGGTTGACAAATTGTTCCTTGACAGAGACTACTGTTGTAGATTGTAAAGTAATGGGCGTAGTGGTGAGAGTGCAATGGATTCGATTCCTTGACTTGGTGTAATTATATGAGAGTAGAGTTGCTACTACTTGGTTCTCTCGTGTGCTTCAAAGGGTTTTTCTCCGGGTTCTACAGTTTTCCTCCCTTTTAAATTCCAATTTGATCTGATCATGTAATGAGAGCCAAAGGTTTGCTGTTATGTGCTACCCTTGTAAAACAAGGACGATTTTAGTATTTGGGAGTAACTTACCTCTTGTCTGTATTTATTGGCACAGTCAAGGTCATCTAAGATAATAGTATCACCAAGAAGCATGCCAAACACTGTTAATAACACAATGACAGATTTAATAATCATAATTTTTGTATCATGAATAATTAATGAGGAAAACACAACAGAAATCTGCAGTAACCAAGGAGAAGTTTGTAAACCAAATACAAAATCATTCTCAGCTTTGACATAGATATTTTTGGTCTAACTCACTCCAATCTCTAATAAAATAATGCTATTCACTTCAATCTGATCTGTGTGGGCTTTATACAATATGTGCTCCTTCACAAGGCCCACTATTCGTTCCCCAAAGACTCCACATTTTTGTTCTAACTTTTGTCAAATCTTCTCTTTTGGCATGTTACATGCATATTAGTTACAAACCTATTTTACAATTAGCAGCTTCAGCAGGAAATATCAGCTTGTCACGAGCATACACTGGATTTCCTGGTGGGTTGTAGTTACGTGGACCATTTCTGATGTGAGGGAGGGGTCTGTGGGTAAAATTGTAGTTTGGTCAAAACTTGAATCCAAGTCACTGTCAATAGACTTAATCCATTTCAAAGGACGTGTCATTCCCTAGTGTATTATTTCTTTTTTTAACAGTTGCACATGAGAAATCACATGAATGTGTATATGACTCAAACAATCTTATTCTCAATACCTGTTCCATTCAGGAAGTCGTTGTTTATAGATGGAGTCTAGAGGGAGCACTTGTTGTTGTCCATTGGAGTCACGGTATACTTCTTTTGCCTGTAAGCATTATAGTATGAATAAAAACTCAAGAGATTTCACATACAGAGAAGGATGAGAAGCTATTGTATTGATTCAAAAGTGCTCCTTAAAGTTGAGATTAAGAAATCAGGCAAGTGTTCATGATACATGATGATGATGATACATAATGATGATGATAATAAAGATGATGATCCATGATGATGATGATGATACATGATGATGATGATGATACATGATGACGATACATGATAAGTGATGATGACTATGATGATAATGATCCATGATGATGATGCATGATGATGATGATACATGATGATGATGCATGATGATGGTGATGATACATGATGATGATGACTGGTAATGATAATGATGACAGATCATCGTTTTTAACAAATCTTTTTTACTTACCTTGGCAGTTGTAAGTGTGACAACACAGTCCATATCACTAGCCATGTGCCAGGACAGAACGCGAGCAACATCATCATCTGCTACTTGAGCCAAGTGAGCCACCTAATGATAATGTTATACAGGTTGTCATGAAAGATGGAAAAGTCCTTAAACTAAAAGATGACCTTGAATTCACTAAATGTCTAGCATTAGTGCTAGATTACTGCCAACCTACTTACACCCTACTAACACCCCTACTGTCAACCTACTTACACCCTACCAACACCCCTACTGTCAACCTACCAAACTCCCTTCTTGGAGCCTTGTGATGCCTTATAGGCAATTTACTCATATACCATTTACTAGAATTTTTATTTTACATTGCATGCCCTACCTTTCCAAGTATTTCAGGGTCACCTCTTGGCCCAGGGTTCAGATTACACTGTCTCCTGGGAGCTTTAGCCAATTCGTCTCTCTTTTTGACAACAGTTGCTAGGTACGACTCAACACCCCTTACCTGTTGAGAAGGAAACGATATATTAAAATCTGCCAACATCATGTTATCTTGTGTCATTATTGCATTATTGTTTCACAGATATATGACGTGCAATTTAAAGTAGACTTACTGATCCTAAGTGCTGTTCGGCAACATTATGTTTCTTCAGTTCTGCTTTTAATTTCTGTTCTTCTTGGGCTGCCTCATGTACAGACACTAAAATAATAGAGTAATTGTAACAAATATGTACTGCACAGCAATTACTAAAGCTGCAACACAATAGCAACATTTAACTAAAAGATGAATAGTAAAAATAATGAAATTTATTAAGAAAACAAACAAGCAAAAAGGTTACGACATTTCGGCATTGTCAGATGTCATTATCAAGTAAAGTTAAAATAATGAAGAAATAGAAAATACACAGTATGCAATCATTATAAAGTTCAAGAGAATTTGCAGAATGGGAGATGTATTTATTTATTCATCAGATGTGGCCATTATTCTTATTATACCTCTCATTTCCTGGATAAGTTGTCGCGTGGTGTCAAACAATGACCTGTAGGTACGGATGGTCTCAAACAAGTTATCTCTTTCTTTGGTGAGCTGAGCCATTTGTTGTTGCTTACGAACATCTGTAATGAAAATAGAGAACCTCCATAACGGTCTAGATTAAAACATTCCAACCATATCTGATGCAAGTACCCCTTTAGTCACACCCAAATGTAGTAAAACATCTCCTCATTCAGAAAAGATGCAGAATTATTTTAGGAGGGCGGAGGGGACATGACAGGCCCATTGCTAGATTGGTAGAAAAATGAACCTTCCCTTACAAGGTTCTAGAGATGGGCCTGCACAATTTATGACCAGGACATACATTTATTCGGGGGTGAGAGGGGGGGGGAGGAGGCACATCCTCTGAATACCTTTTCTAAGTCTGCCTCTGCCACCTCTTACCATTTCATTATTATAATAAAGCAAATAAAACATAAAGAAACCATAAAGAAACCAGGGAGAGAAAAATCCTCATGTCCCAGACACTAACCATTATAAAACAAGAATGCCAGGGTAAAAGGAGGAACAGGATGAGGTGTAGCTTTGGACGGCAGGACAGCCTGGAAGTTCAGCACATACTCTTGACCATCCTTGCCATTTGTGTTTTCTTGTATGTACAGGTTTTGAACAGTAGCTGTTCCTTTGACCAAGGGAATCTCTATTTGATTGTTACGGCTTGCATTGGCCAGTGATGGAATCTCATCAATGCCGTCGATTATGCTTATGACCTTGATGGTCACTTTTCCTTGTAATTTCTCTCCAGACAGGTTATCATATTTATCCTAAAGGTAAGAAAATGCAAAAAGATTAAATTCTAAGTACTGAGAGGTACATTACGACTGTGCTATCTAGCCACCAGGTGCATACAACATCTATGAACTCAGAGAGAATAAGAGAAAAATATGCCCTTGGCTGGAATCGAACCCACATCTTCAGTATTCTAGTCCGATGTGTTAACCACTACACTACAAGGACCAACCACACTGGTTAAGCAGCCAGAATATGAAATGTAGGGTACTCGTGAGGATCCCAGAGCGTAGGTAAGTTAAACACTGTAAATATGTAGGCAAAGGATAGACATAGTATAGTAGTAATAAATTATGCGTTTGGTATGTGTAATGAAATAGAGAGAATAAAATAAAAATATCAAATGCAAAATGAAAATAAATAAATAAAAGAAAAATAAAATAAAAATAATATCAAATATCACTAGAACTCAGAAAAGTTTTACTCTCTGCTGTCAGTAGTGACCCTTTAGTGTACCTTTAACTGCAACTTGAGTGTCTTAACCAGACATCGGCCAGTAATTCTACTAGTGTTGGATACAGTCGGCGTTGGAGGGACAGATTCAGGTTCTAGTCTGACAGGGGGTCCAGCTTGGGCTGTAAAAGTTATCTGCAATAGCACAATTGCAATTATAGCCATTTTTTCTTGCTGACTTCTACAAATACATCTTCTTAGCATGGACAAAATGTTTTGTCCATTTCAGAGCATGTCATTCCATCTTTGTTTAAAGGTTGATGTTGAAATTTGTTTTGGCTAAATGTTATTTAAATAAACCAGAAATCTATTGGACAATCCAATCAAAGCAAAGTGACAAAACCTAGTGTTAAAATGGCTGGCACAATAACATCAATCATAATGGCAATATTTATAAACATTATGTCCACCTATACACATTAATATGGATACAACTCGAATGGAGAGTGTTAATGACAAGAGAATGACACATGGTCTGAAAATGGAAAACATCTGGCCCAATTTTAGCTAAAGAGGTCTGACTATTACTCTCATGAAGTGCATGCAGAAATCAGCATTTACTCCTCACGACTCTATTTAAGCCAGCCTGTGCTAAATTAGATGTTCCTGTTAAAGTATTGAATAAAATAAATAAATAAATTCAAATGTCCAAATTATTGTTCTAACAGCAGCAAACTAATAAATAAGTGAACCCAAGCAACTAGTGAATGAATTCTGAATTAGAAGTCTCTGTAAAATTACCATTTTACTTGTCAAGGACAGGGCACCTCCAGGGCCATACTGGACCACCATGCAGTGAGGACCAGAAACATCAGGGACCTTTAGATCTCTAATAAAACCAGACAGCCATAAATAGGTTAGAATACATGAATATATATGTGAATATATATGTATTAAAGAAATATACAAACTGAAGTAGATTTTGTTTTGAGATTTAAAGGATAATATGTTGCTTACATATATGAAAGAGCCAATGATAAGACGCCATTTTAATAATAATAATATAATATAATAATAATAATAATGATAATAATAATGGAATTAACAGTGGCTCATCTTCTTCACATACAACACCAAACTTGTCAGGAGTCAAACCGGGGTCGCATTTGTGAGAGGCAAGTGCTCTCACCGCTAAGCCACCCATGCTTCCCATGACACATTGTCCTTTTTTAAGCAGTGGTGGATTTTGTTAAGGAAAAAAACATAGTACCCCAGAAATAGCACAAGAAGGAAACAATATACACCATACTCTACTCTACTTGCATACTCTACAATGGGAGGTCCAATCAATGAACCCTTGACCCCAGTATGAGACAATGCACTTGTAATGCACTTGTACTCATCACCAAACAAGCTTTCCACTATTTGTTGATATTGTAAAGACATTTAATCAAACCTGAAGTAGAATTCTCCTTCTTTGTCTCCTGCTGCCTTCCGTGATGGATACAAGGTGGTAGCCTGAGAATATATCAACAACTTAGTACTTTATTTGGGGCACAGGAGGGAAGAAAAAGAGTGGAAGGGATAACTGGGAAAAAGTATCATGATGATATCCTATAGTGACCCAGCATCCTGACAGTGAAACTCCTGCATTAACTGGCTATGAGTACCAGCATTAGAGAATCTTTATTGGTTTAATTCCTACAAATCTCAGGAGAGGATGATACCCAGAGGGATTTTCATCCATACATTCATATATTTCTTCATTTAGTATTTCAATGAATGGAAATAAAATAAAGTCTAACCCTTGGAGGTGGTTTCTCAGAGGGTGGTCCACCCAGAGGGATTTTCATCCATACATTCATRTATTTCTTCATTTAGTATTTTAATGATATGGAAATAAAATAAAGTCTTACCCTTGGAGGTGGTTTCTCAGAGGGTGGACCATCCTTAGTGTGCCATATCTTGAGCACAACATCCTTTGCACTGGCTGCCTTTAGAATGCTGTCATCTTCAGCAACAACATGGGCAGACACAACTGTGAATAACAAACCGATAAACCCTTAAACTCAGCATGTTTTTGAAAAGTACTTATATATGAATGCATGCAGAAGATTACCAAGGAGAAGATGCTATTATTTCAAAATCAGGCTGTATTATAGGTACAAGGGTAGATCTGGAAGGGGGGCTTGATTGGGCGACAAGCCACACCCTTTTGAAATTTTGAAAATAAGAATATTGAATATTATAAAATGACTGTTATAAATCTTGCATTCTGATTGGCTGTGAGCATGTGCTTTATGGGAGCATACAGTACACACGTGCCCTTGCATTTTAACAAATGAATAAAAAAACTTGCTGTGCTGTGTGGAGTTATAAAGCACTTGAGGATTGGCAGAACACTTGAGAAGTGTTGAAAAGCACTCCACTACAGGTCATGCTTCTCCTAACACTTCTCTGGTGTTCTGCCAACCTCAAAGTGCTTAATAACTGCACACAGCACGCACACACATTTTCTATTTCCTCATTCAGCCAACCGTCTTGATGAAATAATCTTCTTGAGCTACTTCAGGAGTATGAGTATTATCTAGAGTCTCCTAATTATCACAATTTTTAATACATGTAGGTACCTGGTAATAGTTCTCCCACTTGACAAGGTGCATTTTTGTTGAAGGTAACATTGAGTTTGACAGGCTTTGATGGATCAGGCTCCAATCTGTTCATAAGAGTAAACACAATTTCCAATCAAGGATCAATATTGACCGTCAATCATGAGACAAAGGGATAAGTATCGTGATTTATTACAATTTCATAATGAATAATTGAATAATAATGAATTCATTATGAATATTATTTTGCATTCTATTAATTCTTTGTATAAGGGGTATCCCTTACCCATTTTATTTATTCGCTAAACCCCCTCCCCCCCACATGCCTATATGAACTAATATTTAAAACATACTGTTCAACTCATCATCATATTTAATAGTGCCATAAGTGGCATAAGGCTTTACACATGCATACATGTATGCATTCACATATATGCAAACACACTGTATTCATTCACTTAAACTTGAATGCATGCAAAAACTCGCTTGCTACAGAACAAAGTACCTTTACCTGAGATTTATGACAGGAGCTTCAAGATGGGATCTGCCTTGACATAATGCCTTGATACGGATACCATACACGCCCCTACAATGGGAACGACAGAACTTGATATGCATAATAATAATAATAATAATAATTATTATTATTATTAATGCTTGGAATTCCAATTTCAGACCACAACTGTGTCATTTTTCTGAGAATAAAATTCTGTTTGAGTTGTATCAATATTTGAGTCTTCTCATGTGCAACTGCTAAAAGAAGAAATGATACTCTAGGGAATGATATGTGGTCTGAAATAGTATTGATCTACTCAGCTTTTACCTTGGAGCACTAACCACTGGTTGACCAAAGCTTGCTTGCCCTTTTGCATTGGTCTTTTGTTGTAAAGCATTTGGTGTCAGCTGTCAATAGAAAAAAATAAGGATCTAACTTATTATCACCTTGATTTAGGTTCCACAGACCTTCAGTGGAACACATGAATATTCTTCACAAAGCTGTGGCTAACCCTGAGGAAAAACGAGCATGAGATCTCAAAATTTATTACTGAAGACTGAAATAAAGAAAGTTGATGGGGGGAAAAAAAAAAAAAAAAGACTGAAAACAGGACCTCTCTGAAAAACACCTTGGTGATGTGAGCCTCCTGCTTAAACTTTGTTATTTTTATTATTATTAAACAAGAAATCTCACACTAAATTACGTTTCACATGAAAAATAGGCTCAGCAACATTACCTTAACACCCTTGTCAGTGTTTAATACAACTTTAATGTCTGCTTCAGCTGCAGCATTCCCCATTTCATCACACAACTGGACGACAAGTGGTACTGGGATGGCTGTGTTGTTGTAGACAGAGAGAGGCTGGAAACAAAAGTCTTATCATTACTTATCAATCATAAGGTTTTGATAAGTGTACGTTCCTGCAGTTGTAGTTCAGGCAGGTTTGGCTGTCACATTTTAACAGCGATAATCAGATAATTCAGTATGTCTAACTTTTCAAAGTCAAGAGTTATAATTTGTTTTGTTTATTTAGTTACTATCTATACAAACACACACACCAAAAAAAATCCATCCACCCCTTCTTTTGTTCATTTCTATGTAGTACTTTTCCAGAGGGCCATAAGTAAGACAACTGTAAGATTAGTTATATTACCATTAAAAAATAGATAACTATTTATTACTAGCACAGTTATAGGCCAGGACACCATGAAAAACACAAAAAACATTTCTCACCTCTGTCGTATTGACATTTACAAGGGCTAGTTTTGCAGGGACTCCAGCAACGACCTTCAATAAAAAGCAAATTAAAGATCATTAGTTTTTTAGAATTACTGTTAGACGAGCCATTATTTTGAGCTATAGCTGGAGGTAATTATACCATATATCAATTAATTTACCCGCAAATACATGCAGCATTTAATATTTCCTCCAGTTTTCCATGGTGTGTTCTCTTTTTTACCACAATTTTCATCATCTAGCAGTCAAAATGTTGTGAACTCAAGAGGAAATTGTTTCTTGACAGAAAATTTACAATATAAACTGTTTTCTCAAGGTTGCATGTGCATCCAAACTTAAGAAACTTGACGGGCCAGGATACCCGAACACGAGTATTAATGATGTATTGCTATGAAAATTTTCTATAGGATTCATAACATTGATTAATCTCCTCTTTAAAATTACATAACACGGACTTCTCGGATCTTCTCAATTTGCGTTTTTCAGTTTGTGACTTGTCAAGATTGGATGCCCACGCAATCTTGAGAAAACGGTGTATTTTACAACAGAAACAAGGGAAAAAATTGAAAGAAAAACGGTTTCGAGCACGCCCATGATTTCCCCCAGCTCTTGACCAATCAGAAAGCGAAAGTTCACAATAATTGTGGTAAAATATAGTTTGCTTACCTCTAATCGCAGGTAGTATTTGAGCTTCTCCCATTGGATGGTTAGTTCTTTGGGTCCAAGAGAGCCACTTTCAAACTGGATGTTCTTGATCACTATTGAACCACTCTATTTACAAAACCAAATGGACAACAAGCATTCCTTATTCATTCACATCTTCATTCATAAGGTTCATTTAATCATTCATCTCATCTCATTTACTCATCCATTTATCATAATCCGTGAGATACCTAAGATATATTTTGTCATCTGTCTCATCTTATTCCCTCATCCATTTATCATAAATACATGAGATACCTAAGATATATTTTGTCATCTGTCTCATCTTATTCACTCATCCATTTATCATAATATATACATGAGAGACCTAAGATATATTTAGTCATTCATCTCATCTCATTCATTCACTCATTCATTTATCATACATACATGAGAGACCTAAGATATATTTAGTCATTCATCTCATCTCATTCACTCATTCACTCACCCATTCATTTATCATACATACCTGAGAGAGACCTATCCCAACTTCTTTTTCCTTCAAACCTGGTGCAGAGACATGGAACAGCTTGAGGGCTCCTGGAGGGAGCTGAAGTAAAATAATAAATACAAATAAATTAATAAATTCAACTGCAATGATAAATAAATAAACTGAGCAGTAGCCAGATAATACCAATGCTAAACTTTAAGCAGGGATTTCATTTAAAGTTGGGTATCGCAAAATGCTCTGTTAAGAGTGTGAAATTCTCCAGATTAAACTACCCTTTATAGCTTAGCACTTTGTAAAACATTCACTTAGACTCTACTGCTAGTTCATGACCTTCTATACAGCATGGAATACCCAAAATGAGAAAACAAGACAAGTATAATATGTTTGTAATGTGTAACATTCGACCAACCTTGGTTATCTTGTTGCCATATCTGTCAGTTATCAGGACAATGATTTCTGATTGTAATGGTTCACCAAACCTCAGCTTAGGGTTTGCACAGGTGCACTTTAAAATAAAGGGCTCATCAGGGGTTGGTCTGTATGGTGAAGAAAATTGAAATGGGGAGGCGTTAATAAACTGTACGTAGAAGAAAATGTTAACAAAACTGAAACTACTGTTATGTTAACGGAAAAGAAAGAAAGTAGAAAATGTGAAGGGATTAGTTAAAAAAGAAGGGAAAAAGAAAATGGAAAAGGAGGAATGGACAAGGAAGAAATGAAAGAAGGAAGGAAAAAAGAAGACATGAAATGGAAATTAAAGAGGAATGAAAAGAAAGAAAGGATGCAGTGAGAAATGAAAATAAAAGAGGAAAGAGAAAATGAGGCTTAAGGAAGGAATGGACAAAGAAGGAAGGAAGGGGGAAAAAAAGGAAAAATGAAAAGAAAGAAGGGATGGAATGTGAAAGAAAAAAATAAGAAAAAAAGAGAAAGAAAATGGGAGAGAAAGATGAGTAGATAAAGATGAATAAATGATGCATTAGATGAATCAAAAAGAATATGATTTATAAAATTCCTTACTTCAATGTGAAAGAGAAGTCTAAGCCAACAGAACCAATTAAATGCACTTGACAGTATTTGGACTCAGATGCAGATGTTGGGGCCTGAAGCATTGAAATAACATGTCAATGTCAATATGACAAGTCTTATGTTTACTTATTAAAAGTACATCAAAATTATAGCCATGGAGGATTTGCATCATCACACAATAGCAGCCATGAGGAGGAGGCACAAAAATAGAATATTTTCCCCCTAGGAAAGTCAAACTGAATTTTTTCTCATACAGTATGTATCATATACCAGCTTCAGCTGTACCTGCCTCCAGCCATGGCTGCCATCTTGTGATGTTGCAAAGGCTCTATTACTTTATAAGCTAACCTTAACTTCAGGCAGATTCCCTTGCTTGAGCATTTCTTTATTTGTTTTTTGGATCCAATTGACCTGAATAAAAACACAGTGATAACCATCAAGCGTCTCTTAAAATCTTCTACATTGTTCTACACACCTTCACCTTCTATTCTATATGAACAAGCTGCATTAAACAGTAGCATTACTTACTTTTAATTTATTAATTAAAGTGTTGTCTAGGGGGAGTTCTCTGTCACCTTCATCTAAAATCTTGAAACCTTTAAAAATAGAAAAATTAGGTAAATCCATTTGAAACTTGTGGCAATGTTACGGTCTATTTTTTCTCTCCTTTCTTTTCTTTTTCTCTTCATCTTTTATTTCCTTTCCTTTTCTCTTTTCTTTTTCTTCCTTCCCTTCCTTTCATTCCCTTTACTTTCATTCCTTTTCACTCTTAAAGTTTTCTTTTCTTTCTTGTCCTTTAATTTCTTCTCTTTCCTTCATATTTTTCCTTACTTTCATTCTTTCCTTTCCTATCTTTGTCCCTTCCTTTTGATTCTTTTCTTTTCTTTTCTTGTTTTTCTTATCCTTTTTTTCCTTTCTTTTTTTCCCTTTCATAATTCCTATTTTCCCTTCTTTTTCTTTCCCTTTTTTTTATTCCCTCTACTTTGCACTTTTCATTCCTTTTCTTTCATGAACCATATCCCAATATTTTCCAGCATATTTTTGATCTTGACTTCCAGATTCCCCAGAATTTTTGAACCTCCTCTATTAAATACAATGCCCTCTTCAATTTCATCCCATAAAGGATGTCATCAAGGAATGGCACAGCGGGTAGTTCTTGTGCTTCTTAGTGGTTAGAATGTGTTCACTCTACTATGATCGGTTTACTGCTTTAAGGTTATCATTATCATAGTAGTTATTTCTAATTCATCTGTACTATTTATATAAATGATCATTGTAAATTAGCAACAGTTTTTACATTGTAAAGCGCATGAGAGCATCTCCCTATGGTTCATGTACTATATAAGAATTAATTTTATTATTGTTATTATTATTATTATCATTATTATTACTATTATCATTATTATTATTATTATTATTATTATCATTATTATTATTATCATACACCTATTTCAAAAATCATACACCTATTTCAATTTGTCGGTTGGATATCTGAAATCAGAAATCTGAGACTGATTGGAATTGTGGGGGACTGAGTGTTTTCTCGTTAAAAATTCAATACACACTTACCCAAACAGTTTGCCAGTGCAGGTCATTGCTCAAAGTTAGTTTATCAAGATATTAACTTTTTGCGAACTATTAATTAAAACCACAAACAATTAACAGCTTACAACCCACAATTCCTTTTGGTCTCAGATTTCAGATCTCCGCCCGACAACGTTTTTTGAAATAGGTGTATCTCTTTTCCCACTACGTCTTCTAATGTCAAAAACCGTTATTTAACTGTGTCGTACCTGTTGGGGGTTGTCTGGTGTGTAAGGAAGAAGCGACGACACATGGAACATTATCTCGTGTCCTTCGTATATTGTGAAGACTGACTGCGAGCCTGTCATGTCGTCTAGTTTAAATAAAAAGAACGGCTTAATCCCTAGTTTAAATTTCTATTAGAAATGCATTATAAGGATAGGCAATACCGCTAGTTTGTATTTTCAAAGTTGTGCATTCTTTACTCTATTTGTGTATGAGAATAATTGAAAAAACGTAGTCGGGTTCGAGAAGGTCATATCATCGAAGCTTAGACCGAAAAGGATTTTGGGTACTCCGAAATGTGTATTATATTTGCATATAGACATGTAAAAATGCACAGTAGAGCAAAGTCGGTCGATCTAGATTCACAACATGCCAAATCCATGATGCATAAAATGTGCACAGGAAGGGAAACTGCAATACGCATGAAATTAGCATAATTGTTTGTCTTCCCATGATCCCCTTCGGTCTTAGCTTTGATGATATAACCTTTTTTTGAACCCGACAACGTTTTTTCAACTAGGTGTATATTATATGAAATATATATTTAGTCTGCGGTTGAATGTATCAAATTGAGCTGATCCTCGCATTATATGAAGCAACTTAAGCAGCTGCAACTTGAAAGACTCAGTAAAAATTCTGAGTCTTTACTCTATTGTTCATAAATACTATCGCTAAAATAAGGCTAACCCTGATTAATTAGAGATCTTTAGCATCAAGTTTAGGGCTAACCACTAAAACCGCTAGGAATCAATCCCAGAATCACGCCCACACACACGGGGAAATACATCAATGAAATTCAAAATGGCGGCTCTTCCAGCAACAACTTTGTTATGACGCCTTACTAAATGTCGAAAGTTTGAAGTAAAACGCCTGACGTCGGACTGCAGTTTGAGGTTTGCGGTACCTAGCAAGAACGTCGTGCTTGGTCTATATAATGACTTACTTTTAACATCGAGTCCACCACGGTATCCCTGCCAGCCCCGTAAAGGGATTCTATCACCAAGTAAGTCCAGGAAATTATCAAAATCCTCGCTACCAGTTTCTGTACAATTAGATAAGAAATTGGTTAGAATCCCACACACACACACACACACACANTTATTATTATTATTATCATTATTATTATCATTATTATTATTATCATCATTATTATTATTATCATCATTATTATTATCATTATCATTATTATTATAAATTGAAGAATCAACAAAATATTCAGTGTCTTTTACTTACTTAGCCCTGTGATAGTGCTCCCAACCACACATGACAAATCTTGTCCATCTTCAAGCTTTAACTTCTGTTTAGATCCAGATGCCTGATGGAAGACTATTATTTGTCCGGCATTTGTACTGGGAGTCACAATTACTGTCTTCTCAATTGGGGCCACCTCTTTATGATGCTGTAGTTCTATTTTAGCTTTGATTTTCATGGCTTTGTTATYGTGAAGTCTGAGAGAGATGTCAGGTCCAGTTAGGGAACATTTGCCAGAAGAACTGCAATCACCAGTATATGTGGGGAGATTTGGTTGGGAACTTAGCTGATGGGAAAAGAAAAAGAAATGAATGGATGAATGGGAAGAAATGGAAGACAGAGATGTCATGGATTGGATACAAATTGATGAGAAAGAGAAAATGAATGGATGAATGGAAAGAAATGGAAGACAGTGAATAGTTATTACCATGGTCAATTAGCTGATGGGAAAAGAAAAAGAAATGAATGAATGAATGGGAAGGAATGGAGTTAGGGAGTTGTCTTGGATTGGATACTTGGATTGGGCAATTAGCTGAATAAGATGGGGAAAAGAATATGAAAAAATAAATGAACAGAAACAAATGAAGTGCCTTGGAGTGCCCCTTACTGATGGGAAAAGTAAATGAATGGAAATGAATGAAAAAAGACTAATGGGAAGTTATTGCCATAGGCACTTAGGTGAATCACATAGGATAAAGAAAATGAAATGAAAATGAATGAATGGATGGATGAATGAATGAAAATGAACGGAAGTTAATAAGTTGATTATTACCTTGCATACTACGTTGAGTCTTGGGTTAACTGTGACATTACCAGCCTTATCCTGCACTTGAACATTAAGTTGCAATTGATTACCATTTTCTATAGTAATTTCAGGTTCTGCTGGAGTTGCGACCAATTTATATGGAGGACCTGAAAATAAACCATGCACAATGGTAAATACTAAGCAAAGCAAGAATAAGGAATTTGCATTATCTATCCAAAACTAACAAAAAATTCATG
This sequence comes from Actinia tenebrosa, assembly GCF_009602425.1. The sequence goes on along the minus strand of NW_022258837.1, from coordinate 171,384 downwards.
ATTTGAAAGAGTGTGTTAAAGTTAGCAAAAGTTAGAAGTTTGAAATAAATTCAGCATACACTTATTTCAATAAAGTTAGTCACACCTGAAAAGCTTCATAGCTGAGACTGACAAGGATTATGGATAGATACATTTTACATGTTTCAACTGCTTCATAACTGTTGATGGACTAGAGATTTTTTACCAGATACAAGTTAACTTCCTCCGAGCATCCTCAACTGCTGCAGTTTGTGTCAAAAGCTTTACTTGTTGGATATAAAATATTTCCCACGACTCTCAGCGATCACAGATTTCTAGGTTTTTGGTGACTAACTTTATTGAAATAAGTATATAAATGAAAAAAGTTATAGAGCAGTTGCATGTAATGGATTGCCGCCATCTTGATTGATGATAACAAAGCATTCCTCATTAGCTTCTCCTGCTAGATCAACCAAGATGGCAGCTGTTTCATTGTTATTCATATCTCAAGGGATTTTGAGTCACATGGTTGCACACACTCTATTGAAGTCCAAAAATTGCACATTTTGTATAAAAAAAATAAAAAAATAAATCACTTTTATTTAAGTGTCTAGTCGTTCTAGCGCTTTCGCACTAATTGGGGACACTTTTCACTCACACGCACTACCACTACATTTAATGTTCTATGCACACAACGCTCAACTCACATGTTGATTTTTATGGAGGGAGGAAACCGGAGAACCCGGAGAAAACCCTCGTAGCATAGGAGAGAATAACACATCAAACAAACTCAATTCACATGTGGCGACCGCAGGGCTCRAACCAGCGACCCGACCCGTTGGACTCACAGTGGTGAAAGACGACGCGTTAGCCGCGAACGCCACCCATGCTACCCATGTATGAGTTCATATGTTGGTGGGCAACAGCTTTTCCTACAACTAACAATCCCTATAATTGGCAATCTTTGGTTTTCACTAACTTGGGTCCTATTTGTGGGTAATTTTCTTCAAATGCTTCATTTTACTAATTTTAAAATGCTCTTTTGAGTATTGATAATTTTGTTGGTCTTGTATTAGCATAAGAAATCGCAAGATCTAGAGTACAATTTGGAATTTATAGGTATAAGTAACATTTTGAAAGTTTCCAATTAATTTTGAGAAATTTCAAAACATCATGAGTATCTATGAATTCTGAATTATTGTACAAGAAGATTGTGTGATTTTTTTGTTTAAAGAAAAAACTTGTCATCTCTAATCACCACCACAAGTACAGCAGTGGTGCAGCTCAACAGGGTCGAACTGAAAGCATGTGAAGGCGCCAACTGGCAGCCGCTAGACAGTCCCAGGAGCACAGCTCTAACCAGTTTGAATTACTTAGGGTTGATTTGAGATATAGTTTATAATACACTCAACAAAATTGGGCAACTTAATTGGGACTCTACACAGAGTACAATTATTTGGGATTTACTTGTACTCCTCTTGTCCAATAAGAATTGAGTAATTTTGTTGATTGTATTATAAATAATTTAAATGTTAGACATGCAAACTCCCCATTACATATTGAGCTGCTTATATTGACTTTTTTAATTGAGGAGTAGAAAGATTTGGCCAGAATCAAGGAAGGACTGCATGCACTTGTTCTTGTCATGCAATCAAGACAGATTTACATACAATGATATATTCTAGTCAAATTACCAGGAAAAAGGCTTACCAGGAAGAAGTCTTATTTTTAAGCTTTGAGAATCTTCTTCAAGTCCAGGTAAAGTTACCTTTAGATTGAAATCCTTTAAAAAATACAATGTAATCAATATCTATTCATTGTTTAGAAGTGTTACTGAAAGACTTTTTATAGAAAGGGTATGAAAGAAGGAGGAAGAAGAAAAGATGAGTGGAGGAGGGAGGGAAGGAAGAGACAAGGAGAAGAGAAGAGAGGAGAGGAACAAAGTGGGTAGGGGGTACATGATCAAAACCAACAATAGGAGGATAGGGTTGGAAAAGTCTTGGATGCCCATCTCTTTTCTTTTTGATATCAAACTGGAGAGCAGAAAATATAATAATGTTAGAAAATGTTTAATATATTGCCTTATCTTACCTTGCCTGCATGTGAAGGAATGGTTCCCACAGCAACCACACCTTTGATTATCAGACTGTTGCCTTTAGATGAAGTACCACTAAAACTCAATTCAAGGCCACTGAAATGACAACGATTGACATGGAGTTCAACGATTTCAGAGATTAGAGCTAACAAGTGCTCACTAGCTAAATGATGGGCTACCTGTGGAAGTCTTTGGCAGAGGAAGCCCACTATAACAGTTTCAAAATATATTGACAGATAACAAACCTTGCACTGAGCACTGGTAAAATATCTTGAGAGAACTTTGAGGGGTTGTTAAATTCATCAAAGAGATTCAGAGGAATCTGGAAAAAAAWATATTGTATTTAAGCCATATAAAGTATGGAAATAATAACCGTCTACTCCAAATCTATAGGCTTTTTTTACCTGGAATGGTAATCCAACTCTCAATGGAATGTCCAGCATACCAAATGTAAACTTGTCTGGTTTAGCCTCTGATGAATGAAAGACAATTTGTTATTTGTTTAGTCGGGATGATATATAGCACGTATAAAACTAGTTTTAATTAGGGTCCAGTTGAATGGAGGGTGGATAGCACTGTCAGAAGCATGGACTCATCTACTGGATAGTACTATTGACCCTTCATACAACCAGGCCCAGAGGATTAACAAATTGACATCACCACACTACTTTGACAATGTGATGACACAAATTATCGTCAGTAAGAGGACATACACATAAAAATCTGATGTCTATTTGTTTTTTACGATAACAAAAACCATAAAAACTTTTCATTTTTAAGCAATCAAAACAACCAGTGGAAAGAGCGCGCGCTTGACATCAGCTTTATCTGTCTGTCCTCTYATTGATGATAAAAAATAACCAATCAGTGCGCGAGAAATTGGTAAGTTATTGTAAATATAAGTATTGCTTTATGGAAACTACTAGGCTAAGAACAGCCAGGATCACGTTTTAATTACTATAATAAAATGTTAAATGCTAATGCTGATGCTAAGCTAATGCTAATGCTAATACCTGTAACAGTAAACTTTATGCGATTTGATGGCAATCCTTTCATGGCTTGGACTGTTGAACTCTCACTCACAATGACTTGTAGAGCTAATGAATGTGGACCAAGCTGGGTGATATTTTCTGTACAAATCAACAACAGTTACTCAACCCAATTACAGCATAAATGTTTTTTAACAAACTGTTGAAACATTAGAGCATTTTCAATATCATGCAAACTTGTATCTGTAAGCTGCGTGCGGAGATTTATTTTTTCGCTGACATCAACCAAAAATAATTAGTCAGTAACTTTCTCATTTTCTACTAGTAACAATGAAAAACTAAATTGCAAGACACAACTTGATTTCACATAATATTGAAAATTGCAATAATGTTCTGAAAGACAGTCAGAATGGTTACGTTATTTTAGTCTTATTCAAGTGGATAGTGTGAGGAAAGATACCAACCCATCTTTCTGAACCAGTATGGCCAGTTTTTGCCTCCATGTTGGCAAACAAGGTTTGTTATCACTTTATCACCTTCTTTATCTGAACCTATGAACAGAAATAAAGACACTCTAAAAACTACTAAATAAACATCACACCTCTATCACAACATTCTTATTATCAACATATCACTAAAAGCTACGCATCATCATCCATAGAATACATTGAATGAGGACTAATGTTATTTTTTATTGAGTTAGCAGGGTATACTAATTTTCAGTGATTTTGCTCTGAAACCGGGTCAGGGTTCAGTGGGCTCAGCGGCACATCTCTACCCTAAACGGGCAAGAGTACCCCCCCCCCCCCGGGTTTGCAGGCTTCACTAATAACAGCAATCTATATTACCATGCCAGATGACTTTTAGCTCAACAAGCAGTTTTCTTCTATCTCCAGGCAGTTTGTTAATAGGTTCATTCTTGCCGTTCACTATATCTACCTTCATTGCACCTGAGAAAAAAGAATGCAAATATACCGGCAATCAAGTCTCACATTTATTTTCGATATTGGGTGGCACGGGTGTCTTTTGGGTGGCATATGCTACTTTTAATGCTTTGCCTTTCACCRCTGTGAGTCCAACAGGTCGGACTGCTGGTTAGAGCCCTTTGGATGCAACATGTGAATTGAGTTTATTTGATGTGTTATTTTCTCCCATGCAGTGAGAGTTTTTTCTTCAGGTTTTTCAGTTTTTCTCCCTCTGTAAAAATCAATATGTGTGTTGAATGTTATGTGCATAAAATAGTAAATGTAGTTGTAGTGAGTGTGAGAGAAAGCAGGCCCAAATCAGCAAAAGCCGCCAAAATAAGAGATTATGATTAATATCTATAATGTTAGTTATTTAGTACCTATTGTTGTTCCAGCTGGTATTTTAGAATTATTATCAAGCTTGTTTCCTTCTGGCCAGGCAATCACTAAACGACTTGGCAATCTGTTTTTAAAATGTCAAAATATAATATCAGGGTTCGTGCTGAGGTAACCACTTAAAATTCAAGCACTATTCAAGGAGTATACAAGGACCCAAAAATGAATTTTCAAGGTGTATGTTCAGCTAACTATGCCATGGTTTTACACGGTGGTTGCACATGGCTGACTTTCAGATTTTCCAATCTTTCTGACTAGATCTATTTCAGAACCATGCAAGTAATGATCAAAGCAAACATTCAAGGAGTTTTCAAGGAGTTTTGCTAAAATSGTAACATTCAAGAGCTTTTCAAGTGCCCTTGAAAACGAAAATTAAATTAAATGAGTTTTCAAGGTCCGAGTTTAAGGAGTAGCACAAACCTTGTAATATATATTATACATAAATCAGGTTTGGGTTAATCAAATTTTATGGTTTTATAATTATTGTCAAATCAACTTACTTGCTTTCTTCCTCTTCTACAAATTTCTTCACCTGTGCTGTTGTCAAAGTTCTGTCTAGCTTGGCTAAAGGGAAAACTTTGTTCTCTCCATACAAAGACACTGGTTCCTAGCCAAAAACAAGTTAAAAAATATAGGCACCCAGCTAATCTCAAAATTCTATATTCTGCTATCAATGTCCAAAAAAAGAATGACAACAATAATGTGCACTCCATTGTGGGGCTAAATTAGGGGTTATTATACGGCAGAGCCTCTTGAACTCCACTCAAAATTCACTCCCTCGACCCTAACAATGAGGTCATCCAATCTTCCTTAATTTAAAATTTCAAAAGTGAAATAGAAAGTGAAAGCTGTAATAAAACTGGACAAGGTCACTTCATAGATAACTTGTCTACAATGATAGGAGCCATAAGACTAGTGTGTACCTTCATCTAATGATTGAGAATTAAAAGCAATAAGCTAGAGACTAAAGTAAGATACCTGTACAATCTCCATTTCTCCTCCAGTAGCAAAGACATCTCCTTCAAAGTCACCAAATAACAAGAACCTTTTAACTGTACCACAGATATAGGGAATAGTCCTTATGGTTCTTATCTGACAAGAAAAACACAACATTAATATAGTTTATACATGTACTGACTGACAACTGACTGTACGGTATCTGACCAGAATGACCAACCAACAGGCTGACCAACCGACAGACTGACCAACTGACAGACTGACCAACTGACAGACTGACCAACCGACAGACTGACCAACCAACAGACTGACCAACCAACAGACTGACCAACCGACAGACTGACCAACCGACAGACTGACCAACTGACAGACTGACCAACCGACAGACTGACCAACCGACAGACTGACCAACCAACAGACTGACAAACAGACAGACTGACCAACCCACAGACTGACCAACCCACAGACTGACCAACCCACAGACTGACCAACCAACAGCTTACCAACTGACAGACTAACTGACCAATCCACAGACTGATGTACTGACTGACAGACAGACAGACATCCATCAAACAATATTTTCTCTAATATTTTTCAACAGTTTAATCAAAGTCAGTTCTCCACTAACCAGTTGTCCAGCTTTGAACACTTTACCATCCCACTCAATGGCATTGAACACTGACCAAGGGCTTTGGTTTTTCTTCTGGGTCAATTCTGGTCTCTTCACTTGTCCTTGGAAGTTTGAAAACTTTATCTACAAACATCAAACAAAATCATATCTTTAAATAATGGCGGGGTGAAATGTCAAGTGTTCCATGAATCATCAAATCAATACCTTACTCATGTTATTTTCAGAAGATGGTAAGTATAATGTGTGTGTGTGTGTGTGTGTGGGGGGGGGGGGGGGTTATGCTTGAGGGGTGGGTTCGTATCGGGGCTTAAATAATGGCTGGTTAGTTGAGGGTCATTATTACAAATTAGTTTTAACTCGTTCATACTTTGCTGTACGTCCTGTATTCTAAGTAAACAATGGAATCAATGAAGAGAGACCGATTCGTCATTGAGATAAAGGTTTCCCACCATCATATGATGGCAGGAACAATTTGATTGCTTTACACAAGAAAGGAATTCACTTCCTGAGAGCACATGGATTTTATTGTTCTGCCATCTAACATGGCTGCCAGCATGTGATAATGCAAAACCTCTATTCTATGAAAAATAATAATTTCAATTGGAAGAAAAAGAGGGAAGTTAACCTGTTTATCATGGTTTTCATGGCATTCCTTAATCCAGTCATGGAAGGCTTTTGAAATCTGAACTCTTTGTTCCTATGAATTCAAACAATAATTATTAATAGTACTTAACTAATACTTGACTTGTTCAAACTAAAGAACCAAGTACCAAGGAAAATGACTAGAAAGTTATTCTGGCAATGGCTTGTTCTACTGTTTGTTGTAAACTTAATGTAAACTGTAGATCAGGCTTAGCTATGTTCTGTTCACTGATAAAACATGACTGGCTGTAGTGCATGAAAAAAGACAGTAAGAAAGTGATTTCCATAATTACAGCTTCAGCTTCAAATACTCTAGGGAATGACACATGGTATGAAATGGGAAAACAGTGGATTATGTCTATTAACAAGTAGTTTTGAAATAAATGAAGTAGAAACAAATGTTAGAAATTAAGCCAAATATTAAGTGCTTTAAGATTAAATACTTTGGGACAATTATAATAAGTAGAGTAAGTGCTGTTGCTGGTTCTACAGAGAATGTGAATGTCAAATAACTCTTTTGTATATTGTCCTTGCAGTAAGTGGTATTCCTTTATAATACCACATGTTAAAATGCAGGTACCTTGAGCCCAATACCATAAGAAGAACTTGATGAATAACACCCATTTGGTTTGGCCTTTGTGTTTGTTCAATGAGAAGAAAGTTTAATATTATGTGATAATAAAACCCTTTAATTGCTGACAATTTGACTGACTGCATGTTTGGGGAAGGACACATAAATAATGTGATGGAAGTTGGATGGAAGGATGAATGGGATGGATACGATGGGATGTATAAAATGGATGAAAACAATAATTGGATGGCAAGGGATTGAAGCATTAATGGGATGGATGGATGTGATGGGATGGGATGTATAAAATGGATGAGAAGAATGAATGGATAGCAGGGATGGTTGGAAGGAAGGAGGAATGGGATGGATGTGACAAGATGTATGAAATGAAGAAAAAGAATGATTGGATAGCAGGGATGGTTGGATGGAAAGAGGAATGGATGTGATGGGATGTATGAAATGGAGGAAAAGAATGATTAGATGTCAGGGACAGTTGGATGGAAGGAGGAATGGGATGGATGATGTGACGAGATGTATAAAATGAATGAGATCAATAGTTTTATTGCAAAGATAGTTGGATGGAAGTAAGGAGGAATTGGAAGGATAAATGGATTATTTGATGGGATAGGAGACATAGATCGATATAATTTGATAGACGGGATAGATTGAAGAATGAGATGTGTGGCTGGATGAAAGAAAGAATGGGATAAATGGTTGGATGGTATGAACATAAGATCGATGGAAGGACTGGATGGACGAATGGTTAAAATTATGGAAATGGGATGGATGAATGCAAAGATGATCAACAAACCATTTTAGCTTGGACATTTTTCCTACACTAGAACAAATCATTCCCTCTATTCCCATCATAATGATCTTTCTTCCCAGGCAATTATTATTAGATGTATCAATTAAAGATAAAATGGGTTAAGGGTTAGAACTTGTCCAACCAACACAAGCGGTGACTGAATGCATGACAGAGAGGTTGGATAAACAAATTTATATAATTTACAATATTTTTCATGCAAGCCGAACTCAATTTGATATATTTAGAATTTTATCATCAGAAGTACCTGTGAACTCACGACTCGATTAAAAATTGTATTTTTGTCCTTGAGCTTCACTTCAAGATCCATAAAAGTAAGTTTGTTGGTGCTGACTTGGAATGCATCATTAGTCCAAAGGACACCAGAAAACCTGAGCAAAATTGTTATAAATTACTATAGGCATGTAAAAAAAAAAAAAATTAAAGTTAGTGGATGTAATTTAAGTTTCTCTAGTGCCAGTATCCACCCTACCCCTTAGAGGTTCCAACGCTCTCTAAAAATCCACTTGGAAAGCAAGAATCAAGAAAAATGATGTATGTAAAGTAAGCAAAACATATCCCTTTAAGATGCCCCACCTTCTCCTTGGCAAATTACAACCCAATAAATGACAAGTTTTTTTACCTGTTATAGCACTCTGAGGGTATAATGGTCCTTTTCTTGGGTGGTTGACACCATTCCAGCCTGACAGTTGAAAACCAACAGAATCAATTTACTTGTTGTCAGCATATTTAAATATTTGCAGCAGTGTGGGGTGCCTGTGGTATCTCATCCACAGGTAGCCCACACACACCATTTATGTTTACTATTTTTTTTAATTTTTATTAATAACACTAACAAATAAAAACCTAATAGTATATTCTATGATATATAGAGTGCCACTCAACTTTGATACCAAAATGATAAGTCCAATCAAGTTCCCTCAAAAATCAGAATATCATAACAAACATGCTGTATTAATTTTTCTGTCTACAGGCATATTATGGACCAAATCCAGCTGTGGTATTCATGTGTTTTCTTGTGCGCAATCAATAAGAAAAGAAATCATACTCTAGGAATGACATGTGGTCTGAAATGGGTAAACATTGGATTAGGTCTATCATATAATGTTATTACTTACGAATCAACGGCTGTGTATGGAATAAGTCTACCATTCCAGTAACATTCAAATATGGGCCTGTAACCTCTAGGTGCATGGCTGTCTTTTTCTAGTGCATCCATTGCATCATCTGCTGCCACACTTGCATTCACCTCCTCAACTGGAATAAAAGGTTTATTCGCAAAAAGATGGGATAAGGAATAAGTTATTATTTTTGGTATTTTGGCACTTCAGCCTTTCAGAAGCTAGGGGCTACAATTGAAGAAATAATTACATTATTATTTAACCTTATTCCCTCAAAAACGTTTTCATGTTTGGCTACATGGTTATCACTATCATGACTGTCATGCTGGATAAATTTGACAAAAGATTTGTTAACACTAATCTCTTTTATGATGTCATCCAACATGGCTGCCATGTCTTTTGTTATATTTTTCTCATGGAAGTGAATGAAAACCAGTGAAAAATGACACAAGCCTTAATCTTGCTCTTCTGATCAACAATACTGTACAAGCAAGGACCATTCAACAGACAAAGTCTGGCCAAATTGGCAATTGTCTGGCTTAGCGTCATCTTAGGCTATATCCATTGTCTGACCACACATTGATCAGTGTCCAGCTATTGAGCAGCTGTTACTCTTAGCCTTGTTTATGTAACCTATGTAACCATAATATAGAACAAGTCAAAGTTTTCCTCACATTCTACACAAGTTCTACTGGAGTCATACCTTTCATTTCAGACTCATTCATTGGATAAGTTTCTCTGTCATAAAGAAAAGGATGATAGCGCAGCACTCCTTCTATGCAGCCTGCATTTTCCACATGAGCTCGGAATTCAAAAGTTGACGCTGATGTTCTGATGTACTGGGTTTGTAAGTCGTCATCCACAGTACGAAGTGCCTTTCCCTTGGGCTGCTTTCCCTTTTCTTGGAGTACAATCTGAAATTTAATTTGTATTGAAGAAAAACATCGCTTGTTTAGAATATTGTACTTTATATAACAACATATAGAATTATTTCTCATCCACAAATATGAACTTTACTTATACTGGGAATAAAAGTCATTTATTAATTAATGCATGATTCTAATTTAATATTCTGCGAATTCAGACATTCCAATAGCTTGTCGTGTTCTTTATATACTGCTGACAATTTAACTATGATCTTCATCCCAAATTTGGTTTTCACTGTGCAATCTCTAATAGGTAAATTAATCATGTTGAGACAATTGATACTTACATTGATATCAATGTTCTTGAATTTGTCGACATCTTTATCTGCCTTGACCTCATTTCCCCTAGGACCATGCAGGTAATAGTGATAGATATGCCTGAATGATTAGAGCATTAAAAGGTATTAATAAGACACTTGAGGTCAATATGAAGAAATATTTATACCTTTCTCAAAGGAGATGATTCATATTAAATCCAAATCCCCAGGATATCATACTGTTCAGGGATAGGATGTGAAGTGCCCGGAGAATAAGGTAAGGTGGGCAGCTCTGCAGATGTTTATTTGATGTCATCAAATACATGCAAGATCTAGAGAAACTCCAACTAAAAATCCATGTCATGGTGGAATGCAAATGATGATTATTCTGTATCCATCCCTCATATCTATCAATTCTGAATGGTACTCTGAATTGTACTCTGGACTTACGCTAGTTGTCGGCACCACTGGTTGAACTGTGTTTTGAGATACTGACTGTGCTGAGAGGAAACACCTGTAATGACCACAGCAGTAAAACTTTCTCTATCAACCTCTTCTTTTATTAGTCTTCTCACACTGTCCTCTTCCTCTGGTACATGGCTGTTGTCTCCTGGCTAATAGAATAAGAGCACAAAGAAACACTTGCTTTCATTTTCTCATAAAATATCATTAAGGCTGGCTAACTCCAAAGCACAAGCTACTTTCACCACCCTACACATCTACATAATACTTATTCAATAATATATATATTTTTTAATCTCATACCCAGAGCCTGCATTTCTTCTGGCCTGTGGTGAAGAACCAGGGGCTTTGCCATAATCCATTTTTTTGGCGCATGCACAGTCAATTTTTTGGAAGTGAAATATAATCAATGAAAATCATGCTTTCAAACAGAATTCTGTGTTTACTTCCAATACAAATACAAATTAAAAATTGGAAACATTATTTATTTATTTTTGCAAGTCTTTTAACACATGCACTCTTATACCAGAAGTCCAAGAAATCCTGGTCTCAAAAAAAATACCTTATGCCAGAGCCCCCGCTCTTCGCTGTAGGCCATAAGAAACGCAGGCTCTGGGTATGAGGTCGATATATATTTTTGCAGTAGTCTTTATGTTTTCTAGAACTTTAATTGACTGATTTTGTTGCTCAATGAGGTAAAGTTTACTTACTCTTCTGTTTCTAATTGTACCACTGTAAATTGATTCTTTGTTTTTTTCTTTTCTTTCGAATTCTTCTTTTGAGATTGATAGTTCGTGTACATCATTGCAGTCTTTGGTTTTTGTAACCATCTAATATTAAAATAAAATCAATCCACGTAAACTTATTAGTAAAAAATGAAGGATCCCAATTCTCTACAAAAGGCTAAACAAATATGTTTACTTAAGATTTGATCTTATTGACAAGACTTCACTTACCCTTGTTGCACTTCCGATAAAAAAGATTGCTTGTTTTCCACCAACACCAAAGTATGATATATCACTATTCAGTGAACGAGGGACATCATCATCTACTGGAGGCTTTTTGTTTGTTTTGGCACTGTGTAGGAATATTAACAATGTTAAGTAAAAAAATAAATTGCTTACTGGAAACAGTTTTTCAATAGCTATATCTTGCACCCAGTATCGTACCCTTGGTCTTCATCAGGCAATTGATGGTTGGATGTCAAACAGGGAGGAATGCCTGCTGGGTACAGTCTTTGTCATATAACAACGTCCAAACATTAGTTGGCTGACAAAGACTATGTTGGGTGCAGTTTCTTGGGTGCAATTTATTTTTTGTATTTAATATGTTGTAATTGGATAACTGGATAACTGAGAACTTTCATATGAATATAAACAGAGTTCAGCAAGCATGTTAGATTATGAGCATGGATAGCTCAAAGTTTGCTCAAAGTGATACCTGTTAAATTTAGATAAGCGATAGATTGCCCAGTTATTGAGCTCACGTGGGGTCATGCCACCTCCATTATCCATAACACATACAGCATGTCTACCAGTAGCATCATCAAACATCTGAAGAACAAAACATAGACATTAAGTAAAATAAATAATTTTTATTTCAATATTTTATTTGTTTTTATGTTGTGCAACCTGTTGTGCAGCTTTGTTACATTGCTTGTATTGCCACTCCGCACAGAACTCTTTCAGCTACTTGTTACAACATTGAAAACTGGTTATATGCAGACTCGTAATATGAGCAACATTAATTTTACTCTGCAACTTCAAATGCATTAATGTTACGTTTGACAAGTTGAGCCATTTTGTTGCCCATATCTTTAACACACCTGCAAATCAATTTAGTATGTGGGAAACTACTTTCACTAATGGTTATTGACTAATATTTGATTAAAGACAGTCTATTGTCCAATAGCCCAAATCCACTTGGGCATTATGTTCTTCGCATTTCAGATCACATGTCATTTCCTCCAGAATAAGATTCTTTATTTGAGTTGTATTTATATTCATGTGTCTTCTCATGTGCAACCTTTAAAGAAAGTAATGATACTTGAGAAAAAGGCAGGTGGTCTGAAATGGGAAAACATTATGCCCAAGTGAAATTGGTCAATTTCCCAGTCACAAATTTTGTCTTTAAGATCAGTCGTAGCATTAATGAAGACAGTAGTAAATAATATCAATATGGACAACTCTTAGAAGAATAATAATATATGATCTTACTAGTCTGACTTCTATGGATCTAGCTCCTTCATTGCCAGCTGTAGCTGCTAATGCATTGTCTACAAGTTCTGCAAATGCAAATGCTATAACAAAACAAATTAAACCATAATAGGTTAACCTGGAAATAGCAAATCAATCTTAAAAAATTGATTTCCATCTTCATACCTAGGTACAAGGTATGAATGTGTTTTATCCTTAGGATGGGGGGGCGGGGCGGGGTGATGGTGACAAAATTTCATTCACTTCTTCTTGAGCATTAGCAGTAAATAAAAGAAAAATACTCAAGGGAATGGCATATGGTCTAATATGGAAAAACATAAAGCCCAAAATAAATGCATGGCCTATTCATAATGGTCATAATGATTCATAATGATACTTGCCAAAAGCTTGTTATATTTGAACTCATAGCTATCATAGACATTAGAAAACGGCTATAAAAAAGACAGCCTTCCAGAAGTAGACAGTGTCTCACTCATTTCATGCATAATTCAATTAATCTGTAGACTGGCATGAAACTACCAAGGCCTTTAATCTCGTACTTACGAAGTGGATTCTGGCCTTCGCTAGCATAGTACTCGTACATGCCACTCTTAACCAGAGTATCATAATGTGGGATGAATACAACTCGCTCTTGTGTAGGAGCTGTGAGTTCTTGATCAACAGATTTAAGCAGATAGATGGTTTCGCTGTCATTGATTAGGCTCTCTGCAAAGCACAAGTACAGTTTTATTAATGCAATTGTAATTTACTTTATCAATACGTCTTTCTAAACCTCTGTTAAAGATAACGGAAGAGAAGAATAAGCGTGGAATGACGTAAAATAAATATTTTAGCATCAAAATGTTGAATCCTTTACCGTATGTTTTATCATCTTCGATTGCTTGTCTGTTCGTATTGACAAAAATAAACTTTTCTTCAGAGGATATTTCGAGGACCTAGAATTCAAAAGTCAATAAAAATACAAGGAAGAAATCCCAATTATCTTATCAGTGTGTAAATCTGTTCTCAAAACTTTCAAAAATGTTGATATCTTTGTAAACTCACTTGGCAAACTTTCTCTCTGAAGGCGGCAAAATTGAAAATTCCTCCAAGTTGGACGCGATGTTCGGGCTTATTTCCTTCCCTGCGGTCAAAAACGTAGACTATTGACTCATCTTCTTCGTTTTGTAATATTTCGCCTTCTTTCTTGAAGTCTTTCATTTTATTTTAGAAGGAAAATAAAAGTTTTTTTTCGTTAAATAAAGGCTGGAAAACCGTAGCCAAGCCAAGCCAAGCCAACACGCGCGCTTTCACAACATTGTGAACGAAGGAAAATATGATCGATAGTACGCAATTTCTGATTGGTTGGCTTGTAAATTGCAGCCAATCATATGTGCGCTTACTGATCAGGCTTAATTATCTTGGCAGGGGTTGATTTCGTGGAATATTTCGTAGATTACGTCAGGGTAATAAGGAATATCCTTATCCAGCCGACAAAACATCCACTCGGCTCTTCTCATAGTATCTTCAGAAACCTCGGGAATAGAGTCACCGGTAACTTCAGACAAAAGGTAGGGAATACCTTTGTAATATTTCCCTAGCTTCATTTTTTTCAGCGTTCTTCTTAAACCTTGTGGTGTTGGCTCTTCTAAGTGATCTATAATTTTCTTCTTTACTTGCTCATCAAGATATACGGGCCGATTACCTTGGATGTGACTCATCCAGCCCCTAAAGTATTTTATTCTCTTATAAGGTGTTTTCTTACGACCTCCATTGGCGTAATATTGCTCTCTGGTACCATTTGGTACGGCGTTTGTGATATTTTTTTTCACACTCGTAACACTGTGCTGACGTGTCATCTTCTATTTGCATCTTCTTACCACAGCGAATATACTTATTTGGCTTGGTGGGCTTAAAGCGGGGCTTAAGACATTTTACACAAAAATCATAAATTGGACTGAATTCTTTACATTCGTGTATTGTATATAGAACAAATATTTGAACTTAGTAATGCGGGGCACCGATAAAACCCGAACTGAGTTCCGTTCTACTAGTTGCACGAGAAAACCATAAGATTTCCTTTTAATAATAAACATGAAAAAATTAAAGAGGAAATTGGAGTAACCTTTAGGAGACAGAGCGAAAATCTCAAGAAAACATCTATGAGCATGTCTTGGTGACGTGGCGTACTTAGTGTGTGTTCTTCAGCCAACAAAAAACACAACAAAATCCTCAAATATTTTTGAAATTTTGTTCATCATCGTTCTAGTTTTACCATTAAAAAACAACAAAGTTTTGATACTTAGTATAGTAATGTTCACAACAGCAAAATCAATGAGAAACGTTTTTACAAAAACTGTTTTTGATAGCTGAAATTTGCATAAATAAATAGATCACTTTTATTTAAGTGTCTAGTCGTTCTAGCGCTTTCACATTTTTCACTCACAAACACTACCTTTATTTAATATTCTATGCACACAACGCTCAACTCATATGTTGATTTTTATGGAGGGAGGAAACCGGAGAACCAGGAGAAAACCCTCGTAGCATAGGAGAGAACAACACATCAAACAAACTCATATATATTCACATGTGACGACCGCAGGGCTCGTACCAGCGACCCGACCCGTTGGATTCACAACGGTGAAAGACGACGCGTTAGCCGCGAACGCCACCCATGCTACCCCTAAGTTACAGTCAGAATGGCTAAAGCTTACAGTCAAATTAGATCATGCGCACGGGGGAAAATGTGATAACCTGCACGAATCAAGAGAATATGAAGTAAGATTATGTATGAAGCATCGCCAAAATAATATATTTTTTCTCTTCTTGGCTTGTTATTTACAAACACCTACTTTAGATATCTACTAAGAATATATTTCTTGCGAGAAAAAGGGATTTTTATCGTTATTAAGTGCGCCAACCTACCTTTTTTCTCTAAACAAATTACCTGTATCCGCCATTTTTTACATTCTCGCATAGATAAATTCCTGTAGAATGCATCCACAATGGCCGATTTGATTACGTGACCTCTTAGTGCAAGTCGCCTATTCGTCAGAGCTAATCAATCAGTTTTCAAAACGGTTCTTTATATGAGACATTAAAAGTAACACTCTATTACATTGTTTGCACTCTAATTATTTACACTAGTTAATAGCATATTAACGTTTTGCTTTTTGATAGGAATCATGCCTACTTCTGCTCAATCATTTTTTGAGAACGATCCTCCTCATGGTAAAGTCAAACGAGTCATGTGGTTCAAATACCTTCAGGCTTTTGTCGCAAAGACGCAACAATCGACAAGCGTAGGCAAGACCATTATATGTGATGTGTTTGCAGGGCGTGGAGTTTACGACAATAATTGGAGCTCAACCTTTACAGATTATGGTTCCCCACTGATTGCACTGCGAGCAGCAATCGGGTATTTTGTACACAGAAATAACTTGCCAAATAACTTCGAGCCAATTATTGATGCCAATCCAGATTACACCGAAGACGAAACCTCATTCCTGGGGGAGTATAAAATCAATTTATATTTTGTGGAACAAAATCGAAACAACTACGAATCTCTCGTGGATAACATAATATTGTTTTTCAATTTTCATGGCATTAATGTCATTAAATCATTACCAGCCTCTAACCGAGCGTGTGTTTCAAGCATGGATGAGGATTTTCCTATTCGTTGTAACATATGTAAATGCAAGTTTGAAGATTTTCCTGCACCAGCTTTACACGATAACACACGCATGGTAACCTTCATCGACCCGTTTGGATTTGTAATGATTCCATGGCAAAGAGTCTCCGATTTCGTTGGAGAACACAAGGAACTTTACATCAACCTTATGACATCCTTCATGCACAGGCTTTTCACCCAGAATCGCGATAGAATAGGCGAGGTTTTTGGGATGGAGCCCGATGTACTAGAGACCTTTAGAAATGATGACGAAAGTGATTTTGTGAATACTTTGGCCGACTTGTACGTTGAAAAGCTCCGCGAAAGTAGCGACTATGCACTTACATTTGAAATGAAGGACATAAGGAATAGGAGACTGTACCATTTGATTTTTGCCACAAGCCACATCAAAGGGTTAAAGGCGATGAAAGAATCGTTCAACCGAGGTACCCAAGAGCAAAATACATTCTCTCTCTCTGACTACAAGATCTTAAAGAACGACATTCCTTTAGATTTAGATCTTAGAAATAAACAAAAACCGATGCAAGTTGCAAATGTCATTTTTGATAAATTCTGGGGTGAAAGATACGTTCGTATCCGAGATATTGAGGATTTTGTATGGCTTAAAACACCTTATGTGTATAGAAAGAAACCACTGGCCATCTTGGAGAGGGGAGGAAAGATTGAGAATGTTGTTGACACCTCTTTTAGATCTGCAGGAAGAAGGCGACGTACATTTCCTGATCATACTGAATGGTTAATATCTTTTGCTGGGGACCAGTAATAGTTTACACGTGCACACCACAGAGGTGGGGCACTCATTTTCCAGCAGCTATTTCCAAACGATCCAGAGGCATTCTACTCTAAAGTCCAAAGAAAATTAGAAAGCCTTCTCGTATGAACCCATAAAGAGTTTCACTGCACTGTCAATATATCAAATATTGCCAAGAATTTGTGAAAAACTAAAAACTTTATTGCACTGGTTTAGCCTCCTATAAGTTTGCAAAACTCAAGAATGTGAAAGTTGAACACTAAGACATTTGCATGATGACGTCATTTTACTACCTCTACCAAAATGCATCGCATTTTTTTTCTTATTCAAATTTTGTATTTCCTCATGAGAATAATTAGTATAACGTAACAAATCAGCCTTAAAATGTTTTGTAAAATGTTCTTACATTTTTGCTTTGCAATACAATTCTGTGTTTATTCAATTTTTATCCAAGTAGTTTTAATTCTCGCACTGCAGAACTAGATAATTTTTGTAGAAAATAATACTTAATACCAAAGTAGTTATCTGACAGCAAACATAAACTTACATGTTTTGTAATTATGACACTTTTTCCATTTTACAAGAACATGTTACAATTTTCAGGCTGATCTTGTTCTTATAAAAATGGGGTTTTATTGGTCAAATTTCAGCCTGGTGTTCTTAATCCATTTGTTCTTATATGTGTTTACTGTATACTCTTTTATTTTCCTTCAGGAGAGTAAATTTAAATCTTACTATGAAAATAGATGCCTTTAGTCGAGTGAACTTTCAGTCTACTTTTTTTCCGAATCCTCTATTTATCATATATGTAAACCCTAGCTTCTTCTTTTGCTTGGGATTAGCGTTTTCCAAACTTCTGGACAACTACTAAGTCCCACAATGCACTGAAATTCCAACTTACTGCCAACCGGTTGGCTCAGTTGGTTGAGCATCGGACTTTCGTGCGGAAGGTCGTGGTTCGAGTCCCGGCCGGACCAACACTCAGGGTCTTGGGATAACTGAGTATCGAGAAAGTGCTGCCTTTGTTATTACATCCTCAAATGGTTAGACTTTCAAGTGGCTCGGATGACCACTTTAAATGGCGGTCCCGTCTCTCCACAATTCATCATTGCTAACCAACATCTGAGGGACGTAAAAGAACCACTGAGGACGTAAAGAAACCCTGGCAGTGACTATCCTCAGGGCCTCCACTTCATACTAATCATCTCTCATGCTTGTAAATTGAATAAAAGCAATCTGTCATTCACGACTAAATGTAAAGCGCCTTTGATTCTATTCATATAGAAAGAGCGCTATATGAATTCATAAATCATTATCATTATCATTAACTTGACCCAGCTTTTTCCTCAATCTTGGAATGGCTAATTGGCAATTTTTCCTTTGACAAATGCTTTGTTATACCGCAATGGTTATCTAAAGTCACTATAGACATGTCCGGATATCGAGATCAGGTTTGCCACAGGAATCCCGAATTGTAATTGGCTTTTAATTTGTTTCTTTTTAAGGTAGCAGTGAACACACAAGTTTGCAATATGTATTTTGGTAGAGTGATGTCTAACGAAGTGAGCAGTAGAATTACTTTGTTTACTTTATCGTTTGCGAAAGCCTTGATTTCAAGCGTTTGTTTTCATGATACTTAACCCAAGGTGAAACCTTATGAAACCTAAGCTTTAAAGTGCTACTACGACGAAAATCGCTCAAACTTGGATTCAGCTGAAACTTCCTAA
>NW_022258837.1:141771-151799 GCF_009602425.1 Actinia tenebrosa | reverse complement strand
GATTTTCGTCGTAGTAGCACTTTAAGTCCAACATTGATGTATTGACCCCTTGTACTGAATCCCTAGAGGATTTGTTCTGGGGGACAAAACAATGGATTTTTTTTTAAAGAAAAGACAGCCTATTGTTTTGTCCCCCAGAACAATTCCTCTCTTCGGGACTCATGCAAAGGGTCTATACACCTATGTTAAATAACTTTTAAAAAATAAAATAAACATAAATAAAATAAAATAAAACATTTTATTTTCTCTTTCTTGAATCCTTTTTTCAGTTTTAAAACCATCTGTACAAGTGATCTTTATTCTATATTAAAGTTTCATAATTATTTATATCTATTATATTTCATTGTGGTATGAGCAAGACTTTAAGGTACTGTGTTGTACAATAAACATTCTAGCTGAAGCTTGTATGCATCAGTGTTAAGGACAAGTTTTTTTGTTGTTTTTTTTGCGTAGTGCTAGCGTTTGAGGAAACTTTCTTCTTCATTAGCATCAAAAATATCATAACAAACAAAATAGATAGTAATCACAGCTCAATGCGTAGATTTTTTTCATTATCTTCCTCATCTTCACTTTCATTATAGTCATAAGTGTTACTTTTTCTTATATCCAAGTCATCATCCACTAGTTTCTTTTCCTCTTTAGGTCCGTGGGGAGGGTCCATGACTCTAGCCAACTCTTTGAGAGCATCCCTTGGTAGGTTTTTTATGTCTTCTTTGGTTAAGTAACTTATTTTATTCACTGATTTTAAAAGCTTTTCAAATGCCACCTCTGGACCAGGCCCCTCTTCGTCTTCATCCATTGAAAGGGACCAAAAATTTTTAAATCCTTCAAGTGTGAGTTTATCTGTCTTTGATCTTTTTAAACCTGTTAAAAGTGTCTCTCTGAGCATTTCCACATTCATATATCCCATCTCTATGAAGTTATCTCCCTTATTGTACGTCCAATGGACATTGACCTTGTCCAGTGTGACAACAGAGTCTAAATCGGCTTTGTCACATCCTTTTGGATTAAAGGTGTTGTTGGTTTCAGTGGTAAAGAGCATTGTCACTGAGATACTTCTGATATAAGACCTCACTTGGTGGATATATTCTGAAAAAATAAAAACATTACATTGAGTTACCAAGAAGACAATCAAGCAAGACATTGATTTTGAAAGACAACCATTCAAATAACCATTAAGTTTATATATCAAATTAAAATAACTGCTGTCAGACAAAAGACTGTGGAATCAATCTTGAGTATGAGAAACAGAAACATAGCTAATAGAAATAACAACCATTTTAAAAATACTTTTTGCTGTAATTTATGAGACCGTCATCTATTATCAGGAAGGGTGTGGTTGAATTTGCTTGCTAAAGCATACCAAAAATCTCACCCTCTGTTTTTGCCTAACCCATTTCTTGTTTTCCATTCTTTTTATCGTAAAAGTGCTGAGATTTTTTTCTGGGATATTTTTGAATGCCCTCCTACCCCCTAATGAGCTTGATTTTTTGAATGACCCGTCCTCCCTAAAATCTCACTGCCCTCCCCTGTAAAAAAGTGTCATATTCTTGTTCTCAGAGTGCAATGGTCAGATTGATTAACAGATTACAAGTTGACAATGTGACAATAATTAATTATTATTCATACCAGATGGCAGAAACACACAGTCACCAGGTTGTAAGGTTGTATATTGCCAAGAGACATTGGCTACTCGTGGATACTCCAGCATGTCTACTTTGTCAGGATCAATCAATGTGAAACCAGAACCAGAAAACTTTGACTGTCAGTAAATAAGATAAAACACAAGAATATGTTATGTACACTACTTTCCTGGTTTAGAATTCTATTGTGTTTTCACCTGCCTTTGGCAAATTGTATAAATTAAAAATAAATTGAATATATTGTTGATTATTTTAATCAATGACATATTTCTGTATATTGGTGGTAAGCATGGTTACCAAACATAATATGTTTTAAATTAAAATCTAACCACTACCATTTCCTATACTATAGTATAGGAGATGATTGCTCAGAACAGAAAATCTTCTTTTTTTTTTTTTTTTTGAACAATGATAGCATAATTTTTTTCATGCTGGGCAAACTTAAAATATAATGAATCAAAATATTATATCAGGAGCATAAATTTCGATGTATTATAGTATTAATATGATGAAATATAAAAATTTACATTTTCTTATGCCAAATACACTCAATTGAAGAATCGTTGTCGGGTTCAGAAACATAGAACATGAAAGCTGAGACCGTACATGGGAAATGACATAATTATATTAAAATTCATTCATTTGCGCCATCTATGCAGTTGGTTTAGAATGCCAAAAGGGTATTAAAAACAGTGGATGATGCCATGGGTTGCCGGTCACAGCATGCATCTAGTTAATGTACTTCCCATGTGCCATTTCGGTCTCAGCTTTTATGTTCTATGTTTCTGAACCCAACAATGATTCTTCAATTGAGTGTATATAGATCAAAAATTACCCTTCTTTCCATATATAGATCGTCAACGTGCTGCTGGTTAATCAACATCCAATCTTTTTGCCCAGCAACAAGACAGTGCAAAATATGATCTGCATCGAAGTGGATGACAGACCGCGTTCCTCCTGAACTCATCCAGAAGTTTGTCTCGTGAATATAATCCACAAACGAACCACACAATAGACATGATGGCACCTGTAAAATAATATCTCACCTCAATAAATTGACAATTAAAAATTAAAGAAAAAAGATATGGTGTTGATTGTATCCACGAAAAAAGATAAAATAAATTTTAAAATGAAGGTATAACATGAAAGCGAGGCCAGTAGGGCTGGTTGTTATGGCATTTTTTTCTAATTTCAAACTAAAGTAGTTTTTTTACTCTTTCATATTCCACTAAATATTATAAATATAATTTCCAAAGTAAAAAGTCATTTTATTGTCAGCGAAAATTTCAGTTTACCCAACAGTAAGGCATGACGTACAAACATTTCTTTAACAAGAAAAAACAAGTTATTTTTCCAGTTCAACTAAAATTACCTGAATATCTTTCCTCATGGGATCAGGCAAGACCGTAACAACATACACATCTTTTTCGTTATAATTATCAATAAAAGTCCCCAACGTTGTCCTCTGAGCTGAAAAACTTCGGTTTTCCTTTTTCAGTTCAATTAAAACGTCTAAATCTCCATAATGATCTTTCAAATATTCATCGACCCAGTTTGAAATTGCTGAGGATTTTGAGACGGCCTGTCGAAAGACTGCTGGTTTATTTTGACTAACATGGTTATTCCAAAACTCTTTAGGATGTAGTACAGTCTTGTATTCCTTTACATGGCCATCTGGAGGTCTTTGGTATCCAAATGGCTTGAGATGCCCTGTTGGGATCGAAGGGTTGTCACTTGGTATGATTTTTGGAGGAAATTCAGGGAATTCCGGGTTTTTGGTCTGACTATCGACTGTAGTCACGTAAAGACAAAGGACAAAAATGGCGTAAAACTTCCTCAGTAACGTAAAGAAGACTGTTATCATGGCCATTGGCTTCTGTATTTGATTCTTTTGATGTCAACTAGTTGGGTACACTTCCTACACGAGATTATAATTAGTGAAACGAAGACTATGAGTGACGATGAGTGACAGCTGTTATGAGCTCAGCTGACAACCTCCGACCATGTACCGAAAATATACCGAAGGTGACCGTAAAGGATTCGCTACCTTTACGACAATCTCCGAAAACCAGATTTGTAGAGGTTTTGTTAGAAAATATTTGCTTTCCTTGATTTCTCCACTAACTTTCTTCAAAGGCGTAAAAATGAACCAAGACTTAGCTCGTGAGAGATCAAAAGCGTCTTTCAATGTCGAAGAGCTTACGAATCTCCTGGACGAAGGACCGGCTAGAACTGCTCGACGCCGATATCTCGGTAAGTACATACTTTAGTATTTACGCACACAAGCTTGTGTTTATTTTTACCTTTGTTGTGATTTTCTACAAATTTTCTTTTTAGACCACAGATTGCACAATCATTTCGAAGTCTTTAAAGTCTTGTTTTATTCACATCCCCTCCTTAGAGATGAACAAAAAAGCCTTAATTTTTTTTCTAGTAAAAAGCTTCACCCCTTGAAACATCCTATAGTGACGGTGGATGTGATCAGTGCCATGACCCCTCCCCCCCAAAATATCTTAATGAATCCAAATTATATCAAAGAACCAATCAATTTTTTTTCTTTTCTAATTTCTCAACAGAAAGCATCATCATTAATGATCCAGAATTTGACAATGCAGACAATTTTTTTGATAGTCGAGAGGAATCCTATGAAAGATCCTTAAAGAGAGGGTTACAATTTTTGGATGTCCAAAGGAAGCATAACATAGTTGATCCTGAGGAAATTGAAATTTTGAAAAGGTAAATAGAGCGGTTTCGTATGGGTGGTAAGCATATCCAGTAATTCAGGATCCACCTAGCCTACCTAGGCCCCCTCCTCTCCCCCTCTTCAAAGCACGACAACATAGGCTAGGATCCACCCATAATGTTTAGTTTTGTTTGCAGTAACTATGCATTGCAGCTACATGTGTATGCTGCAGTACAGCTACGGATTTGCTTTATCATATCCCACTCATGCATATACCAAACCCGCTCTAATAACAATTACACTACTCTTCTCATTTGAGTCTGGTATAAGGTCGAAGGTTTGTCATATAGACTTAGAGCTTGTGCCTGTGGATATATAGGGGAGGTTATTTCTTTGAACATCTTGCATAATACAATGTCAAACAGGATACGTACCCTATTAGCAGAGTCTTCCTCTGCATGAGTGCAGGGTATATATGAACAAAGGTGAGATGACAGTTGAGCTAACACCTTAAGAGTGTTAAACAGTCTCGATTTGAGGTCTAGTCATCCCCCGTGTATGTTTCCAAGGCAACTGCCAATATTACCACATTTATGAGAACGCTTTCTTATTATTGGCTGAATTTGTGTTGCATGAGACATTATAGTAATAACTGTTTATTGCATCAGTTGTATTGTAATATAAGACAAGAATCCCAAATGATTTTGCAGGGTGTGGAATGGGGGTGAGCATCCATTTCATCTGAAACTCATGGTCACTCAAAAATTTCAGTTTAATTTGGCATTATTTCAAGAAATTACTCAAAAGGGGTCACACTCTCAAAGATTCGGCAGTGAAATATGAGAAAATTTCATTTCAAACATAACTCAGCCTAATGTATTAAGATATTAATTGGTAGTTGTTTGTTATTAGGTCTATTGGATCGGCATTACCCAGTAGTTTGAATGATACTATGTTTATTCCTGCAATTAAGGTACTTAGTGCTAATATAGTATTATTTATAGTATGCATATTGCCTGCTTGTAAATAATCAGCAAAAATTTAAACACTGTGGCAGCTACCAGTAGTCATGATAGCTGGTGAAATTAGTTTTAACTTGGCCATACCTTCACTAGTCATTCCTTTCATTTATATATGTTTTGTGGGTCAATTGATTGATGTATTCAATTTATCAAATAATTAACTGAACTGAATTAGTAGTTGTTTGACATTTTGTATTTTATATTAGAATATTGGAACAAAGGAACAAATTGACAAGTGGTTACCGCTGGCAGAACATAACAGTATTGTTGGTACATATGCACAGACAGAACTTGGACATGGTAAATTACATGAATAAGATATGCATCCTATGGTAGTTTAGGGGTACATGTAATTGCACTAGTCATGTAAATTTTTAAAAACAATGTCAAGTTGAAAAGGTTAAACTGCCATAAGGCATTTCATAATAGATATCCTGGCAATTTGCATACAGACAAAGTAGCTTTAATTATTCAATGTTTGTCAGCTGCAAAACTGCAATACGCATAATATATGTTTTCTCTTCCCTCAATCTCTCCTATTTTCCCAATTTGGTTTATTTCTGCAGTTTCAGCTTTTATTTCTCTTCCACTCTTTCCCCTTATGTTTTCTTACTCTCCTTCCTTCTTTCTTTTCTTTTTTTTCCTTCCTTCTTTCTAGCTTTCTTCCTTTCTCTCTCTCTTCTCTATCTTTCTTCCTTTTTTTAAATCTCTGTTTCTGACTGCCTATCAAGTCGTTTGTCATTTTCTTTTCTCTTTACATTATTATCTGATTAGGAAAACAGTGAACTTTGATGATGACCTGCTCTCTCTCTTTATACTGATTTGTATTTCTCAACCAGGAACCAATGTCAGAGGACTAGAAACAACAGCTACATATGACAAGAGAACACAGGAGTTTGTTATGCACAGTCCTTCTCTCACTGCTTGCAAGTGGTGGCCTGGTTGCTGTAAGTGATAAAAGAATTTTTGTTTTTGGCATCTCAAGCATAGTGTATGAGCTGCACATTCTTGACATTACAGTCGACTTCCGTCTGTTAATAATCAGCTGCTCTTAAATGAAGCCAAGCCTGTACTGTAAATGAGTCTGATCTTAAATAAATGCAAACCATTTAAATGACAAACAAATGGGTCTGTATTTGAGAATCACTGCTGCAATATTTACTGAATGACACAAAGGACTATATCAAGTCCTTGTAAAGATATACAAATATGCAGCCTTTTATTATTTACTTTTAACTTCTATATTTTCCTTCCAGTGGGCCATTCATCCACGCATGCTATAACTGTTGCGAGGTTGATCATAGACAGTCAAGATCATGGAATACACTTCTTTATTGTGCCACTGAGAGATATGAAGACACATAAGCCTCTTCCAGGTCAAAATATTTTAGAAAATGATTAATTTAGGATAGTGTGTACGGGCCACACTAAATAATATATTAAGTAAAAATAACAGAGGAAGCTAATGGGTGAACCAAGAAGGTGAACTAATAGCAAATAATTTAACAAGAACTGGTGTTGAACCCTTTGGGGGGGGGGGGGTACCCTGTTTATGACAAAAAAACTCAAATTTGTAGACCCTGATAACTATAAAAGATATAATTTATTGCATTGAGTACCTGTTTCAATTATCATGTCATCTCTTGTATCATTTTTTTTACAACCATGATAACCAGCTTCGGTCAATATCAAAGTAGAAACCCTGAATATGACAGGAAACTCAGGACGAACTTTGAACTTGAGTGAAATTGCATGCCCTGTTATGACAAGAAGCTCGAAAACCAAAACCTGTTCAGGGGATCCTCCCCGTAGAGTCTATATAGGGGAGTACCCCCCCCCCCCCCCGCCCCCAGGTGTTGAACTGACAGCCATTTGTTCAAGATTGAGTGTAGTTTGCTGGAGCTTTGCTGGAGCAACTCATATACACAATATCTACTTTAAATTGAATTTGACCTCATAAAAGTCCCCATAATCAAAGGTAGCACAGCAGTAGTGCCCTCCGGCTCACCTCTTGGGTCTCACTGATTCCTGGACTTGTATTATAATGTTAGTGAAGCTAGCAGGATCTCTTGCTGGATTCAAGAATCTGTGAGTTCATCAATCATGATTGTTTTTGTTTTTTTACTATTATTTCAACAATTATAGGCATAAAAATTGGAGATATAGGTCCGAAACTTTCACTTTTCTTCAATGGGACAGATAATGGTTACCTTTTGCTTGATCATGTCCGTATACCAAGAGAAAATATGCTGATGGGAGCAGCCAAGGTAATGATAAATAATTGCCTAATAATCCCTGAATCACCAAATAGCACTTTATTTTAAAGTCATATTATGAAAATAAAAAATGGAACTCAACATAGATTTGAAAATGTCCAAAAATAAACACGTGGAGTAGATAGAGCCCTGGGGGGGGGGGGGGGGGGGGGGGGGGAGAGGGGGAGGTTGGGAAGAGAAATTTGCGACGTGCAGTTCTGTAGATGTGAAGGAGATAACATTTCTTTCTCTCTAGCTGAAGTCTATATCGAATTTAGTTGTACTTATTTCAGCCTGATAATGTCTTTTCGTTAGGATCGTCTCGTTTTTCACTGTGGTTACAGAAGGTTCTCTGCTCGTCCAATATTCAGTCAGCACACGTCAGGAGACAAACATAAGGTACAGGTTATTAGATAGGTTATTATTGTGGTTACTTCAGTGAGGATGAACCTCTTTTTTAAACAATTTTAAAAGTGCTTATAAGCCTTTACACAATATTTTCAGAACTGATTCTTTAAATAGTGAATAGTTGATTGTGAAAATAATTCGTCATTTGAATGTCGGGTCTTTGAGATACGAAGGTTTATATTCCCAATATGTTAATGACTATGACGTAACATAAGGGATTTGAGTTATTTTGTGGCAACTTTTAATATCGAACGCCGGACATTTTTTGAAAACAAATTTGTAAGAACCTTTACGTGAGTCACGAGTAAAAGGGTGATGCTTTTCAAATACTATATTCCATAAAGAGTGCAGTGTTGTATATTAAATGATCCCTTATGTTACGTTATAGTCATTAACATATTGCGAATATAATGCCCCGTCCTCAAGTATCCGGAAATGTTTGTATCCGCAAATTTTTTTTTGCGGATACGGGTTGCGTCCACACGTGTCCGCAAATTTTTGTGTCCGTATCCGCAAATTTCACGAAAACGGATACGTGTGGACGGTGAAAACGATTCGAATGCGCTGCGTGTGGACGCAAACATTTTCGTATCCACAAAAAATAATTTGCGGATACAAAAATTTCCGGATACGTGTGGACGGGGCCTAAACCATCGTATCTTAAAGACCCGACGTTCAAATGACGAAATATTTTCACAATCGACTATCCACTATCTAAAGAACCAATTCTGAAAATATTGTGC
The DNA here is from genome assembly GCF_009602425.1 of Actinia tenebrosa. Next base: position 143,045 of record NW_022258837.1, on the reverse strand, counting down.
AAAGGCTTATAAGCACTTTAAATAAAATAAAAAATAAAAAAGTAAAGAAATGGAAATTKAAAAAAAATATATTGAATAAGAATAGACAGTTTGTTTTGCGACAATTTGATAATCTTTTTTACTTCTGAGAGCTGTTTCAATAAAAATCATTTGATTAAAAAAAAGATAAATAAAAAGAGCAGTAAAAAACGAGGATGAACATATGGCATAAAGAAAAACACGGAGCTGGTTTCGTAACAACAACCATACATTATCTCACTTGAAATTAAATATTAATATTAAATAGTCTACAAAGAAGAAAAAATATTAATATGACGATAAAGATATGAAGATTTATAAATAGTTTATTTTATATGATATTTTTAGCCTAAAGGCAAAGTGAAGCGTTAGGTTCGTGAATTATCCTTCAGCCTTGAGGATTATATTAGTAATAAATTATGCGTTCGTGTAATGAAATAGAGAGAATAAGAGACAAATATCAAAATATCACGCCAAGGACATTTCATATTTTTCTCATATTCTCTCTATTTGATAAATTATATTATAGGGTGTAGGAATAGAACGCTATTGTAGTTATCGCAAAAACGAAATTTGCATGTCTCGAACGGTTTTTAATCCAATTTTTAATTCGTCCAATATATATTCAATTACAGTCAAACCACATCAAGCGCGAACACGTAAAGATCATTAATGACTTTATTTTTGGATTCTTGATTTCATTATTCGATTCGAACATTCATTATTGAAAACGAATCTTCAAAGCCTGGCATATACAAAAGCCAAGCATATATGCAACTGAAATGCAAAAACAGCTTTTTGTGCAAGGAATATGTAATATTAATGACTTACCTTCTGTTTGCGCTATAAACAAGAGCCTACAAGCCAAGTTAATCGAATTTTCAAATTATTATTATTTTTGAATATTGAAGATTCGTTTTCATTAATGAATGTTCGAATCGAATAATGAAATCAAGAATCCAAAAATAAAGTCATTAATGACCTCTACGTGTTCGCGCTTGAGGTGGTTTGACTGTTACGAAAAGACTTTCATTATAGTTCTTTATATGTTTCTTTGTAGTTGAATTTGGTGGTGGGGGGGGGGGGGAGGCTATTCTTTCAGTGACAATATTTTCTTGTCGACAGTATGAACGATTTATACCTCAAGAAGGCGTGTGCGTGGTCAGTGTCTATGCACCCATAATGTTCTCTCCGTGTCCTGTACTAGTGTTTACACCAGATCCAACAGGTATGTCAGTGTATATGCACCCATAATG
>NW_022258837.1:114907-138031 GCF_009602425.1 Actinia tenebrosa | reverse complement strand
ACTCTGTGTTTTAAGGTATGACACACAATGAATTTCTGTATCAGTAGAAATAGTTGCTAAAGACATTAACCCTTAACGCTTTAAAAAAAAAAGCATGTACCAATGCCTTAGCTCTCTCAATTAAAGTGCGTGTTCTGTTTTTGCTGGTTCGAAACCATCGTGAAACCGAAGCCTTGCGTTTCTTCATTTAGTAGTTTGGACTCCGTCCTGTCCGCCATGACAGCCATTAATTGGACAAGTTGATAAATGTGTCTTTTTACATGCGTGCAAAACCATTCGATTCATTTTACTGATAATACTTAAAAGTATTTTTAGCTTTACTTAAATTCCAACTTACGTAAGTTGCCATCATGCGATCTGTGATATTCGGAAGCTGTTTTGTCTAGTATCTGTAAAGTAATGAAAAATGATGCCAAAAATGATTGTTCTGTTCGTGTTTGTTCTGGCGGTTTAATGTGAGACTAAGTGGGATGGAAAGGCAGATCGAACCCTGAAACAATCTCTGGGCTGATCGGCTAAATCGGGGCGCGGCTAACTCACAAATGGAATAAGAATTTAAAATGTTAGGTTAGTGCGGAAGCGTAAAACTGGAGAAACATGAGAAAAACTCGTGAGAAAAACTCCCTGAATCAAGGGATAAGAAGGAAACATTTTGTTCATATTTGATTACGATTCCATTTTGAATCGAATCCATGGAAAATATTGGGAGTGGGGATATATGCTATACTTTTACTTTCGATGATAACAATATCTTAGTATGAAATGGGCATCGTATCTACCCTGAATGTTTATTTTGATTAGTTTCCTCAAGACTTTAAGCACCAAAACGAATTACGATTTTTAGACGACAATACCACGAAATATTGGCGGCTAGTTGGGAGTGAATTCAGTGAATCGCGATACAAGATCGTTGTCTGTAACGTTTGCCATAGTTTATGTCGAGATAGCCTGCGTGGCGGGGGGGGGGGAGGGAGAGGGGGAGGGGGGTACTCCACAAGGGATTTGGGTAGGGGTGTTCCGCTGGGATTCTGAAAGGGGTACCCTGTTTATGATGAAAAAAATTCAAATTTGTAGACCCTGTTTATGACAAAAGATATAATCAATATTGCACTGAGTTTCTGTTTCAATTATCATGTCAGCTCGCGTATCGCTTTTTGAAGACCATAGTAACCAGTTTCAGTCAATACAAAAGTAGAAACCCTGAATATGGCAGGAAACTCAGGAAGAACTTGGAAATTGAGTGAAATTGCATACCCTGTTTATGACAAAAAGCTTGAAAAACCATACCCTGTTCAGCGGTCGATTATCCCTGTATAGTCCATATGTGGGAGTACCCCCCCCCCCCCCCCAGGGATGGAGCCATATACATACTAAAGGGATGATATAAGTGGTGGTGACAAAGGCAATGATGATTAATGATGTTGACAATGATAATAATTTGCCTGATATTTTACATAATTAAGGTATCTCTAGATGGGAAGTTCACTGAACCTAAGAACTCCAAAATTCTTTATGGAACAATGATGTATGTGAGAGCAGCCATTCCTTCAGATACCTTCAACCTATTGTCAAGAGCTGTTACTATAGCAATACGCTACAGTGCTGTCAGAAGGCAAAGTGAACTAAAGGAAGGGTAAATATCTGTGATGTTGCATGCTTGTTCAAATTAAAGTTGGAAATTTAGGTTTGCATAACAGCAGTACACTTGCCTCTCGCCTCTTGGGTCTTGGGCTTGATTGGACTCAGGACTCGGCATTCCATGTGAGTAAAGTTCTCTCTCTGTTAGGTTTTTCTTAATTCAACGGTAATTCTTGGGGTTTCCTCTATACTCCAAAACCTACTGTGGTTTAGCCATCATCTAATAGATAGATTGGTTCAAAGGTTGTGTTAGGGTTTTTTAATTATTTTGACATCTTTAAATTTAAGTTGTTTGAAACAAAAAACAAAACAAAATAAACAAAAAAAAACAAAAACAAAAAAAACAAAAACAAAAAACAAACAAACAAAAAAAAACAAAAAAAACAAAACAAAATTAGTGCAAATTCTATTTACTTGTTATTACTTTTTATTACACTTCTAGAGAAGGTGAACTTCAAGTAATAGACTTCAAAACTCAACAGTACAGGTTGTTGCCTGCATTAGCCACTTCATATGCCTTCAAGTTTGCTGCTGTTCGAGTGTTGAGAGAATATTACACATTGAAAAATAAGATGTCAGTAGGGGATTTTTCAAGTCTTCCTGAGGTGAGCTTGACATATTTATGGAAGTACTGTGGTTCATGGAAGCAATATTATGAAAGACAGAGACAGTAAACAGAAGAGGAGCATGAGTGCACTCTTCTTCCTTAAAATCTATTTTCCCAATTTTGTAAAAATCTCTTTTGTGTCTGCTTTGCTCTTCTGTTCTCTCCTCTATTTTGCGAATGGTCCTTTCCCAAAGTAGCCAGGAGAGCAGGCATTCTTTTGATGGGTTTGAGGAAGAATCAGGGTTTTGGGGTTCCTGTTTTGACCAAGGGCCTGCGAGAAAAATCTCGCTTGTTCCAAAGTTCCCCCAAAACCCCGGTTTTTCCCCAAACCCAAAAGAACGCCTACTTTGCAGGCTATTCCCAAAGCAAATCAGTTCATTGGCCTACATTATTGCATATTCTTTTTACTCTTTTTCTCTTGTTTTTTTTATAGATGCATTCCATCACTAGCAGTTTAAAGGCATTTATTACTGGACAGGGCCTTAAGTATTCAGAGAATTGTCGACTTTGTTGTGGAGGGCATGGATACTCTGTTTTTAGTATGTTGCCTGACATCTACATGTTGATTAATGCTTCTTGTACTTATGAAGGAGATAATGTCGTGCTTTTCCTTCAAGTTGCGAGGTAAAATTTTCTATGTGCTTGATTAGTAGGTAGACAGTACCGAAATAAGTTATCGGAGTGCCTCATTGAACAAATTTGGTCCCTTTCAGGCTCTCTAAAATAATTGTTTTAATTAGATAAAAGGAACTGGAATAAGTTAGTGGAGTTCCTCAATGATCAATTTTTGGTCCCTTTTTGGGCACTCCAAATATTGTTGTATTAGATACAGGACATTGAAGTAAGTTATTGGAGTGCCTCAGTGCTCAGTTTTGGGTCCCCTTTTATTTGATATAAGGCTCTGGAGTCAGACATATAAACAGCTCTATACACCAAAGTAAACTGTTTTCATTGGCTGAGAGAATCAACTAATTGCTTGAAAAATTGAAAGTTGCTCGTAATGCTTTATAAATATATTTTGATTCTAACGCTTCTGTAACGCTGCATGAGCTTTAAACGCAAAATTCGTGCAACATTTGTTTTTGTCTGTAATTGCAGAGACCTCTCAGCTTTAGTAATTATAGTTGCATTCATAATCTCATCGCAAAAATTCCAAATGTTTTCTCCTCAGGTATCTGTTGAAGTGTGTGAATTCAGCCCGATCTGGCAAAGACCTACCTTCTACAGTATCGTATCTCAATGACCATGATAATGGTATGGCCAGTAACGCCACTACAACAGAACAGTTTTTAGACCCAAGTGTTCAATTAAAACTCTACAGTAACAGATCAAAAAGGTATGAGGAAAAATTCAGTAAAGTCTGTTTTACTTACAGAGCTTCTCAATCACACGCGCGAAATCGTGAAAAAAAAATTCGAGAGTTTTGGTGGACGCCAATCAAAGTCTTCCCCAGCAATGTCGGAAAACACAAAGCTTTTAAGGGTACGTGCCTATGGAATGTCATGGAAACGCATTGATTGACGTCCACCAAAATCTACTTCGTCACGATGGCAAATTGTACGATTTCACGTGTGTGATTGAGCGAGCAAGAGCACCGGTACTAGTGATAAGAGAATATCTTGTATGACTGTGAAACAGTATGACATATATCATCACGGTCACGGTACGATGCATTTGAACCAATCACAGCGCATGACATCACAGGCAATAAAAGTACTCAGATGCTGTACTGTCACAGTCAAAGCATGGCGCACCCTAGCTGTGAGTGGCATCTGATTTTATATTAATTTTTGATAGAATGATCACCACTGTAGCAGAGAAGATGCACGCTAAAGTGATGAACGGAATGGACCCAATGGACGCCTGGAATGCATTTTCTGCGGACCTTCTACAGTGCGCCATTGTAAGTTAGTTAGAAAATGTTTCATTTCTTGCCAGGGAATAAGCTCAATCCAAACCTACTGACATGCGCAATACCATTTGATTGACAGGCCCATAGTCACTACCTGACAGTGCTGTATTATACAGATTTTCTTCGAACTGGTCTGGCCAACGTCAGCCGACCAATAGCTCGAGTCCTTAAACTCATGTCAGACATTTATGCTCTGCATGGAATAGTAGAGAACTCCGGTAGCTTTTTAGAGGTAAGCAGTTTTCAGCAACACGAAAACTTACGAGGGAAGCCTTAGAATATAGAATAAGTTCACTGATAACAATATTCTCTTGTAATTCTACAGAACGGCGTGTTGAATGTAAAGCAAGTGGCTTTGATAAGAGAGCAGCTGAATTTACTTCTGGAGCAACTCAGGTTGGTAAAGATTTAGTGTCAACAACCGTTTCTCACTCCTTACCCCACCTCATCCCCCCCACCCCTCGCCTCGCCTCGGGAGAAAAGGGGGAACTGAGTTTGGGGGAGAGAAGGGGGGAGGACAGGTATTGGTTGCACGCATACTCTTTTTTCCTCTTTATCCCATAATTATGATTATCCATTAATGAGCACATAATCAGGGTTTGGGTATCCTGTGTTTTCCCCCAGACCTGATGCTGTTCCACTAGTAGATGCCTTTGACTACTCTGATCGTCACCTCAACTCTGCCCTGGGCAGATACGATGGGAATGTCTATCAACAGCTCTTCGACTGGGCACAGAGATCACAGCTAAACAGACAACCTGTGAGTTGATTTTAGTTTGTCCTTTTCTGTTTACCTATAACGTTTGCAAAATTTATCAACTGACAGCACGCCGACATATTCCAGTTCTGAGTTCTCTGTTGATCAGGCTTACTCTCCATTTTGTGTAGAATATTCATATGTTCCAGGGAAGGTCCGTATATTTAAAGTGCTACTCTGACGAAAATCGCTCAAACTTGGATTCAGCTGAAACGTCCTAAGAATACTCTTTAAAGGTCCAATAATCACTGTATAAAGTGTCAACATCGAACATCGCTCCATACATTTCTTTGTAGTTTATGATCAAAATATCAGTAGTAAAGGGAGAAAGAAATACGCAAACACCCCAAAATATAAATTATAGCCACAAGTAATGTTAAATAAGCACATTAGCCACCCTTTGGGCTTCATAGGAATAAAATAAATTAAGGATTTATATACAAAGAAATATGTGTAGCAATGTTTGATGTTGAGTGTATGACGTCACAGAATCCAATAAATAATCGTAAAAATATCATACTTTCGTCCTGAATATTGAGAAAACACTTCATACAGTGATTATTGGACCTTTAAAGAGTATTCTTAGTAAGTTTCAGCTGAATCCAAGTTTGAGCGATTTTCGTCAAAGTAGCACTTTAAAGGTTTTTGTATTGTTGAAGTTGTGCGTTCTTTACTTTGAGCCTGGTTCTAGCTACTGACGCAAGAAGACGCAACTCCATGTTCCCACTAGGAAAAGAAGCGACGCATGCGCAAGAGAACGGAAGAGTTTGTTTTTCTTGTGTTGGCTTGCGCTTGTGTTTATGCTCGTGTCAGCTTGCTTCGCTCGTGAGAACCAAGACACTACAAGACACACACTGCGTCATTTCCAACCAGTATATCTAACCTCACAAGCACACGAAAACTTTTCGAATTTCTCTTCTTTACTTTGTACCCTTCTTTTTTTTGGTTTTCAGGTTCTTCCAGCGTATGACAAGTATCTTAAACCCTTGCTACAGAAAGGGAAGGCCAAGTTGTAGAAATCTGTCACAAGATCTAATTTTTAAACAATCTTTAAAAATATATATTTTGATGCAATTTCGCATTCTTTCAGATCGATCTTGGTATCTTGTTTCTGAAAGCCAGGAACTTTGATCGATTAGAAAAGAAAATATAACCATTTTTATATTTGGGGGCGGAACAAATTCATTATGAATACCGGCAGGGCCGTGTTGGATATTTTCAACCAAACTTGATCAAAATGAATTGTGAAAACGATGTCTGTGCAAGCAATAAAAATCTGTTTTTATCATCTTCATACGTGATTAATTTTTTCGGGACGATCGGCGTCGCGTAGAAGTAGGTTTTTGTGGAGACGTAAGTCAACGTGTTTCCATGGCAATGTCAAATCTGCGCAAACCTGCAAATAAAGGCGATTGAAAGCTGGAAGCCAAGCAGAAAAAGAAGGGAAGGAATAAAATAATAAAAAACAAACCGCGTGACAAATTATAGTTTCGCTAAAAGTTATTCTATAATATTGAGCTAAATTGAATTTCCCTTCTACACCGTTCGTATTTCACAGCAAGGCTGTTTCCACGTGTGGTTTGTCTTCCCGTGTGCCTGGTACTTAGATACTCTAGCAACGAATGTAATTAAATCAACAAATTGGTCGTAGTCAAGGTAACAGAAAAATACTACTCGGCCGCCACTTTGGTTGATCTTTCTAGATCTTGTATCAAATATACATGACGTCGGCCATTATTTTGGAAATAGTAGATGATCGCAAACCATGCGCGTATACAGAGAAATCTACTTTGTTAAACTAATCTAATTAGGGAAGTAGCTAGCTAGACACCTCAGGAGATGGTTGTCAAAATACACCTATTTCAGAAATCGTTGTCGCACCAAAAGCCTCAAGCAACAAGCCAAGACCGCAGAGAACGCTGGTACTTTTAGCTGTAGTTAGTTTATTCATGGTGCATTTTCATTTATTGACTTCACAAATTGCTCCAAGCAAGGCTGCTTGAGATGATAAATAGTGGAGAGCTACAGCCACTTGCATGAACCAAGAATAAATAAATTATCATTAAAAGAACCGACGTGCGTTCTCTGGAGCGTTTGCTTGTTACTCGGCAGTTGAGGCTCTTGGTGCGACAACGATCTTCGAAATAGGTGTATATAAACTCTAAGAAATGACACATCAGGGGGGAGGGGAGGAGAGGAGAGGGGGTTTGAAAGCTTTTGATAGCTGCTTCAATTTATTTCCATAAACATCCCAAAGTATTCCTACAAAACGTTGTGTCACCAAACCATCTATCAATGCATTCTGCAAAATCAGAAGTATATAAGTTAGGATTAATTCATTTGGATTATCAGGCCTATGTACTTTTTTACAGTACTGTAACATATTGATGGGTTGCAAGCATTCCTAAGAGAGTTAAAAGACAAAAACATGGCGGCCATTGTGGTACCGTTAACATTGGATGCTAATGAGAAATCTTTTGTTAAATGGTACCAACATTGCCGCGATGACGTAACGTGCAAACGAAAAATTGTACTGCATTATTGCATTGTAAACAAGTGTAGTCTGGTGATCGATAAAGCAGTTCCCAAATAAATCTTTTTGTGAGTAATATTTTCCCATTGCAGACGGCGAGACCATCTACGCGCAAAACAAATCAGGATCTCAGGCGATTAAAGTTTCTCAAAACAACTCAGATAATGGAATAGGTTCATTCGTTTTGTTTTCCCATTTCAGTCCACGTGTCATTCCCTTGGGGATTGTTACGTGTTCGCGAAAATGCTTGTTATATAAAACACATATAATTGTAAATGTAGAAGAGATTTAAACCAAAGAATCTTTTAAAATATGGAACACATTACGATCAATCTGAATGGGTCTAACAAACCTCCCGGCTAAATTAGCAATTATGGATCATTTTTTCTGGTTTCTCACAAATAATTTATATAAACGAGATTTGAGTTTTACATAGGCGGCGAAGTGGGATGAATTATTCAAATCAATATTGTTGAGGAAATAAAACTCCTAGCTAACGTTATCATTGTTGGAGGTGGTTATTTGAAAGAGAAATGAGAGAACCAGAAATAAAGGAAAATAAATTACTTCGTTTTTTGCTCTTTCCTCTCTCGTCCCCTTTACGTACTGCAAAAAAAGTGTTTAAATACTGACAACGTAGCATTCTTTTGTATATGGGTGTTATCTATAAATAGTTACAGCAGTCCATCTTTTCTGAACATTTTTCGCCTTATTACATTTTGTATTGTTATTGTTTGCGAGAGGAAAGACAGAGACAGAGGAAGGAAGGAAGGAAGGAAGGAAGGAAGGAAGGAAGGAAGGAAGGAAGCAAGCAAGACCGAGAAAGGAATAGTATAAAATTGATGGAACAATNGCCGCGATGACGTAACGTGCAAACGAAAAATTGTACTGCATTATTGCATTGTAAACAAGTGTAGTCTGGTGATCGATAAAGCAGTTCCCAAATAAATCTTTTTGTGAGTAATATTTTCCCATTGCAGACGGCGAGACCATCTACGCGCAAAACAAATCAGGATCTCAGGCGATTAAAGTTTCTCAAAACAACTCAGATAATGGAATAGGTTCATTCGTTTTGTTTTCCCATTTCAGTCCACGTGTCATTCCCTTGGGGATTGTTACGTGTTCGCGAAAATGCTTGTTATATAAAACACATATAATTGTAAATGTAGAAGAGATTTAAACCAAAGAATCTTTTAAAATATGGAACACATTACGATCAATCTGAATGGGTCTAACAAACCTCCCGGCTAAATTAGCAATTATGGATCATTTTTTCTGGTTTCTCACAAATAATTTATATAAACGAGATTTGAGTTTTACATAGGCGGCGAAGTGGGATGAATTATTCAAATCAATATTGTTGAGGAAATAAAACTCCTAGCTAACGTTATCATTGTTGGAGGTGGTTATTTGAAAGAGAAATGAGAGAACCAGAAATAAAGGAAAATAAATTACTTCGTTTTTTGCTCTTTCCTCTCTCGTCCCCTTTACGTACTGCAAAAAAAGTGTTTAAATACTGACAACGTAGCATTCTTTTGTATATGGGTGTTATCTATAAATAGTTACAGCAGTCCATCTTTTCTGAACATTTTTCGCCTTATTACATTTTGTATTGTTATTGTTTGCGAGAGGAAAGACAGAGACAGAGCAAGGAAGCAAGGAAGCAAGGAAGCAAGGAAGCAAGGAAGCAAGGAAGCAAGGAAGGCCGAGAAAGGAATAGTATAAAATTGATGGAACAATGCAACGAAAGATAACGAATGAAAGAAGAGACAAAAAGAGAGAAAGAAAGAAAAGAAAAATATTTTGTTTTGCATTAACATCAACAAACTTCGCAAGGCAGAATCGTTTACAATAATCAATCTTTATAACAATGGATGCTCAGGCAAAGCTGCGGCAATTAAGATAAAGTCTGCATAATCACTTCCACTATAATTCCAAGTTATGTTTAGTTAGGTTGTGATCGAAAACGAGAAACGCATTAAAAACCAGTTAAAAAACCCCTCTCTCAAGCTTATCTAACTGTTATCTCATTATATATCTCATTACATGTTATGAGAATAATATACGGACCTGTTAAAGGAGCTATTTGGATCTAATATATTAATTCAGACGAATATCAGCCGTATCATGGACACAACCTTCTTTGGCAACAACACGAGTCTGCTCCCACCTGAATGAGCACCTTTTATTACCAATTTTCTTTTTAATTCATCTTTTTCATGTACTTAACAAGCCGTTAACTTAGCCTTGCAGGATTAACAATTTGTCTTTATTGATATTGAGGTCTGCAAAATCCCCTCTTTTTTATCATTAACGGCTCGATTGTTTGTCGAATTGATTTAAAAAATTAAAATTAATTTCGCCGCAGGCCAATTATTTTTTAACGTTAACACAGGTAAACTAAACATTTTTTAAGCAGAAAGAAGCTACCGGATTATTTCTTTTTCAATATGATTTAATGAGTTTGTAAATGGAAACGAGTATAATAGTTGGCAAGAGGTTACTAAAGCCAGAGCAGTACGGATCTTTGTTGATCGCAAAGGGAACAACGTAGAGACGTCGAGGTAAGGTGAAGTGATTTTAAAGGGGAAAAAGAAAAAAGAAAAAAAACAGAAGAGAAAAGAGAGGAAAAACAAAACAAAACAAAAACAACAAAAACTGGTGGCTTTAAATTTGTTTTGAAGAAAATTATTTCTGCGTCATTGGTGCAGTAGCTTTCCTTTTCCTAATATAAGAAAAAGTTAATACATTTTTTTAAAAAAGAAACGGGAAGAAACAGAAATAAGGAATATATTTTTTTAGACTTTTTCTCATTTATTTATTCGCGGGAAAAAAGTAACAGCATTTTTATAACAATATTATTTGATATTTATTAATATTATGATATTCATCAATTTATGAGGCTAAATTGGCTACTAAGGCTAGTTTACCGAAACGACTAAAAAGTAGGAAAAATCCGAAGCGATATAAAACTAAGTTTAGATAATTTTAGATTTATCCAATTCATCTTTAGAAATACCTGAAAAACGTTCAACTTTTATTTATTGAACTTTTAAGTAAACTTCAAATCGAGATGGAACTACGTCATGACCAACGTGACCGACGTCTGCTTGTATGGATACTTCTGGTCAGCGTACTTCTACATAACGTCACGTGTAAAGGTAACCAAGTCCGTTAATGAATTTCATGCTTTGGGCTCCCTGTGGTCTTGCATAATTTGTTTTTGCTGAAGAGGTCCGCAAGTGACTCTTGACTCTTATTTTTTTGAAAGTCCGGAAACGTATTGGTTAATTTGCAATGATATAAATGACAAACTTTTCGTCTTGCCAAAGATATTTTGCTGATATAAAATAACGTTCGATTCCTTAAAGCTCGGGAACTTTTTTGAATGTCATAGACCTTGCCCATTTAGACAGAGCAGAAAAACGACAAGGCTGCTACTTTCGCAATTTTTTTCTTTATCTCTCATTCATGATAAAAAACGTTTATTGTTTCATTCGTGTCTCTTGTGCTTTAAACTTTTCACAAAATTCTGCTAACCTCGAGCAATTCAGTCTACTTCGAGGTATTAGCGAAAATGTTAGTTTTTGTGCTGATCAAAATATCATCTCTCCCAACGTTCAGGGCGTTATATCTCAAATACGCATTCCTTTAATTTCCCAGAATTTTGGTATTTTGTTAATCAGCCCCAAAAGAGCCTATTTATGAAATATAAAGCTTATTAACGCATAAACGTCGAAAGTAGAACCCGTTTTTCTGCCCTGTCGCCCATTTATTCGTACGATTTTTAGGTATATATTTTTTCATAGGCCCAGAAATGAAGCGAACGTCCAGTACCTGCCATTGTCATAAGGACATAGGGAGATGTATTACTAAAGACGATGGCAGTCAAGTCTGTTCGTGCCCTGAAAGGTACAGAGGCCGCATGTGTGAATGTAAGTATTGAATACACATCATGAATATTTAGATTAGAAATACTTTTCTGGATTGCGATGTTGTCATAAGGTGCGCATCCAATCTCGTACCCAGAGCCCTTATTTCTTACTGCGCATGCTCGACGAAATAATTGGGCTCTGAAAAACTCCAAACCGGAAGACCCAGATTCTGGGTTTCTCGCACATGCGCATTATGACAGACTAGGTAAATTCAAAATGGCGGACGATGTTCAACGAGCATCTGAATTTGCGCTTGGAAAATTAGGTTTTGAAGATGGTTTTCAGTTGAATTAACTCCGAAAATATCTATTGGATGGACATCAATACAATTTCCATTACAAAACCGGCAAAACTTTGAAAAATCCGGCCCTACAGGCTTTTTTGGTGTACTTAATTCGAGACGACGTCTTGTTTGTTTTCCGGTATCTTCCTTTGTTCTCGAGAACCAATCACAGCACAGGAAATATTGGAGTTTTCCAGAGCCCAATTATTTCGTCGAGCATGCGCAGTAAGAAATAAGGGCTCTGGGTACGAGATTGGTGCGCATCAGAAATAAATTTTATTTTCGAGCATGCGCAGTAAGAAATAAAGGCTATGGGTTATTTCGTCGACCATGCGAAGTAAGAAATAAAGGCTCTAGGTACGAGATTGGTTTTTTCGTCGAGCATGCGCAGTAAGAAATAAAGGCTCTAGGTACGAGATTGGTTTTTTCGTNAGGCTCTAGGTACGAGATTGGTTTTTTCGTCGAGCATGCGCAGTAAGAAATAAAGGCTCTAGGTACGAGATTGGTTTTTTCGTCGAGCATGCGCATTACGAAATAAAGGCTCTGGGTACGGGATTGTTTTTTGCGTCGAGCATGTGCAGTAAGAAATAAAGGCTCTAGGTACGAGATTGGGTTGGGTTCATAATAGTATATCGTTCTATCGTAATCTTTTACTAACATAAGTTGATACAATTTGTTAGTCGACTGCCGTAAAGCGTCAGATAAGGAATGCCAAAGTTTAAGGAGCTGGAGCATCTGTGTAAAACATCGGGATTGGATGCAAGCGTGCTGCAAGAGAACTTGCGAAGGTAATTTAGTTTCACTTTCTAATCTAGATCTAGTGCGTGACAAAAATATGTAGAATTTGGATTACGTGACATGCGTGACATTATATATATAGACCTCTTGACCTCTGTAAAGGTTTGTATTGTTGAAGTTGTGCATTCTTTACTTTACTGTCGGTATTTGTGAATATTTAGACACTGAAATGAGGTAACACTGAATAAATGATTCTGCAATCAAGGAACACAGCAGTGTTTTGCATAGCGTTTTTGTTATTGGCTTCCGTCGATCAAAATATTTACTACTAGCTCAGACCGTTTGAGTGAGAAAATTTGAGTGAAGGAAGTCAAAAACCCACACATATCGAAGTATAGGCTTGTTATCTTGCTGGCGTAAATATGAAAATGGGCATGCAAATTAAAGGAAAATGTCTGGACCATAATTCTAATATTTGGTGCTTCTATTAGGGTTCAAAAACACTTGTGCCGACGTTAATCCTGTGGATTGCAAATGGTTGGAATCACATGGTGAATGCAAAAAGAATCTAAACTGGATGAGAACTTGCTGTGGATTATGTTTTGGTAGGTAGGGTCATCGACTAGAACACCATTCTTGGGGTGCATGTAACGTCAAAGCCGCCATGTTGGTTGACTATACAAAGCATCCCTCGTTAAGCTTCTCTCGTTTCATCGTTTTGAATAAAAAAGAGTGAGCCAGCAACTTCCAACTGTCCATAAACTCTATTGAAACGTTTTGACCGTATATATATATATGCAAAAACTTTGACCCTTTTGTACATATATACAAGTATACCAGAAATTATGGGATATCATTCCTGATATTTTTTGAGCTGTCTATCACTAGGGCTTTCACTAGTTTATGTGTGTATTTATATCGAGAGCTTTTTCGGTCACGTGGTTGCACTTCAAGAATGGACGCTTCCTCACGCGGCTGAAACAAAGATTTTTTCTACGCGCTGCCTCGCATTCAAACGTTCCAGGATGAAGCAACGCGAGGTTAAAAGCTCATAAGAATAAACATGGCGCCGTGATAAACTGAGTCAATGGCTTGTTCAACGAGGTCGTCCCTAAACTTACGCTCGCTTTCGACATTCCTCTTTGGTAGGATCGAGACTAGCGTGAGTATAGTACACTCGCCTTTCACATCTGATGTCTCGCATCCGATTCATAGAATCGAGGTTACATGCCAGTGGGGCTTATTGGGTCAATACCTGGGTTTTTCTCCAGGGAACCTGGCTTTTCTCTCTCCGAAAAACCTAACCAGCTAAACTCCAATTCATTCCACGAATTAGCCATGCACTGACTTAGATCAGCCCAGAGGTTGTTTCAGGGTTCGATCTGTGAGTTAGCCGTGCCCTGACGTAGATCAGCCCAGAGGTTGTTCCAGGGTTCGATCTGTGAGTTAGCTGTGCCCTGACTTGGATCAGCCCAGAGGTTGTTTCAGGGTTCGATCTGTGAGTTAGCCACGCCCTGATTTTGATCAGCCCAGAGGCCGTACCGTTGTTGTAACGATAAAATTTGAAGGATTTTAAAATCCGTATTGTTGGATGTTAAAGCATAGAAAGAGGGGTTAAAGGGCGTGCTAACGGCCTCCTGGAAACTGACGAGCTACCAAAAGTGATACCAACAAGAAACAATCTTTTTTTCTTCAGACAACAATCCAAAATGTAAAGACAAAAATCCCATTCAATGTCCTCTCTGGAAAGAACGCGGAGAATGCGAAAAGAACATCAAATATATGTACAAAAACTGCTTAAAAAGCTGCATCGGCTGCTAAAAGGGACGCAGTTACCACACAGGTAGCCCAACAACAATTTCAAGACATCACGTAACAACAGTAACAAAATGAATCCAATGTAGTAAGTAAACTATAATGATATTAAACAGCTTTGAAAATAGTGTGTTTAGTTTGTTGTTGTCATTTTGAAGAAAAGTCATGTACGACGCAGTGTTATGTTTATTATAGTAAATTAATTTGGTGATCGCATTTCTGTGCCCTACCACGAAGTACTATGCGACTAAATCTAAAGATATCGATCTAGAATTCTTGATCCTGGTCTTATTATTCGGGCTCCCTGTAGACGTTCGTTTTAATTTTTTCTATCCCTCACAAATCGCTAATCTGTTTAGGTCGTATGCGCTTTGCTTATGGACATACACTTATTTCAATAAAGTTAGTCACCTGAAAAGCTACAAAGCTGAGACCGACAAGGATTATGGGTAGATACATTTTACGTGTTTCAACCGCTTGATAACTGTTGATGGACTCAAGATCTTCTACCAGTTACAAGCTGACCTCCTCTGAGCATCCTCAACTGCTGCAGTTTGTGTCAAAAGCTTTATTTGTTGGATATAAAACATTTCCCCATGATTCTCAGCGATCACGGCTTTCTAGGTTTTTGGTGACTAACTTTATTGAAATAATTATATAATAACAGTGAACTCAAATCCAACTAGTGGTCTATATCATGCTGCGTTCTGATTGGATGAGGTACTACTAGCCTACTAGTAGCGAAAAGTGCCAGCTTTGAAAACTAAAAACATTCAATTTAACTGTAATTCAAAACTTGTTTGCATCTATATATTTGACCGACTAGTTGGATTTGACTAAAACAGTTAGTCCTCTCGTCCTCATGGCCCGAGTCAATAGTCCATTCGGGCTCGAGGACTAACTAAAAGCGCAGCACAAACCAGAGCCAAGAAACAAGCCCTTCTAAGCCCGAGTACACAATAATTTAGATAATTTAGTTGAACTTTGATAAACACCAAATGAAATTGTTTTATTAATTACCTTATTTTAGAAATTTATTTATAAGTTAGTGTAAGATAAATATTGGCTTTTTTACAGTGTTTGTAGTGTTTTTCTGTTAAGCAATATTATTTTTTCGTTTACACTTGGCGTGACGCAAGTCAATGTCAATCTAATGCCTTTATTAGTCACGTAAGGTTATCATTAAGTTGCGTCACGCAAATCACTCTTTTTTTATTTTYAGCGTTACGCAATTATTTAACATGGATTTTGCATAATTATGGAAAGTCATGGTACAGATTAATGTTGAGACAATCACAACGCGTGAGATCCCTGCCCATGCAATCAAAATGCTCGGACATGACTCCGTCACGGCCACGGTACGGCATTAATGGCATCTGTTGCGCCAGTCACAGCAAGAGATATCCCTGCTCAGCTTTTTAGACAAAGCAGTCACTATCACGCAATCGTACCATGAGGTTTACACTGTCATACAAAATCTGCCTTAATTTTTGTAGCGTCACGAAAGCTATATTTTAATCCAGTTTACGTGACTTATTAAGCTTGGTTGAAGGTTAATACAGGTAATGGTCAATGCAAAGTGGTGATCGATATTGACACAAGAATGACTTTCCCAATGTTCAGTAAACAAGTCCTTCGGGTAGATATACCCCGATTCAATATGCTCAGTATCGATTCTACTTGAAGTGAATAGATGAATGGTAAACTCAAATCCCGAAATATTTGCGTGACAGACGATGCGTGACAGACGATGCGTGACAGACACTAAGAACATCTGTGTAGAGGGCTAGAATCTATACTGAGAATCTTAAATCAGAGGTTATACTACTCTTCCCAGTAGACCGAGGCAGCTGGAATTTTTTTAATCTCCTTCATAGCGTCTGTCATGTTAACCGCAAGTGCATTTCAAATCGACCACGTGATGCCAATGTTATACCACGTGGACAAGTTTTTTGCGCCACGTGATTAAAACTTGACTGAATTTTGATCACGTGGTGTAAAAAACTTGTCCACGTGGTACAACACTGACATCACGTGGTCGATTTGAAATGTTACTTCTGGATAACATAACAGAGGCCAGGTCTACTTGCCTATTATACCCTACCAGGGGCAATAATTCTTATTAAATAACAACATAATACTTTCCTTAGGAGCAACATAATGTGATAATTAGTAAATAGTACCTAATATTTAGGGCAATTTAACATCTAGTAAATAGTAATTTTAAAATATATCCTTTTACAATACTCGTGAACATAGATAGATTTTCAGCATTGGTGTCATATCCGCCGCGGACGAACCGTGACACAGGCAACCCATTCGGTTAAAAAAGTCTTGAAAAACGTTGTGGGCAACCGTGTAGCTTTGCGGTAGATTAGGTAAACCAAAGCTTGAAAATTGTTCGTTGTTAGGATACCGATCTTTTAAAGATCTAATATATAAATAATAATAACGATAATGATGATAAAGATAGCGTAATTAAATAAACGGATAACTTGCTTGAAATAAGCGAATGGATAAAATATTCGTTTGTTAACATAAATAAACTAAAATTCTATTAAGTGATACTAATAAAAGAAAATATGATAGCCAAGCTCCCTACGGGTTAAAATAACGCTTATTGTTTACTCAACTCAATCTGTTTACTCGTAATGTTAGTCTTATTCTTTGTTTATTTTTGTGTGTGTGACGTCATGGCCGCCATCTTGACGACCAACATGCACATCACCATGGCAACACTGCCACCTTGTGTAGGAAATTGCATGACCTCGAGTACAATTTGTAAGTAATAGGTACGAGTGATGTTTTGAGGAGCCCTTAGGCGAAATGTACACTTCCTAAACTAATATAAAGACAAAAAGAGAGAGCGCGAGATAACAAGTAATAATGTCGTACTAATTCCTTTAAATATAGGTAGGAAATTCGAGACATTTTCATATAGGGTCAAGCTTTTGAGAATACTTACTTTAGATAATAAATATTCTTCATAACTAGCCTTATCTTGGATAGCAAAAATGATGCATTCTGGTATAGAATGAGTACAAAACCTTATACCCACATTATCTTAATAGAGTGCATTTCAATAGAGTAACGGTAGTAAACCTATGGAGGAGTTTTTGTATGAGTGGGAAACGATACTTGTAGCCGTAACTACGCTTTTGATTGGATGAATTACTGAAAGACAATCAGAGAAGTCAATTCAATTTTAAACCATGCCGTGCAGTGTACGTGATTAATCTCTCACTCATACGATAACCAATCTCATGGGAAACCATTTCAATGTTACGGCATGTCGTACCGTGTGCGTGCTGTAAGTCAGTAGCGTACGTTTCCCACTCATACGATATCCATTCTTATGGGAAGCAATTTCAATGTCGTGTGTCCTGTAAGTCACGTGCTATATGTTAGTACCGCAAGACTCCCACTCATGCGATAACCATTCTCATGGCTAGCCATTTCAATGCTAGGGCATGTAGTACTGCTGCTGTAGTGCAGTTTTCGTATGACTGTGATTAAGTTCACGGCACGAACACAGTCGTGACACAGCAAGGGATACGCCAGACAAATCACATTGTACGAGAATTTACCCTCCATCCAATCAAATACCCGGAACACGGCATAAACACGACGCGGACACGGTCACGCCAAGATCACGGCACTGCCAGACCAATCATATTGCGCGTGAAAAAAATAAGCCAATTAAAATTCTAGAAAGTATCACGGTCACGGCACGTCACGCTTCCGGCTCTGAGCTTTTCACAGTCATACGAAAACTGCTCTAAGTCATTACCGTATAATGTTTCCCACTCATATAAAAAGTAATCTAGCATAGAATACTTACACTACTTTCTCAGATTACTACTAGCGCTTTCTAGCTTTCGTTCTTCTATCCGAGCCATTGCGGCGTGGATTCTAAAACTGAGCCGGTTCTCAAAGTCGTACCCATTGTAATTATCCTGAAAATAGGACATAAAGGAAGTTCAGGTAGAACAGAAAAAAATAGAGATAGATAAGACGACATTACACTAGTTATTATACTACACACTCAATTTCCCGTGTATTACGGCCATTTTTCGAGTGCAATTACAGATCGATAATACACTTCTCTCGTGTTCTGCCAATCCCCGCGTGCGTTTTCTATTTCTTTAGTAATACACACTGAACTATCAGTTAAATAACTTCTATTTACATTATAAGGAACTAATGCGATTTCTTATTCGACTCGTCCCACGAAAAAAGCTGTTGTGGAAGTAAAAACCTGTTACACGAGAAAAATTCACTGCGTGGATATTTTGTCGCGCAGAAAAGTTTTGCAAGATGTAGAAAGTAGAGGTATTTTTCAGCACAAAAAACATGAAGATACAAAATGCGCAAGTGAATGTTAAGTGTAAACAATAAAGGTCGTATAACCTGCATTAACGTAATTCCCCGAGACAAGTAGACGAGAAATCGTAGCGTAGGAAAGCAGAGGAAACTAGGCAAGATGCATGCAATTGAAGTATCTAGGAATGTGGGAATGTTAGGGGAAGGAATAATAATACCTTAACACGCCGGAGTAATTCTTCTCCTTTGTCACTTGTCTGATGGAATAAGAAAATAGAAACACGTTAAGAGAACTTAATAAGTTTGTGTGATTTAGATCTGGGTGTATTGAAGACTTCTCGGTACAGTGCCCCAGGACCGTGAGGCGAAGCAGAAGCAGAGCCGCGCGTGTAGCATGGCACAAAGGTCCTCTGATGTTTCCTCCAATAGGAAATTGCCTTTTATCTACCAATGATGTTGCGTGATGAAAGTGTCCTGTGCAAAATATTCCCTTGGAGGAGATATCACAGTAGTAGTGTTAGACACGTGTGTTTTAGATCCTCTTTTACGTCCGAAACGTCAGTAAGTTTTTTCATCTTTTTCACGGTGTATAATTTACCTTTTCATCATCATTGTTTCATTAGAAACACCGACGCAGCTCACACTAGTTTTTAGCTAGTTATATCTTCTGTTTTAGATCTAGTAAGTTCGAGTTCGTTGAGAGTTCAATATTACAAGTTCTAATTTAAAGAAAGTTAGTTTCCAAGTTATAATCAATTTCTTTCAATTATCAGAAGAAAGTCAGCAAGGCACGAAATTAACTTTTAAACCCACTAGCAAAACCTTGCTAGTAAGTTTTGTTCCTTAATAAACATAAATGGAGTTCCTGTGTAGGACAGTAGAGGAGAGACCTGAACGTGGTGGCCCGAGACCTCTACTCTTGTCTCAGTCTTCCCTCTTCTATCTGTCTATCTGGACCCCACAGAATCCAGATTAAGTTTAAATGTCATACTACGAAACCGCGTAGGAGGAGGTGCTGGGGGTTAAAGTCCCCACTTTTTTTCCTTTTGTGTGCTAGCCTCTCAAATTGTCCAATCTTAACCCCCCCCCCCTCTCCCTTAGGGTGATCTGCGGTCCTTGCTCTTCCAAGGGTATTGGGCGGAGAATTGGTAACTATACGTACCCGCGTATCCTGAGCATACAACACTCCTAGTTCATAGGTAGCGAATGGCGGTACATGGGAATCAGGTGGTGATCTACCAGACTTGTGAATAGCTTCCTGGAAATACTACAACGGGAGAGAATGGATATTAGATTACCTGGAATAGAAGATATGGGTGTCCTTTTACTCTGACGAAGGACAAACGTCTGAAAAGTCTGTACAACTTCAAACGTTTTAACACACGCTGTTCAAGTTTCTTTCTTACTCGCTTGTTGTATTCAACTCACCCACGCAGCCCCCGCGCAGTCCCAACTAGTTTATTGCTTGTCATTATCTACTCAAAGCGCGGTTGCGGATCAGATCACAATAGAGACCTTTTCCTCTAACCTCTAGGGATCAGGCCAAGAACACGCCCACAAACACAGAGAAACACTGAGCATCCATGAAATTCAATATGGCGGCTCTTCCAGCAACAACTTTGTTACGATGCCTTGATGGGAGAACCTACATAGCACTCAGTTGATGTAATGTATTCATAAAATCTATTGTATTTTATTGTCCCTCTATCTAATGTATTGGGTGTGACTCATTGCATTTTTAGGAATACATTACATCAATTGCTTGCTACGTAGGCTCTCCCACGCCTTGATGAATGTTGAAAGTTTGAGGGAAAACGCCTGACGTTTAACTGCAGTGTGTGGTTTGTGTGGCTAGCAAGAAAGTCGTGCTAAAGGTCTCTATTGTTGCTAGCGTTACCGCTACAACACCCTTGATTCCCTATTTCCCATGAACTAACCTTAACAGCCATGTCATTGTTCTTCAGTATTTGAAAAACAGACCCTTGCATCAATATTTTAAGGGGTATTAGATTAGAGCTAGGCCTACATCCTTCTAAATCTATAGTAAGGCATACAAACAACAATTAGCTACAGTAAAGTTTCTGTTCAAAACTGGAAGGCAAATAGGGCTCGACTGATGACATCGACTTTTGGTTCAGGTGTCTATCAGGGAAAAAAATAAATCACCTTCTTCCATACATCGCGTACAGGCGTATCATTAGAATCGATGGTGATGTTTAATTTACCTCTAGCCATTCTGTGTAGAACATCCTGACTACATGAGTAGAAAGCCCTCCATACATATAACAGTTCTAATGCCATCAGTAGACAATCATCTTCTGATGGTTCAATTTTCTTGTACTGTGAGGCCTGAAAAAGAACAAAAAGCACTTTAAATTGGTTAAGAATGCTATCGAAAATTGGATATAGGGAAAAGGGAAGGAAAGAAAAAAGGAAAAAATACCCCAAGTTATTACATAGAAAGAAGCCAATAAAGAATACAATAGGTTTACAATACATGCAGAAAGACCCAAGATAGTTTTAGTGCACCTTCATTTTCCTATAACATTCCCGTATGGTCCTCTGGTCACTCACAGTGCAGAAATACACTTCAAAACTCATCATCAAGATAGATTGGCGGTTAAGTACTGGGACGATGACTGGTCTTACCAGACCATGCCCAACCATGGAGGTAACCATGGAAACCACATTTTTCACAGTCTTGAAAAATCTGCTCAAAATGTGTGGGACTGGAAAGAACTAAGTGTTGTGAACATTACCCTTCTGAAGAGAAATTCCTCCAAAGGTGTTTTCTTTTTGACTAATTTCAATACAGATTTGAACTGAGTTTGGGCTTCACTGTTACTGCCTAACAATCCAATGGTCACTGAAAGAAAAGGATATGTATACAGTCATGCCTTCGCCATCAGTTTAAAATGATCAATTAGTACTAGGCCAAACAAAAAATAAGCGTGTTTCCTGTTGCATGAGAAAAATAATTGGGGTCGGTAGGTTGGATTTTTTTTACTGATACAACAGTGGAAATGAGCTTACTGGGAACCCTGTGGTGCATTTGGCAATGAAAAAATATTAGGATCAGCAAAAATCGTCAAGAAAATTAGAGTCGGTCGCGCAACAGGAAACACACTTATGTTTTTGTTTGGCCCTACCAATAATAAATCTTATGATTGATAACAGTCATGACAAAGTTTTTTTGTATCAATGTCACCAAAAGAATCTTCACTAATCCCATCATCACCTTAACTGTCATTGCTATTATCATCATCATCACCACCATAGGGGTGGATCCAGAGGGATGGTTGCAACCCCCCCATGAGAGTTTTCATTTCTTTTTCAAACAGAACTTGCTGTTCGTTTTTTGTTTTTCTGGTTTGGCATCTCTTACAGTGGACGCCTCTTGAATATAGAAACCCCTCTAAAAAATTCCTGGATTTCCCTCTGCACCATCAGTATCAGCATTGCCCACAATCAGCATCATCATCAGCAACATTATCACAGCAATCATCACCACCACCATCATCACTATCACTACCTATAAATGCCATATTGAAGAACCCTTATATTAGAATGGCTTTATCATACCTCCACACAAATAAGCATAGTATCCTTGAGACCATTTGGACTCCTCTTTCAGTCTGGAAAACATACAATCAAGATAAGACTTCAATTACAGCAACGTACACAGGTAAATTAGAAAAACATGAAGATCATGAAGATTGAGGATGACTAAATTTGAATATACTAAAGAATAATTGGTCATTGATTAGTATGCTTCCATCGAGTTTTGGGTGCACACAGGATGTTGCTAAGCACAAAGAAGCATAATGAGTAGCATGAGGTGTAGCCCAGCATGCCCGCATGCCTGCATGCTAATTAGCCAATCAGAGCCCTAGCGCATTACATTGTGGCTATAATATAATTATGGAGTGAAGACAATGGCTGTAGCTGCTTTTGCAGCATAGTATTGTTAAACTGTATAAAGTATTCTTATGTATATTCGTATAATATCAAATTTTGAAAAAGCTGGGTTTTACAGTCTGTATAAGGCCTTACCTGAAAAATGATGGAAGTGCATAATCCCATTCTAACTGTAGTAAGTGACACCACCCTATAACGCAATGAAAATATTGGTCAACAACACTTCTGTTATTTGTAAAACACAGGGTTAAAACTAATGGCTGGTCAACAAACAATGCCTGGCCAAATTGGCTTTTTCTCCAGCCATACACCTCTTAGGTCATTCCTCTTGATCAGTCACATTGACTACTGACATGTAGATCAGTCTGTGTCCAATAGTCATGTCTGGCCAAACACCTCTCAGGTCATTTCTTTTGACCAATCACATTGACTGGTCACATGTAGATCAGTCTGATGTGTGAAATAGACATGTCTGGCCAAACACCTCTCAGGTCATTCTTCTTGACCAGTCACATTGACTGGTCACATGTAGATCAGTCTGATGTGTCAAATAGTCATGTCTGGCCAAATACCTCTAAGGTCATTTCTCTTGACCAGTCACATTGACTGGTCACATGTAGATCAGTCTGATGTGTCAAATAGTCATGTCTGGCCAAACACCTCTA
>NW_022258837.1:65474-108836 GCF_009602425.1 Actinia tenebrosa | reverse complement strand
TGGATGTATGAATGGATGGATAGATGAATGAATGGGCAGATGAATGGATGTGCGGATGAATGAATCAATGGATGGGTGGGTGTGTGGGTGGACAAAAGGGTGTATAGATGGGTGGGTGCATGGGATGTTGGGTTGAACGTACAGGTAATCGAAAATGGGTGTGATAGATTGAAGAATAAGTGGATGGATGGAATAGGATGGGTGTCAATAGGATGAGATGGGTGGGATAGATAGATGAATAGTTCTTTTCATGAAATACTCACGACAAAGTCAACCATTCCTGACCCAGCACTCATCAAAGGGTTACCATCACTACAAAAAACACAGACAAGAATGTTCAAGCTGCTGCATGCATATTGAAACAGTTAACAGGCGAAGTGTGAATAATTTCTCTTATGTATTCTGTTCATTGGAGATTTCATTCCAAACATTGTCAGTAAAGGTCAACTTATCCACAGGGAATACAGACTTTGAAGGCGCGAAACCCCAAAGTTACATTTCCCTTTGACGTTGACATAATTGTAGATTTTGAAAATCTTTAAGTCCCTTTTAATTATCCATCTACTACTAGCTTTTAATAGCATTCATTACTATTGAACATTCACTAATATGTTTGAGTTGCACTACACAAATTCATCTGCAAATACATGCAGTGGAAAATTTTCTGTCATGTTGAGTGTTAATAAGGAAATTGTAACCAGTCCTATTTTTATCATAAAGAAACCATTGATTGATTGATTGATTGATTGTTATGCGATACTTAATATATACAGTATTAGTGGCGTAGCCGAGTGATTGTATATCTGCCATTCATACTGTAGATTACTTATCAAACGACTAGGTTAGTTCCTTTGTGTTTCACTAAAATTTTCAAGATAAAAGTGAATCTGCCCAAGAAAATCCAACTTAAAGTTTATGCAAATGAACACGATTTTGTATCTGATTTACAACACTCTTCACGGTCGTGATTTCTGTTGTGTTTTCCTCATGCATTATTAATGAGTTTGATAACATCCCTTAGCATCTTAGCTAAGTTTGTAGTTCATTCAAGACTTTCATTAGGAGACACTGTTAATAAGTATTACAAGTCAAGTCTAAGTTTACTGAGTCCATTTTAAGAGAATACAAGCCTATAAGGAAGATCAAATTTTTTACCGAATTGTACGAGAGAAGGAGTGGAGTGTTCAACCTTGATTAAGCATCAATTAATGAACGACTGGCCTCTCGCTCGATCTGGTTGACTCTTAGGGTCCCCTAAGTCTCTGGGCGACATGGCATGTTCAATTCTGTATAGTTGTTCAATATGCTAGTGCAAACTCCACTCACATGTGACTAAGGCTAAGGCTCGTAATTTACCTATTACGCATGTTTTTATTTGATATTGGAGCCCATCCCACACGGCTTACTGCCTCATCTATCACATGTGGTATGTTCAAAGGAATCATACACGTTGGTTATCAGACCCTTACATGTGCCACCCCTGCCAATGATCCACAAATGGATGACAAGTTTACCCATTTGATTTCTGAATTAATAATAATCTTTTTTTTTTCTTATGCACAGCTTCAGTGTAAATAAGTGGGTAGGTTTCTGAATTCTGTGTGAAATAAAGTCATTATTATTATTATTACCTATCAACGACCAGAACTTTAATGTATTAATAGTATTCATTGAGCACATAATGTGCAAACTTTTGGACAAGAGGAGAACATAGCTATGATGAATAAAGATTAAATTAATTGACAGAGCACCTTCACTTAAAAAATTCCCTGCCAAACTTTTACATAACCATTTTCTGTGTTGATGGCAGGAGAAACCCTTAAGACAACAAATATATTAATATTAAAATAATAACGTTTGGTGATAAAATAATAATTTTAAATTAACATATTAAATTTTAAAAACTAAGAAAAATACTAATAAATGAAGAAAAAAGGATCGAGCTGATGAATTGATCAGCTACGAATAAAATATCCATTAGGTAAATGTCTTAAACATATTAACCTTAAAAACTAAGAAAAATACTAATAATTACTGAAGAAAAAAGAAGCTGATGAATAGAATATCTATTAGGTAAATCAGCATATAGATCCGGTAACCCATTTAAGATATTATATATTATTTTAACATCATAAAAAATCAATCAAAACGCTTGAAACCTGTCTTACACATCACCAGACCTGTAATTGATCACCAATATCAGAATTTTTAAAATCTTAAATGTCTCAAATGTCCAGACGTTGTAATGAAATGTTAAAGCTATATCAAAATAAATATTCTTGAAGTGTCTACTTGTTGGAGCAAAAATGTTTACTTAAGATGCGAATATGCTGGTATATATACACACATATATTGGAGCAACACTTTCAATTTTATGCTCCTTAATGGTAAAATAGTAATATTCGGGCTCAATACCTTTTGTTTGTACTCATTTTATAACCTAAGGCAGGTGTAATTATCGAGAGTAGGAGCGCTAGCATAGGTAACCACTTCAACTGACATAATTCTATTGAACCACAATCCTTTTAATATCTACATTGTATTGAACAGCAGGGCCTTTCAATATAATATACATTATGAGAGATTGTCTTATAATGATTTTTGTTTTTTAGTACATTGCCTAAAGAAGATAGAAAGCCTTGACAGTCAACTTTTTAATCAAAAATGCAAAATAATAGGCAAAAGGAGAGAGAGTTGCACTCCTTGATCGATAAAAAAGATAAAAAATGGAGAGGAGAAAAGTGCTTATAGATAGACTTGAATCCCTTGACTGAAGGTGAAAAAAGGAAAAATCTAGAAGAGGAAAAGAGAATGCTACTAAATATGTAAATGACTGTATAGACTATGATAAAAAAACTGGAAAGTGAGAAAAAAGGCAAATGAAAAAATTTACAAACACTTAATGGCATCATATACAGGGCTGTATCCAGACCTAAATATTTATCCAGGCAAACTAGAGCGGAAAAGGAAGGAGCAGATGGTGGGGTTGGGGAGCATGCACCCCCCCACCCCCCCAGGAAGTTTCAAAATCAAAACCATAGGAAATGCGATTTCCAGAGTTTTGAGGGGCATTTGTTACTTTTTCATGAGGCTTGCCTTAGAGGCCATTTACATGGAGAAATCTTGTCCCTAGTAAAAGGGATACCCTCTTCACTGAGCTACCCTGTGTGAGCTACAGTAACTTTTCCCTATTTTCTCTTTGCAAATTCATCTCGACCGTTTACATGAGATATTTTACTTTGCCTCAGCTAAAAGGGTCACCCTATTGGTTGGCCTACCCTCTTTGCAAAAGAGGGTGACCCTGGTACCCCGGACAACTTTTCCCCTTTTAAACACTTTAACTCACCTAACCAAGACAACTTTTTCGTTTGAGCATGCATATCTCCATTGAAACTGATAGTTGTCCTGGGTTAAAGGGACAACTTCTTTCCATATAAACGCTCGATATAGTTGGCTCGAGTAGAAAGGTGTCCCTGCTACCAGGGACAAGTTTTCTCAATGTAAATGGCCCCTTATAGTGGCTAAGGGAAAAGGCTACGGCCCTGATATATGGACTTACAACCCTTGATTGAGAATGAAAAAATGAAAAGTGTGACAAAATAAAGGGAAATAAGATGCTAATTGAATACAAACCTGTGAAAATATAACCTTAAGGTTAAGCATTTTAGATACATATTCTGGGGTGTTTTGAATTTGAATTGTTTTCAAACTGACATGAAGACAACTGCACTTTCATCTCTAGATCATATGACTTCCACTGAATAAATAACACTTTATACACTGGTCTACAACTTCTTTTGTCTCAACCTTGTAAAAACAGCTGAATATCTTCCATCTTCTATGAATTCAATAAATTATTTGAACAAATTCATGATTTTACAGATTAAAAATGGGAAATATTAATTTCAGGTAGAAATTTCCCAAAGGTAAAGAAATAGCGGCTTTGTCATTTTAGAACAAATTACTAACTTAGTTAATGTGTAAACAAAGCGAATAAGAAATGTAGAGCTGTAAGCACATAAGAAGTCGGCCACTCGAAGGTAGAAAATATCGGAAAGATCTAATAGGTAGGAGTTTATTTTAAAGGCAGATGTTTTTTCTGGTTTTATTCCTTATAATTTTTCTTCTCGGGACGTCGCCCGTCAGTAATTAATATTTTATAGCATTTGACTTTCGAGTTGTAAAAATAAAACTAAATATTTTTACTAAAACACCAACAAAACTAAACTCTATGGGGTTTAGAAATAAAGATAAGGAAAACAAAGAGTCTGGATTGGAAAGGGAAAGAGGACAAAATGCAGAAACTATAATTTTTACTCGCGAATGTTGCTTATGAGCGAAGGAAAAAAACTATTTTAGAAATATAAATTAATTCCGTTAATTTGGGGTTCAACCCCAAGCGTTTAAGGAAACTAAATGACTTCCATATATTAAAACACATAAGATAGAACAAATATCGGGATCTAAATCTGGTGCTCATGCGAAAATATTTTGGTGTTTTACACGTAAGCTATTTCACTTTAGGGGGGTCGACGAACAGGTTAACTGTACTTTACGCATAAACCGGTACCCGAAAAAAAAATAGAAAAAACGACAATTATTGAACTGACTATCGAGGTAGCAATGATAAAGATCGTCGCTTGACTAACCTGTGGTTCTTGAATAATTTTTGTGATTCTTCAAAGCCATTGTTAAGAAGAAGATTTATTCCGTCGCGAGCAAGACTGTGGTAGCCCCAAAAACCCTCCGACTTTTTTGTATTTTTTCCTGCAAAAGAGCCACCTCGTGAGACTCCTTTGGAGGAACTCATGAAGCGAGAAACCTTCCCTGAGCTTGCTGCAGCTCCTTACTAGGAAGTTTCTCAAAAAATGAACTAAACAAGAAAGGAAAACACTGAGTCCTTTTATTCCTGGATACTTCGCGCCATGTTTTGATTTGGAAGCTCACCTTGTGTTCAAGGTAAAGCTTCAGGGCATGTTCTCATTGGCTAAAACCAATCGGAAAATTATGGTCCAAAACGTTCATTTATCGACTTAAAAATATTTGGAATAGTTTGATCCGATGATGACTCGAAATATTTCCGAGAACTTGTACGAAAATTTCACGAAAGCAACGAAAATGAATATTATGGTCTGTCTTGTCCTCTATGAACAAAATGGCGTCTTTAGGTAGTCGTGGAGCACAGAGTCTGTCCTTAGGACAACGCGTTTTTACGGCTTTTAGAGAGTGGTATGTCTACGCTTGTGGATACAGACAGATAGGTGTGTTATTTTCGCATGTTTTGCTTTGATATGTAGTTAGAATATCACGGGAAAGCTATGTGAAATGCTGCATAAACTTTTACTTAAAGTTCACTTGAAATATTACATAAGCAACGTCCTTACAAGAGTCTACGTTACTTAAAAAATATTTGTCGATGTACTATTTTAAATTCAGTTAACAGAATATTGCTCCTCTTTTTTTCCGTTTATTTGGGAAAAAAATTTGAGCTGGATAGTAAAAATTAATATGCATTTGTCATAAGCTTAGCTTCCCTAGCTTCTATAGCTCTCGTTATTCTAATATTCATAAAACTTGCTTCTGCCTCTGCCCAATTTTAACTTACTTGAAAAAGTTGAAAATACAATTCAGTCAATATTGTTCCTAAAGTGCTAAAAATTATTTATATATTAGCTGATTTAGTTATTATTATTATGGGGTACTCTTTCTTTCCGGTTTTATTGACTTGATCTTTAGTCATTTTTTTAAACAAATTAAAGCCTTTGAAATAGCCATAGTATAGATGTACCCAAAGTAAATTTCAATTTATTTTTATGTGCATGTGATTTTTCAGGTTTACACAAAGAAGATCTTCTTATAGAAGATGATCCTGATGTTACTGAAGCTTTGAAGAGAATACCAGAAGACTCCTTAAACATGAGGAACTTCCGTATCAAGAGAGCCATTGATGTCACCATGAAACAAACAATATTGCCAGAGGAACTGTGGACAAAACCTAGCGAGGTGAGTATTGTTTGACTGGGTATGCCAAGTCATTATGGACACCCACTTGTTTTTTAGTCCTGTGTCCTTTTACTGCATGATATGGATACCCTATTAGTACACCACATCTTGCTTGACAGTTCTGCTTGTCCAGGGCTTAAAATAACAGCCAGACATTGGAGAATGTCCGCTCAGAATAAAGGAAGTTGTCTGGTCAAATGTTTATTTTGCCAGTCATTTTGACCAGTAATGTTGAGCCAGAAACCTGGTAGGACCGAGCTCAAAATAATTTGGCAGTTTATTATGATCGGCAACTTACTGGCCTTTACTTTAAGCCATGCTTGTCCAATGGGTGTCTTTATTAACAGGATTAAACTGGAATAGGGAATATAATGGCATAGGATCCAAAACATGGTGCAGAATTTATTTCTATCAAACTTACAGTAGTGCTCAAATTTGACCATGGGTTTATCCAATCAAAATGCTTGGCAACTATTATGACACAGACATGATTCAGCACTTCATGCAGTATGGCCCACATTGTTGTAAACTTCAATTTGACTGTGAAAATCTGGTATGACTGTGAAAAACTAGTGAAACATTATTACCAATTCTGGCATGTCTTACCATTGCTGTGACATGATAATAACCTACCATGTTCATTTTCAATATCTTCATTGGCAAAATATTCATAGAAAAAAAGATTAGTTGAGACTATACTTACAGCGCAACCAGTGATTTTGACAGAATTTTGACCTGTGGACTTTTTTGGGCTCAAATAAAATTATTTTTGCATCCTGTTTGTTTAAAATAGTGTTTTGTGTCAGAGGAAAAAAAGCATCCAATGCTGAATCCCTTATTATGGTATACAATTATTTGATTATAGGATGTTCCATTTCTGGACCCAATAATCCAGCAAGTTAAAGCAGAGCGCAAGGAACGAGAACTGTGGGACAAACAGTAGCCTCCAAGTCTAACTGGAAATTCTGAGATTAAGAAAACAATTAACATTCTTTCTTCAAGGATACCTTCTGGGATTCTACATGTAAATTAAGTTGACTTCAAATCTGTTGTTTCATCAAATTGTTTGCTTTTAATCAAATAGATTTAACTATTTGATTAGCGTGTGGCTGTAAGATAAATAAAGTGGTTTTTATCAGAAAGCTTTTGTTTGTTCTTTTGAGTGTTACAGTACAAGTAATTAGAGACCTTTAGATCCGATGACGAGTACGAGAACGAGTATGAGTACGAGTATGAGTACGAACTTTTAAAGAGAGGCACTATCTTTTTGTAGATGTGATCATGTACATAGATTGAAACTTTAGATTGTAAAAAATCGGAAATTGACTACGATTTAGTGTTAACCATGTGCACAGGACCAAGTTTAAAACTCATACTTGTACTCAATCTCGTACTCGTCGTCATATCTAAAGGTCGCTATTAACTTTGTATCACCCACCTTCAAACTTAAGAAAGGATATCCTGAGACAACTGATAAACGTCAGGGCAGAGTTACATGTAACTCACAGATCAAACCCTGAAACAACTTCTGGGCTGATCTAAGGTAGGGCATGTCAAACTCACAGATGAAACCCTGAAACAACCTCTGGGCTGATAAAAAAACAAGAATAATTCTCAAATGGAAAAGGGTTTAATTGTGCTTGCACAAATAGAAAAGTTATTTGTGTTATACCTTCATTCTGCCTAAGAAGGTCTTGCAAGGGCAATTTATTACATTGTTGCGCTTGTCTCAAATCAAAGATTAAGGATTAAAACAGGGCCACTGGTAGTTAAGGTCCTTAGGCTGTAGAGTAAATTCTAAACCTCTAAAAAACTTTGATTTAAACGTTTTTTTATTTATATTTTTACAATTGTATTTTCCATTGTCTAAATAACAATTTGAGTTGGAAGAATCACTTTTTCCTGGCTTGTGCTTACAATTATGAGGGGTTTCTTTCACAGTTTTATGTGTGGAATGATTTGGACTTCCACCCCATTGCAAGTGAAAACCAGGCTTACTACCATTGTTGTTGAAGTACGGCCCGCAAAGCTAAATGTCTTGTTTGCTGACTTGCATTTCGAAGGCCGTCTTTCAAGGAACATAAATTCCAAAAAATTAATATTTTGAAGGAGATTTTTGACTACATTAAAGATACATGTATTAAATTCCTCAAATCCTTTAAAATCTTTAATACTCCATTTTACAGTTCCATTCAGTGACCACGAATAATAGTTGCAAGTCGAGGCTGCAGTTTCCACGCATAGCAAAACTATACTTTTTTGATGCGCGGAAACTCCAGCCTCGGCTTGGAACGGAACTGTAAAATGGAGTTTAAAATCTCCCTAAAACTATAGTGTTTTATTATTTTAGTTCTTTAATTGATGTTCATCGAAATGCTAGTCAGCAAACAAGACCTCAAGTTTTGCTGTTCGCACTTCAACAATAAATAGTAATGATTGGTTTTAAAAATAAATGACATGTTTGTCAAAATTAAAATAAATTTTTCTCACGTCATTGCTAATCACTTTTCAGAACAAATGATGTAATGGGTACAAAACTAATATCTAATTACAGTGCCTCATAACTGTTGAAATATTTCATACAATACGTGGTATTACATCTGTTGGAACACATCTCACGGCAGTAGATTTGTGATCATGAGATTTTCGTGTACTACATGATCACATTTGAGCAGCATGCATCTGTAGTAGCAATGTAAAAGATACTGCAATTTGTAGTAGCGTTCAAAAACGAAAATGGACTTCAAAGCAGTAATGATGAAAAGGTAAGTTATACACCGTGAAAAGATGAAAAAACTTACTGACRTTTCGGACGCTAGTCCTTTGTCAGAGTAAAAGAGCTTCAGACTTCAAAGCAGATGGTTAAACAGAAACATTAAGGATAAGTTCACTAATGCAAACTTCAACTACCAGTATTGCCAGAATTATTGGACTAAATGCACCATGTCGTACATTACAAGAGCTGTGTTTCTTTCTGCCATTCTTTTTCTCATGTGGTACACATAAATCATACATAAATCTACCAATTGAGATTCCATTCCAAAGGAGGTTAGGCAAAGCAGTGCTTTACTTGCTAATCTATATATTTATACTCTACTATATAATTCTTAATAATTATTACCACAATAAATCTTGGGGTGCACTGGAATTCAACTCCTACATGAAGAATATTGTAATGAATTAATAAATTATAATACAAAATTTCTTAGGCTGGAAGAAGAAACTCTCTGAAGCCATTCTAGCCTACTCAACAGGCAGCTATCTCTTTCTAGCTGTTCTTTCTTTTTGGTAATTTCCTATCATTGTGTACACTTACATTAATAATAATGGTAATTAAATGGGATTAAAAGCAAAAAAAAAAAAATTCAACCTCTAGCTTAGGCCAAGGGGGCTTTGGTTTATTAGCATGTGGGGTCGGCAAAATTGTAGAGGGGTTACATTATTTTGCGAAAGTGTTTAGAGGGGGGTTACCACATACTGAGGGGGGTTGAGAATTATTGCAGGATGATGAGGGGGTTATGAAGTTGTTGCTCCTACCATGGAGGGGGTTGGGTTATGTTTGTAAAGCTTTATATGTGATTTTGCCAATCCCCCCTCCCCAATGTGCTAATAATTAAAGCCCCCAAAATTATTTCTACTGCTACTATATTTATTTAAATTCTTATATGAAAAGATCCTCGACTAAGATTGGAGGGAAATCTGATTATTAAAAATATCCATGAACTTAGTGAATGAAAAAGAATAAGTGATAATTAGTTCTATAGCTTAACTTTCTTACTTGGTAAGAAATTAAAAACCTATCAATCAATTCTGTTGTTATTAACAGCATCCACTTTTTTGTGGTTCCATTTGACCAGATCTCATTCCTTGTTTGTTCATTGCACCAGATGTCGTGTCAGGGAGTGTAATGGATTCAGGATCTTTAGGGATGTCATCGAAATTATGAGCTTTTTCATTTGCTAAAATCTGTAGAAATAAAAAAAAAAAAGATTTCAAGCTTTAATCAGTTTATAAAATATTGCACATCCATGGAGCTGGTGAAGGGAATGATTAACCACACCATCAACAAATCCTCGTGATACAGAATACACAGTCATAAGCAGCATTAAAAAAAGTTTCCTATAATAAGAATCTGACCCTCACTTTTATTAAGCCATCCCATTTTTATCCATGCATTTTTGTGACATTAAAAGAGAAAGATAAAAGATTATTTGGTGGAAAGATTCTTTGGTAGAAAGTTTAACAATGATATTATAATCATTACAAACTAGATTCCAGTATTCTCTTCTGTATTTGAGGAGGATCTCAGCCTATGGTTACCTTGGAAACAAGGAATGACGCAGCTTCACCAACATTTATATCTTCCTTTGCAGAGGTTTCAAACCAGCCTATAAATCCTTTATCTGAACAATACTCATCCATTTGACTGCTGTTATTGACTAATCCCTCTTTAGCTTGGTCACACTGTGGATTTATTCAAAAATATTTTAATTAGTCACCGTTCATCATCGAGGGTAATCCACTCCTGGCTTCTAAAGAAGAAAAGAATGCCTGTTCTGTCTTCATTCATGTGACCAGCCAAATTAGCTTTAGCTCAGTCAAATACCTCATTTCTGGCTTAATGTCAGTGGTCAAAATGACAAGCAAGGCAAAGATTTGACTGGACAAGTTCCAGTTTTGGCTGGAAATTGTCCTATGCCTATCCGTTATTTTTTGCCCTCTTAAGAGAAAGTCTGTCCACTCTTGGCTCTCTTAACTACAACCATATAAAGGACAGACTTTACTTCATGGATAAAGATATACATGCATTAGCACAAATTGCATCAGCCTTCCTGTAAATAATAAAGAAGCCTAACCCTTCCATAGATCAAAATATACTGACTGAAAAAACTTAGACATTTTAGAATCTTCCATTTCACATATTGGCTATACCTTGTTTGCTAATAAAACAGCCGGTACAGGTTCTCCTGTTGGTAACGTGACTTTGTTATCAAGATCATTCTTCCATTTCTGTACGGCTTCAAATGTTGATGCTCTTGTAACATCAAATACAATGAATGCCCCAACAGCTTCTTTATAATACACCTAAGTAAACAATATTGCATTTTAATCTGTGAATATTTTGTGTATTGCAGCTGAGCAATATTTAAAGTGGGGGGTGGGGGGGGGGGATAATATTTGTTTGAAACTAAGAGAAATTTAAGAGTCAAATGGGTTTCATTAAGTTTTGAAATAATAGCAGAAGGTCATGAACTAGCCAGAGAGTCTATACTAAAGTCTTAGTCTAAGTCTAGTTTGAAACAAAGATTAGCCCCCCCCCCCTTAAATTGTGCTCTGCTATCCCTGTGCATGCATACTATTAAAGAAGTAGCTGATAAAGGACAATGGACTACTTTAACGGTATGGCAGCCATTTTGGACTGCAAGGCATCATGGGGCATCAAGGGGACAAATAAAGAAATGTTACAATAATGACTTTGATTGAAATTAACAGCTCCGTCACCAAAAGACAATACAACAAGAGATTTATTAAGACAGCACATCATCACCTTTACCCATAAAAGAAATACAAACACACAAAACTCTACATATACTTTCTGTCATCTTTGTTTTGTTTTGTCCTTGGCAAGATGGCTGCCGTATCATTGAAGTAGTCTATTATGAGGTGTGTGAAACACATCATACAGCCATCCCTTTTAGATTTTAACTTATTTTTTACTCTTATTTACTGTGCAGACATCAAACTGGGACCACTATGATAAATTAATATATATAACATCCCTTCAATCAACCCTCATCACCACCACATCTATCTCAGCCTGAAAAGCTTTTCATTATATTCTTCTTTGCTCTATACTTACTCTTGTCATATTTCCAAATCTTTCTTGACCTAAAAAGGAAAATCGTAAAGCATAAATTATTTTATTCTCGGGAAACTTTAAGTTTGGTACAGTACAGGCCCTATGATTCTATGTAAATGCATATACATTGTAGCTGCATAGGTGTATTAAATATCATAGACTAGAAAGAGCAGGTTTTTTTTCCAAATGACTGTGAAAAGCTTGCTGCATCTTCAGGAATGCAGCCATGATACGGCAAGGCATACACCACACTATTCACACTGCAAAAAAAATTTGCCATCCATCTAATCAAGTACCCGAAACACAACATGAACACTGCRTGGAGATGGTCAGAACCAAGGTCACGGCACTACCTAATCACATATTGAGTGAGAAAAAGATCTGCCAATAAAAATTCTAGAAAAGATCAACAACCCGACAAGGCATGCATGTGGCACTGAGTTTTTCATAGTCGTACGAAAACTGCCCTGTAGTATCATGCACCTGCTATATCCCAGAGTTGTAAACGGATAAGTGTATCTTCATCCCAGTTAATGACTTTAAGAGCAAAGTCAACACCAATCTTGACAATGTTAAAGAATAGCATAGAAATACTTAATTCAATAATTTATTATCAATTAGATAGTAAGGTCAAGACTTCTACTGGCAAATTCAATTGCTGGATATTAGCCTTTTTTCCATGTTTCAAAAAAATTTCTTACCGGCATTTGCATTCCTACGCAGCCACCCCAGATAAAAATCGTGACGCGCACTTTGCAATAAACTGCCGTCAATCAAACAAGTTGACGTCATTTACACGCGTTTGGATCGGCCCGGATAGGCCCAGTGAGTATGGCTCATAATACTTGTAAACAATCAACCGAAGTTTTGGTGCCTTTTGAATCACACGCGTGTAAATGGCGTCAATGTGTTTGATTGATGGCAGTCTATTGCAAAGCGCACATCACGATTTTTGTCTGGGAAGGCCGCGTAGCAATGCAAACGACGGTAAGCTTAAGCACATCAAACTGAGTTAGACAAATGATTTACTAGTAATTATTTTTTGATTGATGGAAATAAATGCAAAAATCCAAACGTCTAGAAGTCATTAGGTCAAACAAACGAGAACACAACTAACGTCTATATTGGACCGTTTGTACTAAAGTAGAAAAAAGGTATTAAAATATTCGACTTTGCAAATAAAAAAATGTCTTATG
The DNA here is from genome assembly GCF_009602425.1 of Actinia tenebrosa. The sequence goes on along the minus strand of NW_022258837.1, from coordinate 95,777 downwards.
ATTACAAGGCAACCCTTGCAAAGCGGAAATCTGCAGTCACAGCGCAGACTTTCACAGCACATTGTTTAGTGTGCAAATTCAATTATTTAAGTTATGGACAAAGGAAGTCCTTGAAAACAAGCTGGCTTATTAAATCAAGGATACGGTAGCCCTATAATGCACTGAGAAGAACTGATGCACATATCTTTTGATGATGCTCGTCTTTCCTACGCCAAGATCACCAATAACTAGAACCTTGAACAAATATTCTTTCTTTTCTCCCTCTGAACTCTGTGGAAAAAATAATAATTTAGCTTCTTTGTGCTTTTTTAACAGGCTAGGATGAAAGTGAAATAAAATTTGGATCAAAATGCAGTCATATTTTTACCATTCTGCTGCATAAACACCGTTGCAGATGATGTCCCTCAAAAGCATGTCAGTATCATGTGATTAATCTTTTCCTTCCAAGAATAGTAGAATAGAACGACGCTTCTGATTGGATGATGAATTGCCGGTGGAATCTCCACCTTATATTACGGCTGTTTTGATTCGCAGTAACACGAAACCATATTTCTGGAAAATACTTATTTTTGCTTCTTTATAGCTTCTTCTAACTATTCTGTCTTTGTTAAGAAATGTTATGCGCGTCTTGTGAGTTTATGTACATATGGTTATCTTGAAGATTTTTTAAGGACTCGCTTAGTGTCACTTCTATCAATAAGTGGGTTACCTGTGGTCTGATCGGAGAGTAATACACAGGAATCCCAATTAAAAACACCTCATAATATATTGATAATATATATACCACGTATTGAATCAACCTTCGGCTAGATAGCAGTTCAAACTTCAATGCAACGCACTCCATAGTAAATAGTGTTCCACGTATGCGCATAGTACGTTTGGCCTTCACACAAAATCAAATCATTCGATTCCATCATATTTTTAGGGCTGAAGATTTTAACGAATATTTAGATTGATTCTCTATCTGGTTACGACATTAAACTAAAAAATATTAGCATAGTTGAACGAAGTTACACACAGAAACTTATTTTGTTGTTTACAGTCGAGTCTATTTTTAATTTTTTCCCGGTCCAGAAACTACTGCCGGTCACATAGCGTCCGATGACCTTAAGGACGTTCATGATAATCAAAATAACTGTCTTCATAACTTTTTTAAATTAATTTGAAGAGTGAAAATGCATTATAATAAGAGCAAAATTAGCAGCTTAAAAATAGAATCATTAAAGAAGTTTGTGTGTCATTTAAAATATAAAATTCTCTTTTTTTTTTTTTTTTTGGCATTGGCAGCCATATTGGATTTGAAGGCCAAGAGCCTGGGACGAGCTGAGCAATGAGATGCGCGTGTTGATGCGCGTAGGTAAACGATGCCCTTAAATACTCTAATTACATAAAAAGAATATTTAGTTATAGAAGCATATATAATCTTTTTCTAGTATTTAGCAATATCTAAGATTTGGGACTGAGCACAACTCATAGAATATATTAACGTAAAACTGTCCAATTTTCGATTTCGTATCTTTTAGCGCTGGTCTGATTTAATTTTTTAATTTTTCAGCGTTGCTCATTTATACTACTAAAAAACAAGTTGTGACCGAGAACAATAGTTGATTTTGTTGAACTTTTCCTGAACGGGTACCAGAATGTAGGGTCAGGCTTTCTTGTTTGCACTGCACATGCGCGAGTTCTTAACTCGTTCGGCGACCATTGATCCATATCAGTCAGTCCACCAAACTGGTCTTTAAGCAATTTTCTTCCCTGTCGTTTACAAAACCCCATTGTTCGAGAAAAGGGAGGTGGGAGAAGACCATAAGCGATGGAATTTGATGGCGATACAGCTCAAGAGCGACACAAAACGACTCTTTTGTCTTGTAGTTCTTCTTGGCGTTTATCTCTTTTGCGGAGCAGCTGTATTTCAGGTTTTAGAGAACGAAAATGAAGCTCATCAAGTTGATCATTTGAATGGAATAAGACAGACACTTTTTAACAAGTATAATATTTCTAAAGAGGAGTTTGATTTCTTAGTACGTAAGATAGAGATGGCGACGAAATATGGCTGTGGTGGGCCGCCAGATAGCTGGTGTATATCAAGATGGTCTTACTATGCCTCGCTGTATTTTACATGGAGTGTTGTTACCACAATAGGTAAGAATATAATTAATATCAAGTGTAAACTAGGAGCAGCAAAACTGATTCCAACAGCGTTATCATGTTTGCAGTGAGTATGAATTTGGTCATTCTTGGGTGAACAAACAACTTTAAGAAGAATAACACGAGAGGGGGAACCCTTTCTTTTAATCCCTTGAATCCGTGATCTTTTCAATCAAATGTTGCTAAGTCATCAACTCATTAAACTGTGTTCGTATTTGAGGCTAAATTTTAAAAACTTTCAGTTCCCTTTTTGATTGCTTTTCAATGTTAAAACATCGATACTGTCATTTGCTCGACAAAATATTTTGCTTCAAAGGCGCACAAGCGTGTTTAATAAACAGGTTGAACAACGTAATACTATAGATTTTTTGTACCATCACGTGCCCGCGCCCATAATACAGCTTGGACTACCTGTGGTTAGATGGCAGAACAATAAAATTCCTTTGCTCTTGGGAATTGAATTCTTTCTCATGTAAAACGATCGTTTTGTTCCTGCCATCCAACATGGTTGCTGACACGTGATGGTGCAAAGTGTCTGTAGTCGCTGTAAAATCCCCTATAGTACAAATGTTAACTAACACCTTTGTGATTTATTGAGCTACCCAACGCTATATACGGATTGAAAATTATCCACCATTTTATTTGATGGGATACATCTGAATTTAAACTAGAAATAGTACAATACAAGGATACAATAAACATATCTGTTCAGTATCTGTTCAGTGCGGCGAGCCTTGCCTATTGTTTTCCGATAGAAATAAGTGAATAACAACGGGCTGCCTTAAGTTGACTATGTATTTCCTCAATAACAATTATATGTCCCAATAGAAGTAACGAAAAGCAGGCGTTTTATACTAACTAACGACCCACAGTCTTCCACCGCCTTCCTACCTTGTCGTCAGCGCTTGGTCTCACCGGCGACAGCCCGCTGACCAAAAAGCCGGAAGACTCTGGGCTCGAGATTGCGACTGCTTAGGAGACTAGCATTTATTTAACACCCTGGACAATCGTTAATCGAAGAAGACCACTACTTGCGCAGTTGCGCAACTCTGCTATCCTTAATTTGTGTAGCTTTAACCATCACCGTTAATGCACATCATGAATTTTGAATTTTGTTAATATATTTTAAGGGTATGGTCACTTGGCTCCCGCAACTATGGAAGGACGAATATTCTGTATGGTTTTTGCATTTTTTGGAATCCCGCTCAACCTAATGATCCTCAAAAACATTGGCGATCGCGTCAACGATCTTATCCATTACATTCATTATCTGGTTATCGTCAAATTGAGTAAAAAAGACGTTGAAGTTCTTCGGACAAGAACACTTGTATGGACGCTTGGATTTGTAATTATCATGCTGTTGTTTGGAGCGACGCTATATTCGCAGACAGAACACTGGAACTTCTTTGACGGGATTTACTTTTGTTTTGTGACTTTCTCGACGATAGGGTTTGGAGATTTGGTGCCTAATCAAGGTAAGTGGATAAAATGGGCTTTGAATGGGTAGACCTTCAATTCAAGGTCGTAAGATACCGCTGTCTTCCTGCATGGTTAAGGGCTAATTTACTCTGGGTTAGCGCACCTCATTTCAGTATCAAAATATTCACAAATATTTGCCAACAGACGATGACATGGTGGCATTTGTAGAATGTGTTGTTACGGCTTTGTCTCTGGCTGATTCCATAGTTCAAGCTTGGGCTCATTAATTCCATATGCTAGCTCACTTGATTGTTCGCCACAAACCTCTATGTAACGATCGCCACTGGGGTGGTCGCTTTAGGAGGGTTCTACTTACAATCAATAATTCTATGTATTGATTTTCAGGGGGACCCCCGAAAAACGTCCCAGACGGTTTATTAGAAGTACTGCGTGCTTTAGTGATAATCCTTGGTCTTTCCATGTTCTTCTCGATCATCTCGTCCATTCTTAGCGCATCAGAAGAGTTGCGCTTAACATTTCCGCTAACCAGAAAAAGCAAAGAAAATGGAGACAAAATTCAAAATGGAACAATAAAAAAATCTGACGAAAAACAAAACGATCAAACAGACTAAACAAAATATAAGCTTATTATTGAGAGAACATTATCTTTTTGTACAAAAACCTATATATACTATAAAGGAAGATGCTTTGGTAAAAATTCTTATCTGATTAGAACAAACAATAAATGAGATATTATTAAAAAGTTTCAAAGTTTCAGCAGCTCAATCTGGGGTCCAAAACTAAAAACAATAGAGAGTTTTAGATTCACGTTCACGGCAAACGTGAAACGTCAGTTGACCAGTAAAAAATTCTTTTAAATTACTGAAAAAGAATCGCAAAAAAGTCCAAGTATTAGAAAAACAAAAGAGTATTTGCGCTTGGTGAGAAGGTTTGTAAATAGTAAAGTAAAATACAGGAAAGCTATGAAAACATGGTCACGTTTGCCGTTTGCGGGGAGAAAAAAAAGTCAATCTAAAACTCTCTAATAGGTTCCAATTCACGGGAGATAATTGGAATCCTTTTGTTTTGTCGCCCGGATCGAGCTGCTTTGACGTCACATGCCAAGGGGTCTAGCTATAGGAAATTTTAAGTTTTTGTAACTCTTTCTATTTGCTATTTTATTTCTAAATGTTTCACTGATAATAAAGTGTTTTTATACTGATATCAAATAGCAGCGTTTAGAGCAAATCGATTCGATATGAATCAGTGTGAAACTGCACGGCACCGCGCTCATGGTACGGAATAATAATATCCTTTGACTCAATCAGAGCGAGCCGCGAGTCACTGCTCATCGTCCAATCAAAATGCTCGAACGTGTCACGTTTTTCATCATACGCAATTTGCTCTAAAGCTTTCGTCAGTTTCGTTTCGTTGCAGTCTTGTGTCGCGTCGTACTTTAAACAGTCGTGCCGTCTACGCCTTATTCGTTTGGGCGTATAATGTTCTCAGCTCATTTCAGACCACGTGTCATTCTCTTGAGAGTAAGGTTATTTATTTTGATTGTATCCATATCCATGTTTCTTTAGTCTCATACACAGCTGTAGGAAATATTACACCTAGACGAATATAGGGTCTATTTCTTCTCTTTTTGACATCAAGACGATAAAAATCATGATATTATAGTGATAATCTGTTTTCAATCAAAAGTTATTATTGGGCTGATCTAAACTGGCTAACTCACAGTATCGCAACCTGAAACCGCATCTGGGCTGATCTACTAAATCAAAACGTCGGTGCGTTAACTCACAGATTTAACTCACAGATCGAACCCTGAAACAACCTCGCGGCAAGTTCGCTTTTGCCGGATTGACGAATGGCAAAAGCTACGGCGTCTAGAATAAGAGACTGACGAGGAAGATAAAAAGTTAAATTAAAAATAATGTTTTATGGTGAATTGTGTCAAAAGCTAAGGTGGAAAACTAGTGAAAACTAGTGTAAACTGCGTCGGTGTTTTCAGTAAAACAATTGATAGATAGATAATTTGTAACACCGTATGGTATGTAAAAATGAAACTGACGTTTCGGACGTTAGTCCTTCATCGGGGTAAACCAAAAGCTGGTTGGCTGGAGTTGGAATCTAAATCATGCTTCGTTTCATTTCTTGTTAAATGTTCTGAAAGAAATATCTCTACGCTTGAAAAAACTCATTCACTGGTAGCCATAACTAGAACAAACGGGTGACATTTAGAAGGAAAAAACGATGTTAACTGCTAATCGTAGAGCGAAAAAGCATGACAGAAAGGTGTGACCATGAACTGTTCTTCGTCACTTACCTAAAGAACTTCGCTCCGCCTTGCTGCGACTCGCGTCATACTTGTTTTTAGATTTTTTAATTATTTTGTCAACAGATCTGCGATTCGTAAACACGTCTTATCACCTAACAAATATCTCCTCTACGTTCACTGGCAATCTTTTAAAACAACAACTGAGATGTGAGTTAAAAATACTCAACGCGAAAAAACGCCACCGCGAAGATCCTTACTCGACAAGGACGATAGACCATGACAAGCTATGAGAGTAGAATATTTGATAACATTAGCCTTCCTAACGGCTTATTCTGTGTTTGGGATATCTCATGGCCAATACTACTATAGGTATAACTATCGACCTAGGAGTTATTTAGACTTTCGTAGAGTTGCATCGCGCCCAAACCCGAATCGATATTTCTCGTCCACATCCAAGTACGTTTTGTCTCCGGGCTGGTACCGTAGCAGACAAGACTTTTGGAAAGCACGAAAAAAGGTAGGACAGACTTTCTCATAACTCATGATCATTATTTAATTTGGTTTTTTATTAGCGAAGGCCTTGTTAATCAATAACCTCTTGTATTTGTGTGTACTGCCTGTTGACAGGTGGGATGCCCTGTCAGTAGAGAGAATTTGTCCACACAATTCAAATTACTAAATATTTTCTTCGCGACCTAGTAAAAGAATGGTCGCAAGATTAATTTGCTAAGATTTTTGAGACATTTTCTAAATAATCTTTGAAATATGTTTATTCTAATGAATATTATACTACAAGAAGTGGGGATGACAGAGCTGTTCTAACCAGGAAAAGGTTACAGGTGGTAAAGAAGTCGTGACAGGACCCCATTTGTCAACCTTGATAATTATATTCATACTACCGACTCAAAAACTTATAAAAAGTGCAATTTAAATATGTCTAAGAAAGAACACAAAGCCTTTGCTTAAAAGATATCTAGATCTAATTATGAGCCTGTAAAATTGTAGTAAATTCGATCCTAGTAAGTAAAGTATGTAGCCAAGTTTTGGGATGGTTTTCTGGATGTTTTCGCGTGGAGCATCATATTGTTTTGAAACGCACCGGTTGTTTTCATCATATAGTTCTTGCTCTACACAAACTCAGCGACGCAATTAAGCTTTTCAAATTATCTTTATGAAAACAGTGTGCTCGAAAATTAATATCGCACTTTGAACTCATTTAGTGAGCCACACTGTGAAAAAGCGAGGTGGTCGACTCGCGATTTTTAAATGGTTTCCTAACTCAAGCTTTACATTTGATTGGAAGTTTTCCGGGTCTTTCGATAGGTGATTGGCTTAGAGTGAAAACCAATTTAGTGTCACGGTACACGTTTTTCCAACTCATACAAAAACCGTGTATAGAAAATTTCCTTGCAATGTGGATGAAAGCCTAACCCAAATTTACATGGGGAAAAAATGATTATCACATTCAAAAGTCAATATTAATAAAAACGTACTGTAAATTTTAATAGCGCCTTAAACGGTCCATATCGCATAGTCCCCAGAGAGTTAACTGACAATAGAGATGGCAGCCATATTGGTGTACCTAACAAAAAAAATGACGAAGTTATTTTTAAAGGTACTCCAATATGGCGGCTGTGGCCTCATGCGGAAACGCTCTATAAAAGAGAACATTTTTGGTCTTACTGACTGACTGATCATATTGAATGTCTTAGAATGTGATTGCCATTGATATCGCCATGGTTACGTTACCTTATAGATGTATGGTTACCAAGATGGGATGGAAAGTACCATGATATCAACTACCGAGTCTCCCAGCATGACAACGAACCCCTACCCTCCCCAGGACGGTATAGCAGTGGTCAGYTCTGACCAATCCTTCCCCTCGACCATGCAATCACCTGTCTCTCAAGAGCCGGTCCAGCAGCCCTACATACCGGGGTACCCTGAATCTAGTGTCATAGAAACCCAGCCTACAACTCAAGACCTATCCTCATTATCATCTGCCATGTCAGTTCCAATGACACCTGCCAATCAAGGTGTAACATCTACAGTAGCAACTCCTGCGCCTGTGCAATCCCTTGCCGTGCAGTCTATACAACAACAGACCACGGCAAGCCCTCAGACTATGCAGTTTGGGGTGACAAAGTTTTCAAAGCCTCAATCACACCTGCTTCCTTCATCATCATCGGGTTCAAAGTAAGAAAATGACAATATATATTTTTCGATATTAGAGATCGGGGGAAACACGTTTGGTGTGCGCATGTGCTGTTATTGCGCCTTTCTCTCACCACTGTGGTAATGGTTTGATCCTCTACCGCCCTAATTTGCGGAAGATTGGCTTACCAGTTGTCCCCTTGTCTTCAGTTGGGCGTTTCCTCCGAATTCTTCTGTATTTTCCAATTCCAAGACGTAAATCGCCCTTTTTACTGATACGGCGGCCATCTTGAATTATGAGATACCGAGGGGGCAAACGTTGAACATTTATAAAACATAGAGTGACGTGGTTACTTTTTCAAATAATTTGGAGTCTTGCTGGTTCGCATATTGTTCCAACTACCATTAAATTCAATTGTTTTTTAGATGTGCTTGTCATTAAAGAAGGCAAAATTATATAAAAATACATCCTGAAAGCTGTTGAGGCTATAAAATTTTCGATATTTGTCCCCTCGGCATCTCATTATGTCTTCATTAAAACAACAGAATTCAAGATGGCCGCCGTATCGCTAATAAGGTTTATTCCAGATGTAAATGATTTCAATTGAAGTTATTTTTTTAAAAGAAGGACAAGCAAATCACGAAGCGTTAATCGTATTTTTTGCAGGCTGGTTACTAATGCTGAGTTCAAAGAGCACAACTCATCGCGCATATGTAATCCTGGCCCTCCCTTACGACCAAACCCGAGGTTAAAGAACTGCCTTGTCATAGGAGACTCTATTGCTTTGGGGTAAATAACTCTCTGTCTATCTGACTATAAACATGGCTGTATTTGTCTGTCTACAAATCCGTGTGTGTGTATTGTCATAGTGTCTGTCTGTCTGATCGTCTAAACGTATTTTCTTTTGACTTTGTATACGTCCTTGCGTATGTTTGTCCGTTCCATTGTGCGTGTCTGTTGATTATTATGACAAGATGTCATCGAAATGTATTTTTATAATTATTCTCATAACCATCACCATCCTTTATGCCTTTGTGGCAAGTAGGGCCGACACCAAGGACTTCATAGTTATTATGCCTATGTGGATTTGTCTGTCTGTTTCAGTCCACTCGCAGGGCCGTAATCAGGGTGTGAGCACAGGGTGCACGTGCGACCCCCCCCCCCCTTCCCCCCATAAAAGCTTAAGGTCCGATCATCTATCTCCTTTTACTTTAAATTACTTTTTTTTTTTTTCTTGGTTCTTGGGGAATTTTTTCGGTTACGTTTTTTTTTGGTTCTGCAAATCATTGCCTGTGCACCTCCCCTGCAAGATCCCTGGTTACGCCACTGACTCGTATTACTCGTTTATCCTTTTCTCACAAGATATTTTTACTCAACATTTTTCTAGATATCTAAAACACGTCAAGTTTCTACTCAGCAACATATGCCAAGTCCAACATGCCCCTTTTGCCCGTGGTTCAGGTGCGATGGATTCGCGCCATGGATTAAAATGCCTCCCTCTTTTTCTGAAAACTACTGCCATGGAGCCAACCAGCTACGACGCCATATTGTTCAACTTTGGCATGCACGACATTGACTACAGCAAACGCTTTCCTGAGGTAAGTTTCGTGTTTGGAACTTCTAGGTCATTTTCTGCCCCATCTAGCTGCGCTGACATTTTAACATTAATTGATAGGATAAGAAAATAATTGAAAGAAATAAGCGCAAGTTGATTAGCGCAGTGAGATAGGACCGGAAATACGAGAGAAGCTTTCAATTTTGGTTACTCCGAATTTGCATGTTTTTCAAATTCATCCCACATGGGAAAGAAGTGATCATGAGTACAAACCTTCATTCTCACGAGCGACATATTGGGTTTGCTGGTCATAGCAAGGGGTTAATCATTTACGGTCTAGGGGCCGACTAACCTCTCCCTTAGGCTTTTGCCGAGCTTCCTGATCAGGCTGTAAGTCCTCCCGGGGATAGAGGTGTTGGGGTCGAAATCTCTGGCATAGCCGTAAATGCTTTGCGCTGCCATACGACGCTTCAGCATTCGGGTCTGGGAGTATGGTCTTCGGTTATTTTTCATTAACCAAATAAGAAAAAAAATCCTCGAAAACAGTCTTCCCAGCAGGTGAACAGTTCGATTTGGGAAATTAAAGTACGTCCAAGTGCGCATGTGCACATTTTTTATGACGCTAGTTTATTTCATATTTCTCATTTTTATGTTTTTACTTTTCTTTCAAAAGGAACATGTTCCTTTCGAGGAATACAAGGACAATTTACTCAAACTAAAGGAATCTTTCTTGAAGACTGGAGCAAAGGTGGCATTCGCTCTCACCACACCGTTCCCTAGCGACAAGAAAAGAAACGATCGAATAGAAAAGTTCAATGCAGAGGCGGTGAGGTAAACATAAGAAGATCTATACATCTGATATATACACTTGTATTTTGGGTGGAGTTAATGTTTATTTCTGTGGGTTTTTTCTTGGGATGCAATGTGGTCTAAGCTTTGGTAAAAGCCAAACGCTATAAAAGGCATGCCGGTTGACTAAGATGTTTGTTCTCACTAGACCACAATGCACCATGTTCACCATCTCAGAAAAGGACAGTTGCACGCAAATTTTATTGGGTCTGATGAAAATCAGGACACTGCTAACTCACTGAACGAACCCTGGAAGAGTCTCTGAAAGCTAGTCAGGGCATAGCTAACACACTGATATAGAACCTTGAAACAACCTCTGGGTCGGTCTAAGTTAGGAGAGTGTTAGTTTCAAGCTGCGGAGAGAGGAAAACTGCAGAACTCGTCCAAAAACCGTTAAATCAAGAGAGATATCCAACAAAATCTACTCGAATGAGATGGCAAGTTCAGGAATTGAACCCGGGCAGCAACACCAAGCAATCGTGAATGCAAAGTCAAAAACACACACGATTAAATATCGCGGTTGCGTGCAACATGCGCGAAGACGTGAAGACAAATGCTACAGTCGTGTCGCGTTTTTCTTTGACCCAATTCGCGGTGACTAGTTATCAGACTAAACACTTTTTATCAAGTCTGATCTATTCTGATATATCGAAACAGGATCATGGAGGGTGGTCATCGCATACCAGTCGTCGATCTTTACACCCTGGTGGTTAAAAAATGCGGGAAACCAACCTACGACTCTTGTTCAATCATGAAGGGACCACGTGACGTGGTAAGTCACGTGACATTCAACAACTGACAAAGCTACCCACTTTATTTAATACTTTTGTATCATTTGTTTTGCGTCTTCTTTTTAATTATCGGTGTATTTTCTTTTCATTTTATCGATAAATTTTTATGTTGTACATAATGTATTTCGTAACTGACGAAGGTAGACGTAATTGCCCTAACATGTGTTTAAGATAAAATTTACAACTCGAGAAATTTTTTTCAACATTATCTGGAATCGTTTTAATAGAAATGGGATAATTTCAATGGACATTCTAAAAGCATATTCATACTCGAGCATTCTAAAAGAATATTTTAAATAGGTTTTTAAGTACAAAGTTAAGATTATATGTTTTTCCCCTCTCCTACAGCATTATAACGAGGAAGGGAACCAACTGCTTGGAGTCAGGGTGGCTGCGACATTCGCTACACTTCTCGAACAACTACCTCAGAAAAGTAAGAATTAAATTCTGTTTGGTATTAAGACTAGAACGATTTTAAACATAGACCCTTTCAGCTTGGGCGTAATGTTTTCCCATTTTAGACCACGTGTCATTTCCTAGAGTATCATCATTTCTTTGTTTAACACACGAGAAGACACATGAGAAGACACATGAATGTGGATACAACTCAAACAAAGAATGTTATTCTCTAGGGCTCGGTTGTACGAAGCCTGGATAGCGCTATCCAACTAATAAATCTTATCCAGTGGATAAATTTATTGGACGACAGCATCGACTTATCCACTGGATGAGGATTTTTCCGCCGGATAGCGCTATCCAAGCTTCGTACAACCAGGCCCAGGGAATGACACGTGGTCAAAGGGGAAAACATTAGTGTCCAAGCTGAAGTCTATTCTTGGTTTGCAATCAATCCCAAGAGAGCACAATAACAAAAGGGATGTCCGCCATGTTGGAAGATGTAACAAAAGAATTCATTGAAAAATCTTTTGTCAAATTCTTCCAACATGGCGGCTATGACGTCTATTGCAAACGAAGAATCGTGTCTGTCATTAAGTTTGCCTTTAATAATACATTCCAGAAGTTGGTTACATTAAAATAAACCTTTATTGCAAAATCTGCTCTAACTCATGTGGAATCTTGTGGAATCTTTCTGTCTTTTCTTTCTCTCTCTAATGTTACTGTTAATCATCATATTTCGCTTCCAGAACGTCCTTCTCCCCGCAAAGAAATCGTTCGACGATACTTTGAAAAAAGAGGCTACCGTGACTTCTACACCCCAGATGACGCAATCACGTGCCCTGATGCAGTCACCCGCTGTCCATTAGGATCAACGTGCTGCGAGAGCTTGATCTCCTTGACAGGATATGGATGCTGCATGTTTCCAAATGCTGTCAATTGCCCTGACAACTGGCACTGCTGTCCAAGTGGATCCACATGTTCGCCTACTTGTACCGTACGTGAATGTAAATGCATTACTTACACTGCGTACAATAATGGAACGACCATTAGTCATGAATCAAAGGCCAACAAAGCAAAATACCTTGCGGAAAATAACTTATTGAACAGTGGAACTGGGGGACCCTTAGGCAAGAACTTCAAGCCCATCACTGATCCACTTTTAAGAGTTTTGAAGAAGTTAGCTAGCGCACACAAAACAAGTCCACTCCATCCAAAGAAAAATGCCCAGATGTGGAGAAAGAAACTTTTTGAGTCGAAGGGTAAACTTCAGTTTACCAATGTGAAGTCCAGAAAGTCGAAAGCAAGAAAAACGAAACATAAGACTACTGTTAGTCGGTTTAAATCAAAACAACATTCGATTAATGTGGAGTTAGGCCATTTGATAGAGCATCACCATAAACACAACTACAAGGACCTAAACATTTTTCTCAAAAAGGGAATGAAACCTAAAGTAAGAGCCTCTACTCGCCTTAAAAGTAAGAACAAACATTCTCGCTTAAAGAACAAGAATTCCAGGTACAAATCAACGCCAAGAAAACTAGCTAAACCTGTTGTTCATCAGAAGGCAAAATTGCACCATCAGAAAAAAAATCGTCAGAAAATGCTGAACAAAAAACAACATTTTCATAATAGTTCGCATCACAAGCTTCAAACTCATCATAATTCTTCACATTCACTTCATGAAGGAGGAAAAGTAAGTCTAAATGATGCCAAAAATGTCCCTTCCAAATCTCATGTTGATCATGAGCATCAATGGAATGCTGGCAAAGCCAATGAAAGTCTACGTAACGCAGTTAATCATAGCGCAGCCAATCAGAGTCTCCATAAATTAGCGAATCACAGTCAGTCTTTTAGAGTTAAATTTGTCGCAGACAAGAACAAATTAAAGAAGGACTCTATTAATACTTCATATGTTTTTAAGCTGGAAACTGACGAGACTAACCAAGGGAAAAAGAATGTTAGCGAGAAAAGCCATCAAAGACCTTTCCATGAACATCATAGTTTCAAAGATGATCATATATTCTCAGGTGGCGCGGATTCAGGGTCTGCTGAGGGCAGTGGATTGCGTGACATTAGTAACGATGATTTACATGAAGAATATGTGTCAGGTAGTGGAATACGTGACAATGATCCCAGTCCTATCAACCCATATCTTGACAAAGACTTGAAAGACAGTAATCTAATACCACAGCACTCCAGATCCACTATACAGTCTTCCAAGAAATCCGCACAAAACAAACCAAGCGAAAACGAATATTCGACGAGTGCAACGTCTGGGAGTGAGACTTCTCTTCTAAATGTTCTGATATCTGATTCTCAAGGAGAGAATAACGCAATGCGTGATGACCTTAACCCAAGTGGTGATGGTCACGCAACACGTGGATCATCCGAGGACCGTGACATGAGTAGTGGATCGGGAGAATCCCTTGATCAGACATTAGGCGAGAAGGTAGAGGATGACGATGACCATGGATTTGACTTGATGTCGAGTGCTTTGATCCATAACGACGGTGCAAATAACGAAGTCATCAAAGACGAACAAAACGCCGAAACGCGTCAGGACGTTTCAGGTAGTAACATGAATGGTCGACTCGCAGGTACTGTTAAGAAAACCACAATACAAGTAAAAGTGGATAAAGGAAAGTCATCTTTGATTACTGAAGAAAGTAGTGACGAGGATGACAAGGATGACGACATTACAGGCAAACATGGTACAACAACTGAGTATAATGCCGACCATGGCATGAATAAACCCCCTTTAGAAGACAAAGAAAGAGTTGAAGTTGACTTTGATGACAACAATAATTTAATTAGCCTTGATAGTTTATTGGAAGACAACTCAGGATACAGCAATGAAACGCAATCGGAAGCACCCGCAGAGATATTGAGTTCGAGTACGCCTCTTGAAAGTCGAAATAATTCTCAAAAAATGTTATCAATACGGCCTGAGTCTGAACCTGGTCTGATGAACGAGCTACCTTTAGAAAGCCAAGTTTCTGGATACCCAGATAATACACAGGCATTAGAACGAAGCGCGATAAAAAGTCCAAAAACAGGTTTGGTGGAGAACCCGGGCGAAGGTTCGGTAACTGAAAATTCAACGCTAGAGACAACAGTGATGAGGCAAAGGCCTATTTTGATGGAGAATTCTGAGGAAAACTTATCAAATTTATTGATAAAAAACACATCAAAAACGACAAAGACGAAGCTTGTCGAAGGTTACAAAAATGAATCAAGCGTAAATAATGCTATAGTACCAACTCCAAAAAGTGAACAGCATCCGTTTCAAAGAAATGATGATGCAGTTATGCATGTCAATCCCTCCATTAAATCTCACACCGGTAGAAAGCATAATCAGCTTTCAAAACCCCGGAAAGACAATGCCACCATTAAACTAAAAGAGGGTGATGTCCAACGTGCAAACCTAAATAAGAAAAACGATTCTAAAAAGACTACTTCGAAAACTTTCGTTCACAAGCTGCCGAAAGTTATGAAGGATAACAACGTTAAACATAGACAAAAGACTATTGGAAAAAGTCAAGGACATCAAAAAGAGAGCAATAGTAGTAGAGGCTCTTCCAAAAAGGATAAAACTTCGAAAAACGCGGCTATATCTTCATCACATGAAAAGAAAGGACTGAAAAAATACGTAGACCAGAAGAAGTCTCCTCCACAGACGAATAAGTTAGAGCGTAGTAGTAACGATAACAGACATTCGGTCATAGGTGAAAGAGATGATATAGGTAATGAGAATATAGACGTTGATCGGACATCTGTGTCGGGAGGAGGGAGCGGAAGAGGTTTGCTAGAGGCATATTTGGCCACACCGTGATGTAGGACGCTTTCGCGTGACGTCACAGCGGCCATGTTATTGTACCAAAACAATACGTTTTTTATCCTCGGGGGGAATTGAATTATATTTTTATGCAAAAACTGTGCAGAAAGTTTCTATTTTTGGTATACCAATATGGTTGCCCTGTCACGTGAGTGAAAACGCTCTATACCCATTTCAATAACGTTAGGCACCTTAAAAGCTACCGTTGAAAGATGAGAATGTCATGGATTATGCAGGGTAGATACATTTACATGTTTCAACCGTGCTTATTAACAAGACTAGAGATGGATTTGAGATGCTTTAATTCAAGAGTTTCACTTCCTGCGAGCGTTCTCAAGATGCAGTTCAGTCGTATCAGAAGCCTTGAAATGTAATTTTCCATCATCCTCAGCAATTTCAGCTTTCGATGTTCTTTGTGACCAATTTGAATAACTATTGTTCTGCACTGACTAGCCTCGTGTTCACGTGGAAACATAAAAGCGTTTTCACATGTATGAGAGGCTAGTCAGTCGCTAGTCAGTGCAGAACAATAGGTATTCACATTGGTCGCCATATTTTGATTCGGTGATAAGTACTTAACAATAAATTGTTTGAATAAATCATGAAGCTTCGTAGGAAAGATTTTTTGATTTGCAATTTAAGTGCAAGGTTCTGAAAGATCGATAGAAAACTAATCTAACTCAATAGTCGTAGATAAATAGCAAACAATGCCTTATATATTTTTGTTACGCTGTTGATATATTTTTATACACTGGTACTAAAGCTGGTCTTCTAGAATTAACAGTTAGGTTTTTTAAACCGCAAATCGAATTTTATTATCAGTTTTTTTTCCAATCTCTTTGTAATAATTTGTTATATGTAAACTTTAGAGTCATCCGATGATCTGATGTACCGTCAATCTAGAACCCAGAATCCTTATTTCTTACTGCGCACGCTCGACGAAATAATTTTATTTCGTCGAGCATGCGCAGTAAGAAATAAGGGCTCTAGGTACGAGATTCATAATCATGTAGTGTGAGAACGAATCATTAAACAATGAGTTTGTAATTTGACTTGTTTCATGTCGTGCTTTTACTTCGTGCGTAGACTCTAGGAAATGACTTTCCTGTTTGCCTGGTTCTCAAGCTCTTTCTTTCTATACACCTTTAGAAGAATATTTACGGGTCCAAAAGCTCACAAGAACTGTGTTAAAATAAAGCGATTCTTTCACTCAATAATTCAAGCTAAACGACTAGGACTTTGGATAACAAATATTGTCACGAAAAAAAAGTAAGAAAAATCTTTGTAGGATTGATTTTCGTTTTGGACCGGGAAGTCGTTTTTCCTTACGATTGACGATACACTTAAAGGATCTATTGTATTTACCAAGTGTTCCTCGAATCTGCCTAGAATAATAAACCACTAAATTGTTTGGATTTGAAACATTAAGAATTTAAATTTCTCACCTGCATTGCACAACCCTGGATTGTAATGTAATATTTTATAAATCAATATTTGATTTTTTAGGTCCCGTCCACACGTATCCGTAAATTTGTGTATCCGCAAATTTTTTTTTTCGGATACGGGTTGCGTCCACACGTGTTCGGAAATTTTCGTACCCGTATCCGGAAATTTTCGTAAACAGTCTCCAGAGCGGAAATTTTCGAATACGCTCCGAATACGGATACGTGTGGACGGTCGTATCCGCAAATTTTCGAATACGTTGACGTAAACACGATTTTGCGCATGCTCAATAAGAAAAACTATCCGTCAAAGGGACTAGGCACTAGCGTTCATCAGGGCGGATCAAGAAATTTCCGGATACGTGTGGACAGTGAAAACGATTCGAAAATAATTCGAATACGCTGCGTGTGGACGCGAACATTTTCGTATCCGCAARRACAAAAATTTGCGGATACAAAAATTTGCGGATACGTGTGGACGGGGCCTTAATCATGATAACTTTGTGATCTTCTCACCATCGTTACCATGACAACGATTAATAAAATCCCCCCTTAAATGTGACGACATGTTTTGGTTACATTTACAAATAATTTCAATGCTGTTAATCCTGTTTTGACAAACTCCTCAATTGTTTTTGCAGTGTAACATTTTCACATTCCATTTTTTGCTGGCGAATATATTTCTTCGGAGTTCCATTTGTCGCTGATAAAGAAAAAGATAATACTCAATGGAATAAAAGCTACAATAGTTTCATTTTATCAGTTCACGGATAATTGACCCGAGATTTTTTCGGCTGTAGTAAGTATAACGGAGAGGACTCGACTTTCAGTACTACCTATGAAAAGCAGTTACGCCACGACTAAAGTATAGATATCCTAAAATGATATCATTTCTTTTTATCAGTCTGAATGGCGAGGACCATGAGACAGCGTAGTTGCTTTGATGACTACTCGAATATTTCATGCAGATAAGAAATTAAACATCTTCCCTCTTGCACGTTATCTGCCCGGCAAAGCTCAAACGACAGTATATTCCTTCTCTAGCCATTCTCACGCCATATCAGTCTGAATGGGACCATTAGACGTTGTAGTTGTTTTCTATGGAAATGATGACCACTCGAAAATTTCATACAGATAAGAAACGTTTTCCTATTCTTGCAGGTTGCTTGTCAAAGTTCAGACTACAGTAAATTCCTTGTCTAACCATTCCCACACCTTCTTTGCAATCTGCTCCGAACCGTTCAATACAAAAGCATGTTGGATATCGTCGTTGCAAATGTTGATGTCACCATCCGGGAACAACTTCTTCATCTTCTCGTAGCACGACCGGGGTACCCAAGGGTCACGAGCCCCGTAGTAAAAAATAAGTTTATCGATATTATCACTGACACTTTGCATGTCAATGTCCTTGATAGTACCGAGGTCTCGGCCAATTCTTAACATGTTTTCCATCGCGCGGTAGTTAAGAAAAGCATGGGTAGCATTTACTGTACTCTCGTGAGATGATTGCTTGTTCAAATGCATCCACCAACCAATCGACCACTTTTTGAACACAGCAGGCATCAAAGAAAAGAAAAAAGTCATGAAAAGAAACGGCCATTGCAAGTAGAAACAAACCACCCACCACAACCGACCGCTCGGAGATTCCATGATGTGTTCAATAGCGGGGAAAAGAAGAATGCCCTTGAGGAACTTATCTTTGTCGTGGTAGCGTTTCATCATCTGTAGAGTAATGTACGCGCCTGCTGAATGACCAATCAATATGACTTTACACTCCTTGGGTATGTGATATGCGATGAAGGAAAGTTTGTGGGCAATCTGGTCTTCAAGATGCAAAATGTCTGGAGAATTCTCTTGTTCAGGGGATTTTCTTTTACCGCATGTGAAATATCCTGCCTCTTCGAGCTGACAATGACCTGTAAAAAATGCATCACATTAGACTAGTCTTAGGGATAGAGCGGTTTTTGTACTAGTGGGGAAGGATACGATAATGTAGTGCCAGTAGTATAGCCGTGCAGTATATTAACGTAACCGTAACTACGCTTCGTGATTGGATAAATAACTTGAAGACAATGGGAAGCCATTTCAATGAGACATCATGCCCTATACCGTGTACGTGCTGTAAGTCAGTTATATATATGTTGTATATCATTTAATAATTTTTATGATACACTCTATAAAAAAATACTCGATTCTGGTTGGACAAGGGGAATACAATTAAATCCCAAATTGTACTCTATTCTAAAATTGGAACGATATAAAGCGTTTCATTTCTCTGGAAACTAAAGATTTCTGTCTTCTTTAAAAAAACGCGCGCATCTATCTTCGCTGTCACCACCGACTGACACAATGAAGACAAACTTAATCTACGAAATCCGGAACAGATGTGATGTGCTTTAAAAATAAATCACGAGTATTCATTCATAAACAACGCACGTTCTATCCAAGACCTTTCCGTTGCCTAGAGACCATTTTTGACGTTCTTGTTTGACGAAATACTGGCGATCCGCTTCAGGGCCAGTATACTGGTGTTTTTTAGGAGGAATTTAAATTCAATTATTATTGCTATCGTGTTACATAGGGAAAGATTTTATTCTTGAGGATTATATTCTACCCACAATTATAGTTTCTTTACAATTTGCAGCCAGCGGGAAAAATGTTTGGGGCGTCTAGGCCCGTATAATAAAACATTCGCTCGTTCTCGCTCGAATATTTCATTTCATTGAGTTTTTGGAAATGTTAGGAAATTTTTCTACGACATTCTAAAACAGGATTTTTAATGCTTTTCTTCGCGATATTTAATAATTTTCTTCGGTTCAGTTAAATCTATTCCATTCCATATTGCAACTTTACATTTCAAAACGACTGCGCCTGACTTATCGATATTAATTCGCGAGCAAAAATCTTAAAAAATGCGACAGCGTTAACGAATTATTCACTATACCGCAAGCTTAATAAAATAACAGATAATGATGAAGAGAAAGAGAGAATAGTGCCAGTCCCAATGATGTCAAAAAATAAACTGACTTGATTTCGGTGGAATTTCGGAAAGAAGGTCAAAGAAATGATGGCAAGCACGACTCTAGGAATGCTTTCTTTATTTAATTACTTTAAAAACAATATCTTTTTGCCGGTTTTGTTTCACGGTTGTTGTGATCTTTTAAATATAAAGCTCAAAACACAGGTTTAATGCATAATTTAAGGGATAATCTTTGAATGAATGGCGAGTTTCACTCTCGCTAGTTTCTTTGACAGGTGTTCTTGTGAATATATAATGAACCAACATGAAAAACATGCAGGAATATTGCTTCAGAAAAACGACAACTTTCCACTTCCTTTGTTAACTCTTAAAAAGTGGTATTTTGAAATAATAGTTTTGTAGAAATCTTATTAGCGAATTAGTTAGGTTATTGGACAAAATATTTAGTTAATTGTGAATAAAATCGTCAAAAACATAGGAAATTTGAAGTAAAACCACTTCAGGTACGATTATAGTTAAAAAAGATTTTGACGTCGTTTCCCTACTAATTCCAGTGTTAATAGCTTTTGATAAAGTACTGTTTTCCTAAGTATTCTATACCTGCATGTCCGACTCCATAAACAGGGATTTTTCCACCGCTTTCTTTGAAGAGAGACTCGATGAAGATGTCGTAGAACTCGATGCTTCCAGGGTTACCGGGGATTACGACGATACAAACTCGTTCGTTGTCCTCGTGAGGGACAGCGTAAGATATTTTAGTGTGAACTCCATTGATGAGCGCTATTTCATGGCGTACTACGCCACCCTCTGGTTTGGTACTCATGGAGAAATCCAACGAGATTGAAAAAAGGTATCTTGCTAGTGCTGGCCGTGTTGATAACTAGATTAATATTGACAGCATGACGCATGCGCTGTGGGTTTTCCTTCCTGTTATGATAACATCTGTGGCGCCACTCGATCTTGGTAATTGTGACAATATCATCATGAGCCTATTGTGAATTATTCTTTCTACGTCGTATTATTAAATATATCGGGATATTTATTTTATGTTTAAATGTATAAAATAGAAGACTAGAAAAAGCGAAAATGATCTCGCATGACGATAAAAATATTTGAACATATAAAACGAGAAAAAAAGAGGAAAAATAATTCCTTTTATTTATTATATATTTTCTCTACTTTACATTTCTTTTCTATTTTTAGCGTTGTTAATCTATAATAAATTAATCCTAAATATATTCTATAAACAATTTATTATTAGCATCAATCTTCCACTTACGATTCAAGCGTCGTTGTCATAGTAACAAGTGTATTATCGGTCAGCGGCATCATTTCTGTGGAAACGAGACGCCATCTTGACATTTCTACAAACAAGAAAAGAAGACTCGTAAAAATGTCTACATTTGGAAGATCAAAAGGAGCTCGATCAAGTAATAAAGCAGACTGAGAAATAGTCAATTCAACAGAATATCTATTTGCTTAATTAATTTTTTAATTTGGTTGTTTTTAGCCTCTCCGATGCGCAGTCATTCGCCAGGGAATCTTCGTCGTTCTGGTAGCTTTGGCAAGTCTACTGGAAAAGGACTAGCAGCTTCCTTTGATTCTTCTGCAGCTAGAAGGTATTTATTAACGCTCAAGAAGATGAGCCAGAACAAATGACAATCAATAAATCTTAATTATATAATTTGCATTTCTGAAAATATAAGAATAATAAACGCTTTTTGAAGGTTTTATTTTCGTTGTTACTCCAAATCATAAACAGAATTCCAGAGTTGTCAGCCAAGCGTATTTAATTTTTGTTTAACCAGCAAAAAAGCAAAAAGATCATTCTTCTTCCTATATTCTTTGAAGTAGTATTAGCATATATTTATTAAATAGTTTAAAATCAATTTGGATTATAGTGTTAGAATATATCAAGTGTGCTGAATTTCGTTTTCAAGCAATAATTATAACGACCTTGTTATAATTTGCTTAGATAATTACTGTAACTTGTTCCTTTGTTTTCTTAAAGTTACTGTCTAAATATCTCTCCTTACTTCATATATTTTGTAAAGATGGATTAAATAGATTTTGCATTATATTTATATCTGGATGGCATTTATATCATTATTTTTATAAAATGTTGTGCATATACTCTATCGAAATATGGCGACCAATTTGAATAATTATTGTTCTGGACTGACTAGTCTCTCTTACATGTGAAAACACTTTTATGTTTCTATGTGAACATAAGGCTTAGTCAGTACAGAACCTGGTTGTATGATGGGTGGATAGCGCACTCCTTATCCAGTGGAAAAGTCAGTGCTGTTAACCAATAGATTTATCCACTGGATAAGATTTATCTGTTTCATAGCACTATCCACCCTTCGTACAATAATTATTTAAATTGGTCACCATATTTCTATTCAGTGTATGAATGTTTAGAAAATTACCTTTGCTTGTTACTTTCTTGTAGTAAACACACGCGGTCATCAACAGCTGATGTAGGAAACATAGAAAATGAATACATTAGGAACCTTCAGCAACAAATATATTTCTTAGAACTGGAAGCAAATTATCTGTATCCTTGTACACAATAAACCAGAATAAACTAGACATTATTAAAATAAAAAAACATTGTTAAAAGCCTGGGAAAAATAAGAAATATTGCAGGAACGTATTGCTGTGGGGGGGAGTGGGGACTGATAGGAGAAGTATCATCCTAAGTGATAGTTATAGTTGCTTTTTATACAAAAACCAAAGAAATGAAGTTGAAACTCACCTAAAGTATGTATTTCATTGGGGGAAGAGAAGCAGGGTGGGGGATTTGCAGTAAAYGTTTTTAAAAGTGCCTGTAGCCTTCCCCCTTCCACTCAGTAAGAAATTCATAACCCTCCTATTAAGTCAACAAGGAAACAGCTTCAAAATAAAAAGGTTTGACTCTCCACAAAAGATCAAATTTTTACTGATGCCTCTCTCCTTTGAAGCCACAACCCTTTTCCCATAAAAACATACCTTTCATAATGGACACCCACATGTTATGGACACTTTTTTTTTTTAAATAATAACTTTATTATCAATAGCAGAGTAAGTCATACATTAATACCTTCCACCTCCACATAGCTATTTACTTTATTTTCTTTTCTTTTTTTTTTTTTTTTTGCTTTACAAATATATTTTTTAGTTATTTTATTCTCAGTATTTCTTATATATTTTTCTCTATGATTTTTAAAAAATTATCTTTATCTACTGACCTCCTCCACGTATATTATGRATACTTGTTAGTATTACAAAGGATAACTTGGCTGGACCCAACTGTAAGCACTAGCACTGAGGGTCTCCTGTTGGTTCTCTCTATGGACCTTGGTCTTTCCCTTATACTCCATTGTCACACATGACTGTTTTCTCAATGAGAAAATTTAAGAACTTTAAAATTGTTAGTAAACTTGAAGGAAAGATAAGTTTTAAATGGTACAGCTCCTAGGGATTGCAGCTATCAAATCTCCTTAACTGTACATTTTAGTCGAGAACAGTCAAGAAAGGCATCAGGTAAGAAAAATATGAAATTTAATTGAGTTGATAACATTACCTGAAGGAATTTTGGGTCAACTATTGCTAGTTTTTAGACCTAAATTTGAGTAGATTTAGTGTGAATTGATAGTACAGAAATAATGACACTCTTTAAAGTATTTACAGCAATCAAGATCACTGCTTAGCTAATAAAAAACAGGATGCATTGTGATTTAGCTTTGGCAGAGGTACAAATGACACCATATAAGGCATGATGAATAATAGATGACCACAATGCACCATGTTCACCATCTCAGAAAAGGTTTATGGTACCTTGAAAGTCAGAGCATCCACTCTATCAACAATATACTTTGAGTTTTTTTACAGTCATCAGAATCCACAGGAAACCCAAACCCTTTAAAACCCAACCCCAAGAAGATAAGATACCCATAAAGAACCTTGATAGCATAGATTAATGTGTACAATTTGTATTCGTTAGTTATTCCTCCAAGAGTGACAGAAGAAGCAGACAGAATGATGAGAAAATTACGTGACCTTCAGGCTCAACTAGATGAGCGATCCAATGATAACAGCAAGAAGGAATCCAAGATCCTCATGCTAGAGGCTGAAAAGGACACAGCTATCAAGAGGTTGCGTGATGCACAAGGTAATATGGCTGGTCCCATCTTAACCACACTTCTTTTTAGCTTGAGAACCATTTTTCCCCTCAAAAAAAAAGTTTACTACCCAAGTAAATGAAAAAACAGGACCATCTTTTTAAAAAAATTGTAGCACTGCCAAATGTGTATCTTATACATTTCTATCTCTACGCAGAGGACCACGAGGCAGAGAAACGCCAACTTGTCAATGAGATAGTATCTTTGAAGAAACTCAAAAATATAAGTGAGAGGGATTCTACAAGAAAGGAGATGCAAGTTCACCAGTTCAAAGTCGAAGCAGAAAAAGGGTTAACATCACTGCAAGAGGCTGAAAGGAAAATCCAGCAATACAGGGTTGAGGCAAGTGTATTCATTGAAAAAAATTTTTGTTGACTTTTTGAAGAAGTAGACCAGTTTTTGGCTTGGGTGTGATGTTTTTCCTTCTCCAACCACATTTACTTCTCAAGCATTTATTTTTCTTTGTTAAATGGCTGCACATGAGAAGACACATGAATATATATGGCTGCAACTCAAACAAAGATGTAGAAATTATTCTCTAGATAATGACTCATGGTCTGAAATGGGAAAACAGTAAACTCAAGCTGGAAAAGATCTGTTATTAATGCTTATCAGATAAGTTTGGCATGAGTTTGAAATTTAAATTGCAATATGATTTATCTTCCTGAGTGGCACTTATCCTGGACAAATTAAACACGTCCATGGACCTAGGTGCTGATTGGGTGTTTGGGTGAGTTAAGTAAAGAAGGGAGGGTGGGGTGGGGGGGGGGGTGCTAATAAACCCACCTAAACCCTCATGTTTTTGGGTAGACTTTTCTTTATGGCTTGCATCAGTACTCTACACCAATTCAAATATGTTGTATATAGGCTGCTAAGGTTTTAGTAGTTTCCCTCATTTAAACAAATATCGTGTTAATAGGATTAAATTAAAATGTTTTAATAACGTAGATGGATAGGAAATCAGAAGAAGTAACCTCTCTCAGGATCCAGTTAGAAGAACAAAGAGCCGAGACGCTGAGACTCAAGACCCAACTACAGGAGATGGATGATAGATTCTTTGATTCACAAGCCAAGACAAAGGAACAATTGGGACGTGAACTACGGGTCAGTATCAAGCATCGAAACTCTCCCCACCCACCCCTCCCCTTTCTTTTTTAAAAAGGTTATCCCCAAGAAAGATTAAAGATAAGACCAACTAGTGATCATGGTAGGAACTTGTAGATAAATTGGATCACAGTAAAAAGCTTTGTGAAACTGACGTTTTGGACGTTAGTCCTTCATCGGAGTAAGTGGAAAGAAAAGATGAGAAGGGGTGAAAATTTTTTTAACTTTGGTGCGAAATAAACTATTGATTGATTAAAAACTTTTCAGATAAAATACATACATGATACATATAGCATACTCGTATTTTACCACCAATGACTTTTTCAGTGTAATAATACAATAAATACTTAAAGTAATATGTGGTTGCAATAATCAAGGTATACCTTATTTATTCTTGAATCCCAGGAAGAAATAAGACAGCTGCGACTACAGTTGAAAGAAAGAGAAGTCGGTGCAGAACAGGACCGCAGTCTGCGGACTAAGGTACATAGAAACTCACTCCACGTGTATAATACATGTATGCGTTCTGATTACCTCCTTCTTGATCGTCATAACCTTCCTCTCAACTTTTCGAGTCTTGTCTGAGGGACGAATGAAGTGCCTCACTGAATGGGGAACGTTAGTTACAGCACTTTTCATAATTCTGCGACCTCGGTGCTCTGAGTTGCACGCTGAAATTTTGTTTTTTCGCTGCCGCCAGTCAAAAATATGAAGGTTACCGACTGATTAGGTTTGATTGACGGCAGCGAAAAAACGTTTCAGCGAAGAGTTCTTCCTCCAAGGGCAGGTGTTTGGTCGACCTTTTGCCCTCGCATGCGCAGTAAACGATTAAATTAGAAATGGGTTACCTGTGGCTAGCCATTGCCTTTGCCGTAGCCATGCCTTTGCATCGAAGTGAGACAAACGGTGAGCTTGCAATGATAGAGACCTTTTTTTAACACCTTGGACAATTATTCACATGTCTCTATCATTGCAAGCTCACCGTTCGTCTCGCTTCGATGCAAAGGCACGGCTACCTTTCAAGATGGCGCAGGGAACTGTGAAGGGGACTATTAAAGGACTCTATGAAAGCTAGAAAAACTTCTTAGGTAACTTCTAGTAGCTTTGTCGAAGACTTGCGAGGTCAACAGCTTAGAATAAGATGCTTGTCAGATGAACGTATGTTTCCTTTTATCTGGTGAGAGTAAAGTTTTCCCACTTCAGTCATTAGTTCCCTTGAGAATGAGATTTTTTGTTTGAGTTTTATTCAAACTTTAAACAAAAATTGATACTCAAGGGAATGAATGACACGTGGTCTGAAATGGGAAAACATAACGCCAAAGGTAAAGAGGTCTATCAGTCGATGCAACTGTATATTTATTGTGTTTTTAGATACAAGATGACTGTACTGCCCTCATTAAAGAGAACGCTGCCTTAGCTGCACAGGTCATAGAACTCCAGAAACACATCGATATGGTAATCAAAATATTCTTAATACATAACACTGGGTTTTAAGCTCACAAGACAAGCGAAGGTTTCGTCCGTCCTTTTTTGCGAGGGTGGCGCACCTGCTCTGCGCCTAACAAACCCTTTGGCCCTCGTTCCATGATGGATTCGTGCGTGTGTCTTCACGGGTGGTGTAGCGGTGTGAGCGCTCGCCTCTCATCAATGCGACCCGAGTTCGAGTCCCGCCGGGTTCGGTGTTGTATATGAGTAGAGTTGTTTGTTGGTTCTCTCCTGTGCTTCGAGGGTTTTCCGGGTTCTCCGGTTTTCCTCCCTCCACAAAAATCAACTCCTAAATTCCAATTCGATCACAGAATGAGGGCCACAGGTTTGTTAGCCACTGGCTATTAAGTGCTATCCTCGTGAAAAAAGGACGGTTTTTTTTCCTCATGCGCAACCGTGAAACAAAGAAAAGATACTCTATGGAATGTCACGTGTTCTGAAATGGAAAACGGTCTGGTGCCACAGTCGTTAGACAAATGAATAAGTATAATCTTTGATCTTCTTTCTCGACTCTCATATACGAAATATGATGAAATTCATAATTTGCTGATCAGGACCGTTCCCATCGAGACGAGAAGGACGTCAGACGGCATGCGAATATACAAGAACTCGTCTCTCTGAAGGAGAGCAACAAGCATCTAAAACTTGAGCTAGAAAAGACACAAGAACTACTGAGACTAGAACAAACATCCCATAGAAAAGACCTTGAAAAGGTTAGTATGGTCAACAAAGTACTCTCTTAATTGCTATGGTATAGTGTGATAAAGTTATCGCGCGTTATCAAAAAGAAGTAAAAGATGATGCGCGCGCATGGAAAAGAATGTGCACCAGATGGCTCGTTGTCTGAGTCGCCAGAAGAAACAAAAAGCCTGTAAAGGAATTTAAAACCGTCTTGTCCATTTTTATTTTACTTGTCGGTTTTTATTGGTCTTGAACCTCTGAACCACTTTCTTCTCCTTATCTGGCAAGTAGCCAGTTAAACACGTTGAATATACCCCTTGCAAGTGACGTCAAAGCAGCTCACTTTGGATGACAAAACAAAAGAACTTCAATCTCAAGAGAATTGAAAACCTATTGTTATGTCCTCCAATAATTAAGCTGCATGCTGACGTACTGCAAGGGGTCTATTGTCTGATACTCTCTAAGGCGGCTGGCGATAGCTTTTCCTTGCGTTTTTCTAACTATTGACATTTTTGATTCTTCAGCTGTCTAGAGAAGAACAAGCGTCCTTACAAGGTAAATATTGAAGTGAAACTTACGTTATATTTTACAGGTACAGTACTCCCATTTTCAAAGATGTATTCTTTAGGCTCGGCGGTTACCCTGGGTCCCAGAGGCTCGACGATTTTTCTTCCGGACACGTATATTTTGAGCCGCGAAGCGGAGAGCGAGCTGTAAACCAAAACGGAACATCAACTTTATCGAACCCTGAAACCATCTCGGGACTGGTTCAAGCCATGCTATCTCACAGACTTAAGATTTAAAGGTGTGTTTGCGGAGGATTGAAAACCAGAGAACCCGGAAAAAAGCCTGAATCGAGGGAGAGGCTAGTCTCCCCCACAGCCGCTTTGATGTTGAGTCTGGGAATCGAACCTGGATACTTCAGAGGTAGGAGATGAGTGCACTTCCGCTACGTCCACCCTTGATTTACGAAATCTTGTTCTGTGAAATCTTTTCAAACGACAATTTTTTAAATCTCGTAAGCTTGTTTTGTTCATTATTAGCGAGTCTTCAGAGAAGTCATCTACAGAATGAGCTGAGTGAAGTAGAAGTGATGCATGATTCCAGTGAAGCTGAAAACATGGCGTTAAAAAGAGACAAGATCATGTTAAGTGATGAGGTTGCTAACCTGAATGCTAAGGTATATAAACCTTCAGTTGCTGTTGTTGCGGAGATTTTATTATCTGTTGTTTTGTTGGTAGTCGGTGCTTTTGCTTTTGCTATTAATGTTACTGTGGCTGTCGATGCTGCTTCTGTTGTCGCTGCTGCTGCTGCTTCAGCATGCCGCTGTTGCTGTTGTTGCATGCTGCTGTTGTTTTTGCTGCTGTTGTTGTTGCTGTTGTTGTTGCTGCTGTTGTTGCTGCTGCTATTGTTAGTTGTTGTTGCTTCTATTGTTACTGTTGTTGTTGCTGTTTTTGTCACTGTTGCTGCTGTTGTGGCTGCTGTTGTTGTTGCTTCTATTGTTACTGTTGTTGTTGCTGTTATCGCTGTTGCTGTTACTGTTGTTGTTTTTGTTGATGTTGTTGCTGTTGTTATCGCTGTTGTTGTTACTGTTGTTGTTGTTGTTTTTGTTGTTGTTGTAGATTTTAAAGATTTCCCCGAGTACCACTTCTATAACATCATCCATTTTTAAACATTTCATTTCAGCTGGATGACAAAGAAGATGAACTAGATGGAATGAAATTACGGCTAGAAGAAGCCGAGTCAAGAAATGCGCAGCTCGAATCCAAGATCCGCATGCAAAGAAGCCTAGAATCCATTAAATGGGAAGAGTTTGAAAAACTTGCTACAACCATGAAATCCTTCTCGAGAAACATGAGTCCAAGCAAACACGATAAAGACATGTCAGACTAGACAACACACTGTAAACCATAAGATCACAGGAAGCCCATTGCCAAAATGAATAAGTGCATTTATGGGTTATGGGATACCTGTGGGTAGCCTGACACTGCATGGTTGATCAAGTAACAACTTCTCCTTTCCTGTCAACAACAGCAATAGCCATGCAAGAAAAAAATATTGTCTGCTGCAATAAAGATTTCTCTTGGTGATTTGGCGCTTGTACAAAAGGTGGAGAAATAGTTCTCCTTTGTAATCATTATAATTCCGTCACGCAATGCCACTGCATTACGTCACGGCCAAGAGTTACTCCCCACAAGGTCGTAACGTAGGTCTATTTTTATAAGTGGTGTTATCAGCATGTTTGTTATTTTTTTCAATAATAAATGACTTCTCGTGATAACTCCCACTTGACAAGTGTTTTATTGCTGTAACCTTTATTTTGTTCCAGTTTTCAATAGCAAATGCAAACGCACTGTTGACTAAATGCTTTGTTTCCAACCTCTTTCCCAAAATCTTCTTGGGTGGGGGGCCCTGGAAAAGAGATTGTATGCTCCTCTCAAATATTAACGGTTTGACACAGCATTGTAAATACCATAGATGATGTTGACCAAGACTATGATGGTAGATGATGTTGGCCAAGACTATGATGGTAGAAGATGTTGGCCAAGATTATGATGATAGATGATGTTGGCCAAGACTATGATGGTAAATGATGTTGGCCAAGACTATGATGGTAGATGATGTTGGCCAAGACTGATGGAAGATGATGTTGGCCAAGACTATGATAGTAGATGATGTTGGCCGAGACTATGATGGTAAATGATGTTGACCAAGACTATGATGCCGTAGATGGTGTTGGCTAAGACTATGATGGTAAATGATGTTGACCAAGACTATGATGCTAGATGATGTTGGCCGAGACTATGATGCCGTAGATGATGTTGACCAAGACTATGATGGTAAATGACGTTGACCAAGACTAATGTGGTAGATGATGTTGGCCAAAACTGATGGTAGATGATGTTGGCCAAAACCGATGGTAGATGATGTTGACCAAGACTATGATGGTAGATGATGTTGACCAAGACTATGATAGATGATGTTGGCCAAGACTACGATGGTAGATGAT
>NW_022258837.1:44670-55836 GCF_009602425.1 Actinia tenebrosa | reverse complement strand
TCTCACTCTGGAACAGGGTATAAATTTCGGCGATTTTGCTCTGGAACAGGGTCAGGGTTCAGTGGGCTCAGCGGCACATCCCTACCCTAAACGGGGAAGAGTACCCCCCCCCCCCCCCCCGGGCTCACATCGGTCTTGGGATTTGGGATTGCGATACCATAGACTCCGAGTCACGGGGTCACAGAAAAGGGATCGGGATCATATGGAAAGCAAGGAATCAAAGAATTATTACCGAGATCTAAAGGCAGCGAATCAAACATGGAAAAATAATCCCCTTAATTGTGTACAATTCTGAACTACTCATAAAACCGTGAAGTTTTTAACGAAAAAAAGTTTGAAAAAGTGATTTTTGCGACCAAACTGAATACAAATAAGAACACCAAATAAATGGTTGCCATAGCAAGGTTCAACAAAAATAACAAAACAAAGAAGAAAATCTTTTGTAAAAATTCAACCAAATATGGTACAGGCTACCAACATGGCGACTATGACGTCAAATCAAAACCAGCTTAGTTGTTGTCAGAGTTATTGTAATRTAACAAATCTATTAGTTGTGACTGCATTGGATGGGATGGATCCAAAGATATTATAAAAAACATGAATGATTCCTTACAGTAAAATTCCGCAATGAATGAGTTTGACAGTTTAAGTGCCGGTGTTGAGACGAATACGTGGGTTCTATCAAGGAACCTTTTCATGCCTCAGTCAAACCCAATGTCACTGTTATCACACCGAGTTGTCAAAACTCTCCCATCCGGAAGTGTCCATGTTTAGTAATAGGTTGCTATCAATAGACGTCACTTCTGGTAATAGCTCTTTTTTGATGGCTTGTAGAATCCTGGAGGTTGTTTTGATCTCTTGTTTTCTGGTTTGATGTCGTGAAAATAGTCAAATACAATAGTTTGAGGACTTATTTTGATATGTTTTGACTTAGCATCCGCTAGTTGCCCCCCAGTCAACCGCTTGTTTGCCCCCTAGTCAACTCCAAAAAGTCACGTGATTGATAGTAAGCAATATTACAGCTAGTCCAAGGTCGGTGTTTCTCTGTCTGTCACAGTATTTTAATTGCCTGCGTGAGTATCAGGCCGTGTTAGTCTGTCTGTCACAGTATTTATATTGCCTCGGCTTGTGCGTAGTAGCCGGAGGCCTTTTCGGGTAAGGGACCTAATACTCAGGCTACCTGCGTAGCCATGCTCCTTCTCCAAGCCTGGCTAGCTTTGTCATATCCGGTCGGATACATGAATACAAATAAAATCTTGGGCTGCCTTTGGTAAAGATGAGGATAACTGAGTCCACTTAAGAAATAATAAAAGGACTGATGGAAAAAGGATTAGAGCAAAGTAAAGAATAAAATAAACGACAAAGAACGAGCCCTAGAAATGAAAGGTGAAAAAAGCCAAGAAAGTCAGTAAGAAAAGAAAAGGAAAAAAAACTGATATAAGAAAATACATAGTCCTTTTTTTAAATTTTTGTTCGTGCATTGGGATGAGGACAAACTCATAGTTCAAACTGTATGGATATAATCAAGGCGCTTTACATTGAGATGCAAATTTTAGATTGCTTTTTATGCAATTTACAATATGAGAGCTGGTTTGTACGAGAGGTAGGCATTGAGGGTGCTCACTAATAGGGTTTCTTTACGTCCTCAGTGTTTTTTTATGTCCTACCGATATTTTGTGAGTAATGATGAATTGAGGAGAGACCGCGGAACCACCGTTTAAAGTGGTTATCCGAGCCACTTGAAAGTCTAACCATTTGTATATATCATGTGTATAAGATCCCGAGTGTTGTTTGTCCGACCGGGACTCCCGCACGAGATGCCCGATGCTTGAACCAACCGGTTGGCTCAAAATATTTTGATGCTCCCACTGATCATTATGACACGAAGATCATAGCTTTAGACCATCCATCTCCCGACCCGACATGATTGTTTAAATAAAAACGCTAGCAACAACTATGGCTAAGGCTCCTTCGTACATATTTCACTRTTTCTAAACTCTAACTCTCGATTGATTCGAGGTTTTCCTCCAATCTTATCCCTCGCCAAAACCTTACGAGCTATAAAACCCATGCAATTCGATCTGTGAATATGATAACTGTGCCCCGACTTTGAACATCCGCCCTAGGTAGTTTCAACGCCAGTTTGACACGAAAACTTAAATTTTGGGCAGGGGAAAATTATCATCATGAGTTGAGTCCTGTACCATCGGCAAAAGACGATCTTAGTGTTTATATAATGTTCACATATTTGGTTGACTTTCCGTTACTTGCAGGTGGAATTCAGGGAATTTGCCAGACCAATGACCCGGGAAGAATGTTTACAGCCGGGGAGATGTAACAGGTACTTGTATGGTGGCCACTTTGTTCAAAAGTGTACGGCCTACTTCTGTTTATTTCCTAGATCAAAATACCCCAGCTCTAAAAACTAACATATATTTTTCTAAGTCACGATGAAATAGCCCTGAACTAAAAAAAATTAAAAATCTTCGAGCAAATAATAAAAAAGGTTTAAAAGTTGAAAATTGAACTTTTGTTGTCTACACCCGTGCGCGTGGATTTGTTCCATTTTGGCGCGAAATTAATTTGACCAATAAGCGGCTTACCAGGTGAGGTAATGTTTAGTGTAAAGGGTGACTTCATCCTTAAAAATTGCAGGTAAGCCATAGCGGCTTCAGTGGCTCCAGAAAAAAACTCAGTTAGTAGTTAGTATCAACGGACAAGAAACTATTCTTCATAATTTTATTTAAAAAAATGGGAGACCACGTTTATAGAAGTTACGACAACATGGATGTACTTTTCTATGAACAACAGACACCCACACAATCAGGAGGTAATTTCAACAAATACGACAAGTCCGCCATGAGGTTAAATCTGCGACCTACTCAACTGACGGGCCAAGAAAACCACCGGCCGATAAATGGAAAAAGTGCAACTGGAATGTTTCACCATTCTCCCGATATGGGAATATTCAAAATGGTTTCTCCTGAGTTAGAAAGGTTTATAGGTAGTAACACTGGGTTAACACCGAAAGGGAATCCCGTTCAACCTTCCTCGCCTGAATTCCCGCTTTTCAGTCTTGTTTCACCGGAGTTTGAAAAGATACTTGCTAGTATACAAAATAAAACGCCAACGCCTACGCGGATTTTACGCGAGGGAAACAGCGTTGCGAAACAGCGCGAGGTTTATGTTCAGGGATTTGCCGAGGCCTTACAGCACATTCATGATCAACAACAACACACGCATTTAGAGCATGGGAATAACGAACATGTAAAAATACAATATCAGCAACAACAAATGAGCGTTCCAGGTACAGTGAGCTATGGATGGACAGACAGACGTCAGGATTCTCACCAAAATTACGAATCAATGAGTAAAGAGAACCCTCAATGTGACATGGAAGCGATGCATTATGTAAGCTCAGTCGAACCCTCAGAGGATTCACAAAACGCTTTAGATTCTACGTATAATCAGATGGAGCAAATTAACGAGCCAAATGAACACAAACTGGACGAAACGCCTTTGCGTAGGAACCAAAACTTGAACGTTCTTCCTCTGCCTCCAATTGATTTGGAGCTGCAAGAAATTGTCAAACGTGAAAGAAAAAAGCAAAAAAACCGCGTCGCCGCTTCTAAATGTCGACGGAAAAAACTCGAACGGGAAGCTCAGCTCGAGGTTCGGGTACAACAATTGAAAGAAAAAAATATTGAGTTGAACGCTGTAGCGAGCGCTTTAAGGCAACAAGTTGGGGAGCTGAAGCAAAGAGTACTAGAACATGTTGCTTTTGGCTGTCAATTACCTACAGTAACTACTGCAGCTTATTGATAAATATTTATATGAAGTGCTTGTTTCATGTCTACCTTGACACAGCAGAGTTGTCAAAGGAACTGAGATGATCTTGTAATGTACATAAGCTTAATGCGATGCAAAAAACATCAGTGAAACAGTACTGATTAATAGACCCCCTGCATGTGAAGTCAAAGCAGCTCAATTTGGAGGACAAAACAAAAGAATTGTAATCTCAAGAGAGTTGGAAACCTATTGTTATGTCCTCCATTTGGAGCTGGATTCCGACGTGCTGCAAGGGGGGTCTATTAAACTAGCACCAATTTAATAGTACCAAATAGCAATGATGAAAATATAGAGAACTATTTTGCACTATTGAGTTTAAAAAATCTAGTACCGTTTCACTGTTTAAAGATTTTGCATTCTACAATTTTCGTTATTTCTGGGAAATAATTGACGATCAAGGATATTTGATCAAGAATTCTATTTTTACAATTATAATATTCTGCGTTTTACTGCTTGAAAGAGAAAAATCTACGCTTTGAAAGCTGGACTTTCAGTTTAATCCTTACAAAAGAAAAAATAAGATGCTTAGAGCGAAGGCATTTAAACCGTGAAATAAAAATTATTAGTCAACGTGTAATAGTCAAATAGACACAAAAGAAAACAATGGAATTGAGGTCTACTAAAGTGTGTTAGTCTAATATCTATTTCACGGGTTTAATAACTTCACTTCTAGTAGGATGTTTTAGTAAAGCGCCATTGCTTACTTTACATAACCTATGTATTCGGAAAACCTATATTTATTACGAGGTGAAAAATAAACTATTATTGAATTTTTATGAACGAGAATGAAAGGAAAATGAAATGGAATATATTATGGGACAAAGTCTTAATAACCTGAGTTTCAGGTTGCGTTAAATTTTATCGAACCTTGAATGAAACATGAACCTCTGCATGGGCTGATCTAAGTCAGGTCTCGGCTAACTCTCAGATCGAACCCTGAAAAGACCTCTGTACTGATCAATCTCATACATCAGTCTAACTCACTGAAACAACCTCTGTGCTGATCTAAGTCAGGGCGTGGCTAACTCACAGATCAAACCCTGAAACAACCTCTGTGCTGATCTAAGTCAGGGCATGGCTAACTCACAGATCAAACCCTGAAACAACCTTTGGGCTGATCTAGGTTAGGGCACTGCTAACTCACAGATCGAACCCTGAAACAACTTCTGGGCTGATCAATATCGTGTGTAACTCACAGATGGAATGCATTGGAAATTAGCATATCGGGTTTTTGCCGGAGGGAGGAAAACCGGAAATTCCCGAGGAAAATTCTCGAATCGATAGAGGGACCTAATGCTCTGTGACTATGCCAAGCAAGGCCCTCTAGGAAGGGACAACTTAGTACATCAAACTCGACCCTAAGACAAACTTTTGATTAGGAAAAAGTTTTGTTTTGCCCTACATGGCATGCTATAGTCAAATCATTCTATCCTTGTAATAACGCATATACCTACGAGGTTACAACATCAGACATTTGTTTAACAGATGACTATTATTTTATATAAGTACAATTTTTTGTCAACCCGACTTGAGATCCCCTTGTCTGGGTAACGAAAGCCCTCTAATTAGTGACTTTGGAACGCCGGAGCATTAACGAGGTTAAGTTTGGTTTCATAAGCAGGTAGGTGCAATGATTGCTTGAATAGAGTACCCGTAAAGACTTACTAGCCCGGAAAAACATCTCAATATATCTTATGAATCGACCAAATAAAATTAATTGGTCAATACTGATCAGGAACTGGTTGTTGCAATCAGTGCTATATCATATTCACTTATTTCTTCACGAATCACGACTTCTGAAAATATGCAACGACGAAAGACTGAGAGAAATTCAAATAGCGATAAGAATGGAAATAAATGCCAAAAATTAAAACAATTCAAAATATTTCTCTTTGATTTTTAAAATCAATAAAAAATCATCACCAAATATTATTTTTAAAAAAATTTCAAATCAGTGTTTTAAAATTTTTTTTGACCGACTAAACTGAAAAAAAGGAGAAATGAGTATAGAATAGAAAACGATTTTATTTCTCCGTGACTTTTCGATTCTTGTGTAAATATTTGAGACATAGAAGGGCGAAGGTCAGTAAATAGAACGGGTGGTGACAGTCAGATATTGATTAGCTTGATTATCAAATAGCTCACGCGTAAATCCCCTCAGGTTAGGCTCGGCCACGCTATTAATGCTACACTCTTTTCCCTACAGACTCAGTCAAGCCGGTTTTTCAGTAATTTCATGATCGTGTGCCTTATTTTTCGCACTCAACACTCGTTTCATCAATCGTCTTGAGGATTTCCGCCACGTCTCAGTCGCTAAATCCCAGACAAACACTCACAAACTACTTCAATGAGAACGAAGCGGTTGGCACGCCTGGAAGAGAAGCAAGATGCAGTAAAGGGGGCTCTGAGAAAATCCACAATAGACCTCAAATCGACTGAGTTAAGGTGGTGAAAATAAGGACTTTTGACCGCTTATAACAATAGCTCCATTATCAAAATAATCTTCTGACCTTGAAACATGTTTGGTTTCGTGATAGCCGCCATGTTGATTTAATTTATGAAAAATGGGTTTTTTTTCCCGTTTCTTTTGTTATATTGACAACCAGAGTGAACCACCCTTTGATCAATCCTTTTCTCGTTACCCTAGCATACAAAATTGTAACTTTTTTAGCTACTGGGAGACAACCTCATTTTAAAAGTAAAGAAATTTTATTAGTTGATAATATTGTCTTATTGAACAATATATAGAAAGACTTGTGGCAAAATTCAAATAAGATATACGGAATTTCCCTTTCCCTAGTCGAAATCGAGAAAATACGAAATTTCTTCCGTGATATGGAGCACTTTTACCCCAAAATTATCCCATCCTCAAAAATCAACTAAATTAAGAAAAAGAAAGATTGCTTAAAATATTAGTGAAAGAAGTTGAAGTTCATCTAAAGGCCGGTTTAGACGGTACGATTTTCGCCTGCAACTATCGTATACAACACGCTCATGTCTGTCGTAGGCGAGTTGTAGGCTTGATTTACACGCTACGACTCGAGTTGTAGGATGGCGCGAGCGTGTTGTATACGATAGTTGTAGGCGAAAATCGTACCGTCCAAACCGGCCTTAAAAGAAGCTCATCCTCGGGAACCCAGAAGTACAATTCTGTCGCTATTTTCTCGTTTCCAAAAAAAAAAAACTTTTTCTGGAAGCGAGAAACGAGCGACAGAATGTTTACCTCCTAGGAACTTGGGCAATAAGACAATCAACTGTATTTACAATGACCTTGAATGGTACTGTTATCAAACCGCTCCCAGAATGGAAAGTCAAAAGTATCGTGGGGAAAATATATGAAAATGAAAAACCACAGGAAGTGGTAAACGGTAAAATTCGCCAAAAAAGAAAACCACTAGTCAATTGGTAATTTCGCTAGAAAATTCAAATTAAACTCTAAATTATTACAGTATATTTGTATTTCATTTTAGAAAGGTTATTTTATCACCATTTATGTGACAAAATTAACATTTAAAAAACAGGTATAAAAAGAAATGTTTTGTCATTTAGTTGCTTGGACCCCAGTTTTTGCGTCCACGGCTGACCGAATTAAATCTGGATCGAGGTAGTTTATTATGATTCCAATAAAATCATGAGATACCAAATGCGGGTACTCCTATCGTTAGATATATATCAGTGCTTGTTGTTATCGACGTGAAGTCGAGGCTAACAAGCCCATCAATCACGTGCTTGTCTGTTAAGGTATCTCTGTTTTGCTTGTGTTGATAAAGGTATCCCGGGCAAAGAATTTTGTTCCAAGTTTTTTTTCACAGCCCAATGTGTTCCATTCATACTTTATACCCTTATATCCACACCCAGCCTTGACCGTTTGTCTGGATCATTATATGTTCATCCCAGCATTTTCAAGAGATTTATCTTGACTTCGGTTCAGGACACGACTGTTATCTTCAATGGAGGAGAAAGCGTCCAACAATGAGTATTGGGGTTTGTGTCTTTCTCCATTGTTTTATCTTGGCTAACACGAGGCGACCTGGTCAGAGGAGTGGCTGGATGGGAGTCAGTTGCACCACAACTGATTTGAACAAAAAAATCCCCGGTGTAGAAGAACGCGAAGGAACAAGAATGTTGTAGAGATTCACCGGGAGAAAGCTGGATTGGTGAAACAAAACCATATCAAAATAATATCAAAAAGAATGCTCTCATAGCTACCTATTTGAGAAGTAGGACGTTTACAGCGTATGATAGCTGAAGTATGTCTCATAGCTTTTATGCGCACAGCTGAGATGTCCAAAGTCAGGCAAGATCAAATCCTGGATCACAGATCTTAGTTTCTTTGATGGATATATTGATAAATAGATTGATGGATAGCCTCTTGGCCTCTTTACGAGACTTTTAGCCAAGCCTAGGTGCTTCCGTCAATCTAACTGTAAGTTCAAACCGTGAGCTCGATGGACGAAAGCCAAAATACGAGATGCCTATCTCAAGTTGTCTGTAAACCGCATTCGTGAGGTAGACAGAGGCTAGAAAAAATTGAAGCCACGCTCACATTATGGGCCAACCACCCTTGACATGTTATCATAAATTATACAGTCCCACCCAGTTAATTGTCTAACCACAGGCACCCCAAATCTCAAGTTGTCTGGGTCACAGAAAAATAAAAGGTTGTTTAAACCGCATTCCTGGGGTAGATAGTGGCAAACAAAAATAGAACTCACGCTCACATTAAATGTGGCAACGAACGACATGTTTGCATGAATAATACAGCCCCACCCACCTAATAGCCTAACCACAGGCATCCCGAACAAGGTCATTTAACAAAAATCACTGAAATGTACTCACGCTGTCGGCGCGGTTGCTCAGGTCTCCTAACCAGGCCACTTTACCGTTCAGTTCATACGCCCTGTAGCCGTTCGAGTGATCCTGGTACGGTTCAAAAGACAGCAGAATCCGACTGTATGTTAGATCTAATTAAAAAGACAACAAGTTATTTATAGCGCATGTAAATGTTACGTTATAACCACCATCTATACAAAGCATTCCTCTTTAAGCTTCTCTTGTCGCGTCGTGCTCCTAACACTTCTCTTGTGTTCTGCTTTATGACTGCACACAGCACGCGTGCGCGTTTTTTTAATATATATATTTTTTCTAGCTGAGTCAGCTCCGACAGTTATCAAACCATTGTTAAAGCAAAAAAAATACAAAACAGTTATAGATATTCTGATCTAAGACGCAGGATGCTGTGAGATTAATAGAGACGCGTAGGAAACCACGACCCCAAGCCATGACGTGAGCATTAGCATTTCGACCAATCAGGACAGTCAGTCATTTGATAATTCTATTTTTACTTACCCGCATTATTTGTGACTTTGACGTTGACTGTCACTGTGGTACATAGAGGCACAGATAACCCCTTTTCTTGGCTGTACCCTTCATTGTTTACTGTAACGTCTGAAAGTAAGGATAAGTTAGCAACAATTATCATAAATAGGGTACAAATGAGAGAGTGGGTGTGAAACTTCCTGCCTGAACGATTAAAATCGTCTTGGGTACAACGCAAGGAAGTGGCAAGGTTCCAGACTTAAACAAGATTCAACGACTCAAGCTGTCAGCATTTGACCTCAATCTTTGGTTATAGCGTTTGGTACTGAGCCGTTCCTTCAACACCTTAGTTTCAGGCCTCATCATCATGTAGAGTTCTTTTCTCGTTCGTTTCTTTGATTCGTAGGTTTTTTGTTCGCTCCAAAATTTCTCCAAAATTCCAATTCAATCGGTAGACTGTTACCCTGACGGTTAATTTGTAGAACCAGGCTATATGCGACTATCTCACTGAGTGATAAACGTTTTGCAGCGAGATACAAATCGGGAATTGACTTAGATTTGAAGTATGTTAGCAATAACTTTAGTTAATTCTTCCCCACCCCCCACCCAACCTCGGGCCTGAAACTAAGGTTACTGCAAGGGCAGACCAAAAATGTTTTAGAGGAGGTCTAAATGGTGGGGGGGAGGGTTAATTGAACCTCAGGTATGGCAGGGGGAGCGGAACTCCCCGAATCTCGCCCTGGATCCGCCCTTGCTATATAGCTAAATAATTGCTCATCAAAATCAAGGATGATGACTGAATTAATCTTAAATATTAATTTTGGTAACAAAAAATATTAAAACTTCAGTTGTGACCCTAACAGAGGGTCTGCTCAAACGAGACGGCCTGGCTAGACAGATGCACTTCGCCTATCGAACACTCTGATAACAAAATGGATGGACATTTCTCAAAGTTTAATAGCGGTCACCGCTGTGAGCAAGCGATCGACTTGGCACCAGTTTACAAAACGGAATTATCGGATGGTGATTTTCATACCTAATGGTACTGAAACTGTGTAACTACACAAGAGTCATGTTTGATATTGACACATGACGGATGTACAAACAGTTTTTACTCCGCACTTATTGAACCCTTTGGCAACGAAACGGAAGTTTCGAAGGGTATTTTTCTTGCATAATGGTACTGAGACACGACGGGTGTCTCAACGTTGTACTCAAACAGACAAACAGTTTTTACTCCGCACTTATTGAACCCTCTGGCAACAAAATGGAAGTTTCGAAGTGTATTTTTCTTGCATAATGGTACTGAGACACGACGGGTGTCTCAACGTTGTACACGGCCCAATAGAAAATTCTGGTCTCAGCAAAGATCTGTAAGATGCTTTTCAGAGTGGTAGAACTTGGTCAACGCATTACAAATAAAACATGAAGTAGTTAAGCGCATAGTACTGACTTTGAATGGAGTTATAATATATAAAATCTTTTAGTCCGAGGTTCAAGTTGATGTTGATGAGTTTTGGTATGCTATAAAATTTTACACTAAAAAGAACCAATAAAGTACCGTTTACACTAGCGATTTTTTTGCGATTTTTGCTGTGATTTTTTGCGATTTTGTCCATAATAAATAATGGTAAAGAATTTTACTTTAGTTTTTTCATGATACCAAGATTTTCCTAGACGAATGTCTCTTTTGAAGGATGAGACAAAAGATTTCATATTTCCGAAAACTGCCATAAAAATCGCAGCAAAAATCGCCGCAAAAATCGCCAGTGTAAACGGCGCCTTTTCAAAATACTTTCAGATATAGCAGGAGGATTTAGACGCGAGAAAAGAGCAGCATGATAGAAATATCCCTCACCGAAAACGATTGATTCTGGTTTAAGGACTTGAAGCGTGTTGGCATCCAATCTAAAGCCATCAATATTACCAACACCAGAGACTTGACAAGCAGGCTGATCAGGGTCAAGGACAAACACTATGGAATTCTTTCATAACACA
>NW_022258837.1:27234-44461 GCF_009602425.1 Actinia tenebrosa | reverse complement strand
GGGGGGGGGGGGGGGGGGTTAAAAATGAACGTTGAAAGCTACCCAAGCAAGACATATGGTCAACCTCTTCTTCAAACTGATTCAAAGTTTAAATAACACAATTTTCATTAAGGATACTAAATTCCACTTTAATTTAACCATGTCTTTCACAGCCTGGCAATACTGTCGTCTCCTTTCTTTCACAGATAACTGAAAATAAACAATACCGGATTATTTTTAGACTTAAATATAGAGTTTTGCGCGCTGTGATTGGACGAGCGACCAGTGATTATGGGATGATAGCAGTGATTATTAATGAGGTTTCCCAAAGTTTGTAATACTAAATTTAATTATGAATTTCGACTTTTCTCTGACATTCAAACCTTAAATCATATTAAAACAAACATTCACCTCAGGATTAATGAATACGGTGAATATTTACCTTGCAGCTGGAAGACTCCCTGCTAAGTAAATATTCCCCAATAATCACTTCAGCTTATAAATATAAGGAGTAGGAGTAAGTTTGTTGTGAAATGTGATCGTAGGAATACTAATAGTTTAGTAATAAAGTAGTAATAAAGTAGGAATAGTTTTTGCTTCTAAAGAAAATAAACAAACTACATGTAATAAGGAAAAGAAAAAAAAAGAAGTAAAAGGAGTGGAAGTAAAAAAATAGTTTTCTCATTTTCTTTATTCTGAAACCTTATTCTCAAGAAATGACATGTTGTCTGAAATGGGAAAGCATTAGGCCAAAATTAAAGAGAATGACGTTGTCTGAAATGGGAAAACATTAGGCCAAAACTAAAGAGCTTCATAGATATGCAAATCTGTGCAAAAAATGTGTTTGTAAAGAAATAAGTGATGGTGATGAGTCATCTTTTAGCTAAATAATAATGCAGAATAAGAACCTGTTATGACATTATTTTCACTCTGAAAATATGGATAATGTAGAGCAATAATTCAGCTAATTTATAAAACATATCATAAAGATACTTACCACACTATCTTCAGGCTCCAAGGGAAGAAGAAACCTTTGTAAACATATGCTCACTCTAATAAAGGAATAATTAATACAAATCAGAAAAACATAAAACAAACAGTACCCTTAATCTGACTAAAGGATCATAGTATAATTCCCAGTAGTTACACCATAAAATCAATATTTCCTAAACCTTAGTTTGAATAAGAGAATAAGGAACTAATTGGTAAAAAAATCCTTGGTGAGAAACTAGCTAGAAACGAAGACATTTTTGGTGAAAATTTGTTTGTAACTTAGCAACAGAAGTTGCACAGTGGTTTTGTGTCATGAATCCACACATTTTCCACAGGAAGCCTAATTTAGATATGAGTGAAAAGGGAGAATAAAATTAGGAAAAAATCGACTTTCATTAGCTAAACATGCTGTTCGCCATAAGACAAATGAGTAAAAAAATTAATCAAAAATGCAGTAGGATTATAATTTTTGTATAAACCTGTGTTGTCCTATATAATTACCTATGGTATCTAATGCAGAAATCTAAAAAAAATTGGTATTTATTTATCTTAATAGACCCTTTTATAACTAACAAAAAAAAACAACCTTTAAACCTTTTAGGAAATGCTTTCCCCCCTTAAGATGCACTTTTAGATCTCAAGATACTAAGTATTTCCCACCCAGACAGGTTAAGAATTTCTTTATAATCACAAAGGGCTCTTGTAAAATAACTGAGCTGAGTTCTAATGCATTTGATATAATTGAGAGTATCTAAATTGTTCACGTCTGTAATTAAGAAGCTAAAATTAATTTGGCCAGTGCATGATCATGGCCGGCAACTGTCCCAATGTTATTTTAAGCCCTGGTCAACGAACAGTCAAGGTAGAGAAGTGGCTTTACCTTTTTGTATCGTTGCCCTGGATACTGAGCACTTCTGGTGTTTGCCGAGAGAGAACAGCTGTATCAATATCTGGGTAAACAAAAGAATATGTTGCTCAGTGAAATTCAATATATTTTTCTACGTTGTTTGCAGAGATAGACATGGATCTTAACGAAGGTTTGCCTTTTCTGAAGACAGTTTTAGTCTTAGTCTATTCACTCACAAAGATCTAGTTTCAGTTTTATCATGTGTTTTTGAGGAAGATTATGCAGACAGTTGTCTTAGTGTAATCTCTCACTAGTAAGATCTTTCAGTTTTATCATCATCTTCCAGTTGAGAACAAAGACGAGAGGAAATAGACCTCACAGTTTTTCGTGAGTAGTAGGTCATTTCAAGTGATTCTGACAACTGTACAAGAATAAAATCTGGTTCTACTTGAAATCAATTTGAAAAAATGGAGGGGTTCTCCATAATTTTAAAATAACAAAGGACCACTTGTTTCCTAATGGTTGTGGGGTAATAGGAAAGCAAAAGAAGGCACCTTACTCTTAACAGCTGTACAATGTTGTAAAATATCATGATTCATAATTACTTAGTATAATTATGATAAATATGTCGCTCTGATAATATATGCAACAGTCATGTTTTCATATGTGCTTTTTACAAAACTTGCAAATTAAACATAACTTGTAAACAGAGGTATATGAAGGGAACCTTTAAATAAAGAAAACTGAAACAGCTGAAATCGTATATTGTAGAATATTGCAGGTGAAACTGCCATGACTTACTTACAAAATTGCTGGTGAATTGACTTGCAGGAAAAACTACAG
Organism: Actinia tenebrosa; assembly: GCF_009602425.1. The sequence goes on along the minus strand of NW_022258837.1, from coordinate 41,799 downwards.
TCTGAGTTACCGTTGTGACCCTCAACATCCCCCCCTCCCCCCTCAAATCTAAGTATTCCTTACACGGGGCTAAGAATAATGGCTGGTAGTTTAAGCTTAGTCATACATCATATCTGGCTCAACGTTACTAGGTCAAATGATCAGTAAGGTAAAGAATTGACCTGACAAGTCCCAATTTCAGCTGGACCTTGTCGATGACTGACCATTATTCTTAGCCAAGCTTACACAATCCCTTCTCTTTCTCCATAAATTTTACTGTTTTCCAATACCTTTGGTTATAAGAGCTGTTTCTGGCTGAACAGAGTATTCTAGTTCCATGTCATTAGAAGTTTTATTGTCGGCATCAAACAACAATAAGCAATGGTGGTCTTCACTGTTAGGGAAAACAAGGGCAATAAATCAAAATTAATGAAGAATTTGGGGTATAAATGTATAACCAATTAGGAAGTGAAAATTCAATTTGAGGCAAAAACACCTGAGAAGGCAATGTTTTTCTGAATACATTAAAGCGTAACACTAAAAAATATGACCAGATTTAATGTATTTTGCTTACTTCTATCACTCAAAAGAGGGCCTAGGAGGTATGTCTACATAATCATTCTATTTATAGTGTTTGTATGTGTGTGCAGTGTTGGGAATGGGTGGGAGGAGGGGAGGAGGTATGTCTATGGAATCATTCTATTCATAGTGTTTGTATGTGCGTAGACCTGTGGAATAGACTGTGTTGAGTGTGCTCCTCTGTCATCAAGGCGACCTGGGTTTGATTCCCAGACGTGGCATTGTATGTTAGTAGAGTAGGTTGTCAGTTCCCTCCTGTGCTGCAACGGTTTTTCTCCAGGCTCTCCTATTTTTCCTACCTCCTGCAAAAATCAATTATTTCTAAATTCCAATTGTAATCCAGTTGAAGAAGGGCCACTCTGTGAAACCACAGTTAGTAAATTAACCTTTATTTAATTAATTTATTTTCATGCTTAAACTGAAGATTGAGGGTCGTTTAGTACAAATCAAACTCACCTTGGTATTGCTCTAAGCTCAAATTTGTGACAGTGAAGACTTGGTACAACAGACACATCAATCGTCATGGACACCCTGCGATAAAGATGTTGCTTGTCTAGTTCACCAAGGTAACGAAACTGGATAATACCGTTAAGGCCCCAGGGAGCCTCTGGGTCATAGTTTAGGTTATCAGAGCTCCCAATGCCTGATGGGACATGGTGGATACCAGTGATCTGGACTGAAATGTCAGCAGAGCTTCCAGGAAGGAGTGGTAGACAGGAATTGATCTCTTTCTCATCGAAGAAGAAGATGTCCCTGGCACCTGAGGAAAAATTAAGCATGCCAAGTTAATATTAATTAAATTTTTTTTCTATTTTAGACCATGTGTCATTTCTTTGAGAGAATGATAATTATTTGATTCATATAAATGTGACGTTACTGGGCAGCATACCAAACTGTAATGCTTGAGGAATGACATATCCATAGGGGGCAGCACTTATCTTTCATGGCTATCATATTAATTACCGCTGTACATAATATATTAAGTAAGCTTGAACCAGTCAGATACGCATGCTGCAATGCACAAGCTGTGCTTTAGTTGCTTGACGGCCACGCGCGAGGGGAAAAAACGAGCATGCTCTGCCTTAGACCTAACGGTTCTCCGTTCCAGTTGCTTGGCATAATATGTTTGAGGAAGTCTCTAAAAAAATTTTTTAAATGTAAGTACCTTGATTAAGCCTAGTGGCCAATAATTATGAATGGAATTTAATGTAACTGTGATTGCATACCTTCGCCCAAGTTAATCACAATAGATCCTATGCCTCTGCCACCAACATTTTCTAGTGTGATTGTCCCTTTTTTGCTGAGAGAAGAAAAGAAAAGAAAGGCACTGTAAGTATTGATTCATACATAGAAATCTGTTATCAATGTACAAAGAGTTTCAATGGAAATATATAACATATATTCAATCGAAATATATATTTAATTCCATTGAAGTTTATCGTAAATAGATAACAGATTTTTATGTACCAATACCATTATTGATGCAAAAAGACAAGACCTTGAAAACTACACCCCCCTTCCAAAAAAATGAACAACTATCCATTCACTTTCCTCATCCATCAAAAAAGAGAAGAAACTTCTCTGATAATGGCAACTGTTCACTTCCATAATCCATGTACATTACCTCTGTCCAGCATAGAGAGTAACAGCAGTGACAAGAGGGGCAGACTGAGGAATGTCTAAGTCAGTGGGTGCTGACCGCACCTTGGGTAGTGAGGCACTGACTTGAAGGAGTGGCATATATGGTACTACATCTACCACCACAGGAAAGTCATCCTTAATTTGCATGTTGTCCTTGGTAAGAGTACATGTACTTTCTGTCCCCAAGACACTCACTGTATAACCTTGGAGGGATTCGAATAGAAAGAAAACTTAGAAAAGATAGTAATGATAAAAAGGTAAGTACTAAATAGTAACGCTTCCTCTTTTACTCCGATGAAGGCCTAGCATCCGAAACGTCAGTAAGTTTTTTCATCTTTTCACGGTGTAAAATTTACCTTTTTATCATTACTGTTTCATTAGAAACACCAACGCAGCTCACACTAGTTTTTAGCTAGTTATATCTTCTTAGAAAAGATGGGGGGGGGGGGTTCATTTGAGAGGTTGAGGGGGATTTGTTGGAGGTTGGAAGGGTTGGGGTTGGATGTTGCAATGCCATATGGGCTGTTAACAGTAGCGCTTTTGCATGATCACAGAAAATAGAACTTAGAGACATTGATTGTCATGACTTCGCTGAGGACAATCAGAAAACACAGATCAAAACTGACAAAATAATCGACTCTAGTCACAGGATGGTAGGTTTGAGCCCACGGCCACTTTAGTGAGATGCAGCGGACTAATTTTAATATGATTTTATTTTTAGCTATTTTGAACCATTTCTTGTGACATTTATGTCTTATGTCTTCATCCTTCAGCATGGTAAAATTAAATTTGATAATGAAAAATTCCCCCCAAAAATTCCCTTAAAGGAGATCGAAACAAGCTTGTCAATGACTTCAGTCTGGTTTAAATTTTGTTACTGAGACAAAAGTCTGAGGTGATGGCAGCTTTTTTTAATCAAACTGATTTTTTCCCCTATAAGCCATTCCAAGGTTGAGCAAAAAGCTGAGTCGATTTGTCAATACAGTGAATTTTAGGCTAATAGGGCCATTACACTAGTTATTATATGACACACTCATTTTCCCTATATTATTACGACCTTTTTTCATGTGTAATTACAGAGCACAAATATACACAGTCTGTGAACCAGTTTGAAAGTTTTTTTTTGACGATGTCAGGGCAAAGAAATGTTTTCTTTTATTCCTTTGTGCGTCTCACGTCAGTGGTTTGAGATTGCTTGTTTACAATAAAAATGGTTGTTTCTCTTGCACTGTTTCTCAGTGTTTTCGTGTCATACAATAACAAGTTATTACACTGCTATTTAAGTATTACAGTCGGATAATTTTACTTTTAAAGCTGTATTTTTCTCACCCCTATAGGACTAAAACAATATGGCCACATTCACTAGTAAAATTATCCGGCTGTTATACACAACTAACAGTATATGTACATGATTCAAAATACCTGTTATCCTTAAAGTCCCTTTGCTGTGTGGAATTCCAAGTAACATCACGGAATGAGGACCAGTTTTTGGTGGAAGCGAAAGGCAGGCAGGAAAAGGCTCAAAATCTACTCCTTCTATGTTTAATACCTGAATCAAAAACATGGATATATCCCATTCAGAATAACCACTGCGTTAATCTGTCTTGTCAGTAATGAATGAACCAACTGAATACATATGATTTAATACAGAATAGGCCTCTTTAGTTTGGGTGTAATGTTTKCCCATTTCAGATCATGCATCATTCCCTTGAGTATCATTTCTTTGTTTGGGTGCAAATGAAACAAAGGTCTTAAATGGTCTAAAGTGGGCGAAACAAATGCCCTAGCTAAAGGGATCTATTTGTTTCTTTCAGTCTTAGTCAAAGTATATTTTTAAGGGGGAGGAAGGAAGGAAGGAAGGGGGAAGGGGAATTCATCCGTCTTACCATTTTTGTAACTTTAAGTTCAAATGGCATAGTGTTGTAGATCTCCATGGATACCTGTCCTAACTCTCCTTGAACCCATAGAGTATCTGTAAAACAAATCTCTGTGAGCAGTGAGAAGGGAAATAGTAACTTATAATGGCCCCTAATATTTCCCATAATTCTTCTCTCTGTTACCCACAAAGAATGCACCCATCCCACCCATAGTCCCTCTCTATGCAACCATTAAAAAATTTCTGTCAGTAGTGAGGACAAATCTTAACCAAACCCAATCTTTCCAATGATCCATCTTCTTGATACTCGCAATGAATTCTCACCACTGTTGTCCAGGTATGAACCCTGGCTCAAACTGGATCATATGTGAGTTGAGTTTGTTTGTTCTCTCCCTTGCTGCAAGGGTTTTTCCAGGTTCTCCGGTTTCCTCCCTCTGTAAAAATCAACATGTGCGTTGAGTGTCGTACTGTATGCTGTAAAAATGGAATGTGAATGTAAAATAGTGTGTGTGAAGGAAACCTCACGGAAGAGCCCCATATAGTGAGTGTTGTGGTTCAATGTAAAATATAAGTCTCAGCACTGTAATATCCACAGTCCCCATCCTTCCCATGATTGCTTTCTTTAATAAAAATAAAGAATGCAAGGAATGTCTTACTATGCTTTTTCTTCTGGTCTTTTGGATTTCTTCTTAAAGATGAAAATATAAATGGACCTGGAGCGGCATTTTCACTAACAGAGGTTTTCTTTCTCCCCACAGGTTTAAGATGAGCAGGCAAAGGATGGACTTTAAAGGATCTGAAAACAAAACAGATAAAAATAAATAGCTGATCAGCCCTAAAATAATGGCTTCATTGTAATTTCCAACAAAAATTTACCCCTGTCTGGTCAAAGGCCTCTTAGGCCGGCCCTCTTAATCTGTCACATTGAATTATCCCACAGACTAGTCACACAGACTGGTCACACAGACTGTTCACACAGACTGTTCACACAGACTGTTCACACAGACTGTTCACACAGACTGGTCACATTGACTGGTCACACGAACAAGTCACATTGACATTACACATTGACACATTTATGTCAATCTGAGATTTTTAAACACATTTATGAATTTTCTTGCTTTCTGATTTGTCTAATGTCTGGGGAAATAGGAGGACATTGTCAGCAAATCAAATTTGTTTTTCCAAACCCCCCCCCCCCTTGTTTTTGTAGTAAAATCATTAATTTTCTGTGGTAAGAAACCAATTTCCCCCAGTTTTCCGTGACATGTCCTCTTATTCAATACTTTTTCATCATCTAACTGTCAAACTATGCTGTGGACTCCCTGAGTCCACAACATTTTGACGGCTAGATGAGAAAATCGTGTTAAATAAGAGGACATGCGGTGGAAAAATGGAGGAAATGCAACTTGTCAATTGTTGCCATTTTTTCAACATTTTCCCACTTTGTATAGGGTTCCTGTGGTATCTGCAAAAGGTATCCTGTATCAATCAAAATAGCAAACCCCCCTCCCCTCCCCTGGATCCCCTCATGGCTCTATATAACTGGCCAAACTCACCTAACCAGTGGCATCTTTGACAATGCCACAGAAGGGAAAAATTCAGCTGACAGCTTATCATTGTTGACTGGTGATTTAGATGAAGTAGATCCAGCACACTGCTTTGCTAAGGCCTCTAATCCACCTGCCAAATCAGTCATCTCATTATCAGTAAGGTGATCATGCATCGTGTGAAGAAGAAACGACATGTGTCTGTGCAGAGAGAAAGAGAGAATTAAGTAGTGGCAATGGAGTATACTGAGTTAGATACAAGGTGAAGTACTGCGATACTGTGGCCATCTTGGATTACAAGGGGTTTTGGGGTGTCTAAGGGCAAATAAAGCTTTGTTACAGTAATGACCTCAATTTATATAAACATCTCACCACAAGAGAATACAACAAAAGATGAATTAAGATGGCCCCTTGATCAGCTTTGCCCATAAAAGTGATACAAACACACAAAACTCTACATATTTTCCATCATCTTTGTTTTGCTTTGCCCTTGGCAAGATGGCTGCCGTATCATCTAAGTAGTCCATCGAAACAATCAACCTTATTGAACCCACAAACAACCTCTGTACTAATCTGAGTCAGGGTAGTGATGATGATGATGATGATGATGATGATGATGGGATAAACAGTGGATTCCACAGAGTGGCTCTTCTTCCACTGGATTCCAATTGGAATATAGAAGTTGATTTTAGTACAAGTTAGAGTAAATCAAACTAGAAATAAGGCAGGCAGACAGACAGACCTGACAGCAACAGCAGGATCACCTAGCCTGCGTGCTGTGAAGACAAGCTCATGAAGAAGTCTGATCTGCAAGGCAGGCCAACCATATGGATGTCCTGCGTCAAAAGAAAACAAATAAATATACACACTGCTTCGCAACATTGTATTCTTAAAAATAATGTTTTTATTTCAGTGCTAGAGGTGTTTCTATCCCTGTCGCAGTGGGAATCCACAGACTGTTTTACAGTGCGACTTCTCCAACCAAAGCCACCTCGACAAATTTTCTAAAAATTATTGAATAGTGTTTGAGTATTTAGACGATAGATGAGCGGCAAATTTTGAATTTAGATATTCTTCTGTTGTTCCGGTTGGTAAAACTAAATGATGAAGCAGAGCTTTGCAAATTAGTAATCTGTTTCACCAAAGACAGAGAAAAATAGTAATGTACGTCTTCAAATACAACAGGAAAGCAAATTAGAAACCGTATGAAACACAGTCTTTATGATTACAGTTTGTTTCTTCCAGACAAAGATATAATCTGGCTGACACTGTTAGATCTTATCACCATGTTGCTATGCGACAGCACGTTTATATTCAACAACAAAAGTGCCGGCAGTCTTCTCAGCCGTGTAAACCCATGGATATTTGTCCAATTTTTAGCAATTCTATTGTTCAGATTCCTACTTTTGATTGGCTAATTTGTAGAAAATTTGTCGAAGTGGCTTTGGTTGGAGTAGTCGCACTATAACACACAGCTCCTGAGTTGTCGGGAATACTTTTTTATGTCCATACTAACTATAAACAACTAAAGTATCTATACATTACAATGAATTTTATTATTATTTTTACCTCTTAAAAATTCATCTGGGTTCAGAACAATATTGTAGCCTTTGATTGCTTGTAACAATAGAGAATAGGACTAAAATAATAAATAATAATAAAAATTAGTGACATATAATACTTACTTACTTCATTAACATATTATAATACTTACTGCAGGCCAAGCTTGTGAAGGAAGGGATTGAGACACGCACTGCATGGCTGCAACCCTCGTGAAAAATGCTGCCTTTCGATGGAAGCCTAGTTCAGAATACAACTTAGCAGCAGAACTGTATCGCTGAATCTGGAATGAAAGAGGGTGACGAATTGCACTATATGTGTACAAAACATTTTAGAACTAAAACAGGCATTCAAAAGGTGTGAGAAGAAGGGGCCTAAGACTTGTGGATGCTCTTACATTACTTTCAAGCTTCAGTTCACTTCCTCTGTGCTATATTACTCTGTTATGTGCCGTACGATACATATATGCAATGATCAAGCACAAAAGATGGAGATGGTTTAAGCATGTCTTAAGGAAACATCGGAATAACATCACTAAAATTTGCGAAGCATTATGGTAGTGGGAGACAAATGATGCCATCATGCAAACATCCTATTAAAACTTGTGAAAACGATGTCAAAAGGAAACAAAAACTTATGGAAGTGTTTACAGAATGGATCGTAGCATACATGTAGCAATGAATATTTCATGGAAAAAGTGATCTTACTATTTGTTTTAAGCAGAAATATTCTGTAGTTTTTCTAAGACTTCTTTGCAATCCTGGCAATACAGATGTGGATGGTATCTCAATTGATTGATGTTTGAGAGAGCACAGTTTTGAACCAATCAGAGTGCACAAAGAGGTGACTAGCATATTATATGATAAATATGTTGATATGTTGATATGTATAAAATGCATGCTTGTACCTTTTCTTGGTCAGATATATTTGGTACATTCACTGAAACAGCATTCTGTAAAGTTATACTAGCTTCAACTATTTTCTGGAAGAAAAAAAAAAGAAATATGGCGTCAAAAATTTTTTTAACATTTTTTCCTAAAAACTTTGACAACAGTATATTTGAGCTGTCATGACCAAAACTATACCTTGTGAGAAAGAAGAATTCTTGCAAGCTTTAGTTGTGCTTCTACTTCAACTACCGATGCTCCATTAATCTGTCATTTTAAAAGAGGAAAACAGTTCACAATGATGGATGTATTCAGCATGAGCCATTTGTTCACAAACATTCAACAAACAAGGTAACAAGATGCATTCTGGTCTAGCTTGGGTACAAGCAAAGTTTGTACAGTGGAGAATATAAATTGCCAAGGAGTGGAAGAGATGATACTGCATTTACATTATGCAATGTTACAAATAAAATTGCCCCATAGTCTATTTCCAAATACTAAATACCAATTTTTCTGTCGGTTAATTAGCCATGCCATGACTTTGATCACCCTATAGAGCCTTTGCACCATCACGTGATGGCAGCCATGACAGGAGGCACGAATAATTGGATCTGGTCTAATCTGATTTACATGAGAAAGAATTCAATTTCCCAGGGGAGAACGACTCTATTGTTGTGCCTCCTGTCATGGCTACCATCACGTGATGGTGCAGAGGCTCTATAGATTGCTTCAGGGTTCATTGTGTAAGTTAGCTGTGTTGACTTTGAGTTAGCTGTGTCCAAACTTAGACCAGTCCAGAGGTTGTTTCAGGGTTATTTTGGTTTCAGATTGATACTCCTCTCTAGTTCCAGGCATTTGGGTTTTTGTCTTCAACAAAAAAAACCTTTTCGGTGCAATTTGAGAACAATGTCTGAACTTTTTCGTGACCGTAACACAATCTAAAACAACTTATACCCTGCGACGGCTAGCGCCGAAAAGGTGAATTACACCTTCTCAAACTGCCGATGTCTGTAGATATATTTTATCAGCAATTATAAATTAAAATTATTGAAATACTCACACGTCCATACAAGAATACTGCTTCGGATAGCCTATCATAAATTTCTTCATACTGCAATGGTGTGACATTTTTAAACTTTGTATCATCAAAATCATTACCAAATCCATTAGTAATATCATTAGCAGTCTTCCCAGCACAATCCGTAGGTAAAATTAAAAACTTTGATGTTCTATTGACACCAGAACTGTTCACTGCTACAGACGAGGCACACTGTCCTTCAAGTGCTCCAGCAAGCCATAAAAAGTCATTAACTGTCCGTAAGTATTCGGTCGCCATAGAATATTGGCATAAAGCATCTTGATGAAGGCCTGTTAGCATGCTTAAATCCCCTAGGTATTTACGGCTCCTACCAACACATTTTTTTTTATAACTTCTACGAGAAAAAAGGTAGAATTAGTAACTCTCATTTTATGATGAAGGAGGAAGTGTGCTGGTACCAAAATTTTTATTTTATTTAAAATGCTAAATTCCAACTTGAGCAGTCAGCTACCTTATTTGTGACTTAGATCATCACATCCGTTGTTGTTGAAGAGTTTATACAAGCAAACCAACCCAAATCAACCCTACAAGCCTCATTCCTTTCTATCTTTGACAGAAAAGACTCTTATTCAACTAATATTTATTATTCTTAAGAAAAATTCCCTTCCACCCTCTACCTCTCATAGCCTCATTCCTTCCTAACTTGGACCATAGTTAATAGAGGGGAATGGTTAGGAAACCTATTGTAATCAGGTGTTTGTTCGCTTGTGAGGTTGAACCGGTCTTGACCGTGCAATATGTTTGATTTATGCTCATCCAAAATTGCAAAATAAGTAAACATAAACTTTGTCTATGGGATTATTGTAAGGAATATTCAAATATCTCTTTAAAAATCTTTAAGTATTAATTTTTGAACTTGCTGCCAAAAGAAAGATTTTGGTCTGTTCACTCAGCCATTGCCAACAATGGTAAAACATTGGTAAAACAAAGGATTGTGCATGGTCATGCTTGAAAAAAGTGAACAATAACCTATAACAATAGAGTTTCCTAACCATTCCTGTCTATTGACTATGCTTGGACGATGCTTATAAAAAAATTTATTTGGTCCATTAATGCTTTTCAAACTAGACTCCTTACTTTTTGTATAGGAAATCACACGATCTGGAGTACGATTCGGAATTTATAGGTACGAGTGATGTTTTGAAAGTTTTCAAAATTGGACGAGCCTATAGGCAAGTTAAGTTTGAGAATTTTCAAAACATCATGAGTATCTATAAATTCCGAATCGTACAAGAAGATAGTGCGATTTTTTGTTTATAATACACTCAAAGACATTGAGCAACTTAATTGGGACTCTACAGAGTACAATTTGGGATTTAATAGTACTCCTCCTGTCCAATCAGAATCGAGAATATTATAATGATTCTAAAATAAATGTATAACATTTAGATAATGATGTTTTTTCTTACCTACTGTCCTCACCACCATTATAAGGGTCTGGCTCCACGGGAGCATAGATAATGGCTACCTTATCGGGCTTCTCTGCTAGTTTGCTTATCCGCTTAGATTCCAGCACATTAAACAAAGAAGCAACGAATTCTGCCATATTCCTCTCTATCTCCTCTTGACTGTTCTCTTCACTTATGATAATAAAATTCTTCCGTACTTTAGCTTCGTCATCGTTCTTACATCCCAAGACAAAACACCTCGAGTCCAGAAGAGTTGAATCAAATTGCGACTTCAAATCATTGATCTTCCCAACCAATTTATCTGTCTCTCTTGGGTCTGTGCACTTTGCCACACAAATAAGTCCTAAGACTCTTCTGTGTGAGTGAAAAGAGCTCCATTCTAAGAATTGTGGAGAGATTTGCTGAGCGTATTTCAACTGCAGTGTTCTTGTAGTGTTGGGTACCTGCGCGTGGCTGTACTGACATATTTCCTTGAAAGCATTGCCAAATGTCTTCTCTCCGATATATCCTACAGGCTTGACAAGAATAAGTATTGCCCTATGGTCATTCAGGCTCTGACCGAAGTCTATTTTGAGCATATTTATGGGTTAGAATTGGGTGAAAACTCGTCATTTTTATGCGGGTAAATCTCTTGAAGACCGGCGGCCATGTTTGGATGCGCGAACTACAATCACAGCATGATGCGCATAGACCCAGTACGAAGACCGCCTTTGACAGCCAGTCTCCTTCCTTTTCACATTTTCATTTTCATTTCATTTTATTATCATTTCGCATTTTTCACTTCCTTTTATGACATTTTTATTATTTTTCATCATTGTAATTAGGTCACCTTTACCCTTTCCGACCATGTCAAACACCACAGCATATTTTATCGCTGGCCAAAGTGGGATTTTTAGACCTCACATATTCGGTTGCTGTGAGATCCCAAAAAAACTAGTTTAGCTGTTATTTTGTGAAAATTACTATTTATTCATCAACCAGGAAATCCTGTTTTTATTTTTAAATGACCACAATAGTCGTCTATAACGCTTTCATCCCCCCCCCCAGTTTCATGCCTTGCGTGACCCCTACCGAAAGAGTCACGAAGGCTTCAGCTCATTCCATCCATGTGTGCGGTACAAATATAAAAGCTCACTATGCCTTCTTCTTTCCATCCTTTTAGCGTTGTTTTTCATATACTTGCCTCGCTTGTAGCTTTTACCGTTTTCTCGTCGGACTTTCAGATTGTCACTCCAGATCACCAGAGTTATGGCGGACGGTGGAAATATCTGACCAACATTAATACGGTAAGACTTTTACACTGATGAAAACATTAAACAATTAAATTTGTTTTCCTTTCCATGCCTTGGGAATATATTAACATCATAAGATAAAAATAGTTATTTTTTTCTTAGAAAAGTTTTCGTTGGTTGTCAAAAAACGCGCTCACCGACGTTCGATCAGTCGGTGGTCGTTCGGCGGCCCATCAAGTTTCGTTTTAGCGTGTTCTTGGTCTGGCAAAAAAGATATCCATAAAAAAATCCATGGATTTCTTTTCTACGACATATAAAACAAACAAACCATAACTAAGTATAAAACAAAAGACCTAGAAATCAAATTTATCCGGTCTAGTAGACTCAAGACAGTAGTCTTCATGACCGTGGGTTTCCTGTGTATTCTAATGCCCATACTCCTTTGGACTCTCCGATTCAAATCCCAATATGAGAAACTACGGCAGGTCTATTCATTTTGGCGGTACGGCGATTTTTACCTTCTTCCTGCTCGAGTATAACAAGACACCTACTCCATGGGATTGGGGACCGGGTGGAAAATGGAAATATTTTCAACTGTGGAATTTGGTAAAGTATTTTTTTTCACTTTGTGAACTTTTCGAATCGGACACCTTGTAGTGTAATCAGATTGTTTTTACCCGGTTACTTTCGGCGTTCGAAATTCATATTTCTTCTTACCTATTGCTTTTACCAAAGCTAGCCAACCTTCTTGAGTCTTTAGAGATCCTATCTTCGCAATATTGAAGCATATCTTTAGAAGATACGACGATCACAGATCAACAAAGATCATCGTATCTTATCTTCAAATTCATCCTACTTCCCGCCACACTTAGGCTTCTCTGGCCCAGTTCTCTCAGTTCTCCAAGATGGCGGAGGGTAATCATCGAGAGAGGGTGTTTCACTTCATTTTCGCTACATTTTTCTGTATTCTTCTCTATTATGACCTTAAACTCTTACCTCCTGGTGTCATTCTGTACGGAGGGCGTTGGAAATACTTAACTTTTATAAATTTGGTAAGAAATGTGTGGATTAGAATGAGAGGCATTTTGTTGAGAGTCTCGGTCTCGTGATCAACCGAAACGCCGGTCAAAATTATTGCATAATTTGTCTGTAAAAGCACTGAAATCACTTATTACTTGAATTATTTGATCAGTTTTCTAAATAACGACGAAAGAGTTTGTTTTTGACGACTTGTAACCTTTTAATAGAAGTCGATGGATCGTTGATAGCATCAAAAATTTTCATTTTAGCGATTCAAAAATTTATAACCTTTCAAACATATTTTTATATTGAAACTTTTTAAGACTTGTTCAAGAAAAAATGCTAGAATATCAGTTGAAATAGTTAACAGACTAAATGAAGATATATTCAAACGGTTTGGCTGTTTGACTTACTTGATAGGATCATGTGACCTAGCTAGTTCAAGTTTTATTGAAAATGTCAGCTTCAAAGAGATATAAAAACAACTATTTTTTTTATTTCCAGGTATTTCAAGTCACGTTTTTTGTTTTCGCATCATTTGGGGATATTGTTACATTTTTTAGAGGACAAGAAACAAACTGGATCATATCAATCAGGGATACCATGTTCGCTGCAATAGTCTTCCCATGTGGTGTTGTAAGTGTCTCAGAACACTTAGTTGTAGTTGGGAAGCACTTGTGGGGTGCACTGCTAATGCACTGCCTCTCATCCATGTGTTCTGAGTTCGAGTCCTGCCGATCTCAATGTCCTTTGTGATTGTAGTTGTTTGTTGGTTCTCTTCTGTGTTTCGTAGGTTTTTCTCCGGGTTCTCCGGTTTTTCTCCCTCCTCAAAAATCAACTACTAAATTCTAATTCGAGCATAGGAGAAGACAGCTTACCAAACAAACTCACTATTTTGGTATGAACTTGACTCATCCAATGCAGGTCACTTGCCACAAGCCTTGCATTGGTGAGAGGATAAAGCCTTAGCAGCACAGACCACCAATGCTACTCGTATACAATGGAAGTATAGGTCTTAAGAGAAGATAATTTACTAATAATATTAACACATCAGTATTATTTAGGATGTACATGTATTGTGTTCTCTGATTTCAGTTTGTCACAGCCACTTTCTGGGGAATCTACTTTGTAGACCGTGAATTGGTTTACCCAAAAATACTAGATGATATTATACCAACATGGATTAATCATGGTCTTGTAAGTATTGTAAATGATAGAAATGAGTCTTTTTCGTAGAATAGTGAATCAGCTTTTATTTTTTTGACCCAAGTCAAAACAAACTCATTACTGAGGCATTTGCAGTGGACTTCTTTGAAGATATGGTGGACATATTAAATTGCAAGATATTATGGGCTTTCATGGGACAAATAAAGCTTTGTTACAGTAATGACGTTGATTGATAATTAACGGGTTACCAAGAAAGAATACAACAAAAGATTAATTAAGACACCACATTGATCTCCTTTACCCATAAAAGAAAAACAAACACACCAAACTCTCCATCTTTTCCCCATCTTTGTTTTGTTTTGCTCCTCGCTGTATGGTCGAAGAAGTCCATTAGCCCTGACAGCACTCACAAACACTCATTACAGTATCATATGCTAGCTGACAAATCCAGATTTTACCAAGATTATTATCATCATCATTGCTATTATTATTATCATCATTATCATTATTATCATTATTATTATCATCATTATTATTATTATCGTTTCTTCATTCTGTTTCTCTAT
>NW_022258837.1:14199-27156 GCF_009602425.1 Actinia tenebrosa | reverse complement strand
TATTATTATCATTAATATAATAATAATAATCATTATTATAATTATTATTGTACAGCATACCTGGGTAGCTGTTTCTGTGATACTAGAAGGAGCTATAGTTCGCCATCGATACCCAAGAAATGTAGTAGGACTATTCTTTGCCCTTCTCTTCCAAGTAATCTATCTTTCATGGTAAGTCTCTTTAGAGGCTCAGACAAACACTGCTGAATTTCTGGTTAAAATTTTTTCGAGATATGTCAAGATCCTGGTTAGTAGATATACGCTAGAAAACATAATCTTTACACAGCCAGAATCTAGGAATATGTCAGTTATTTTGTTGCCAGTAACTTTACAGTTATCATGTGATGAATTTTGCTGGGGCAAACCAGTGATAGGCCAAACAAAAAAATAAGTGTTTCCTGTTTCACAACCGACTCTAATTTTCTTGCAGATTTTTGACGACCCTAATATTATTTTCATTCCCAAATGCATCACAGGGTTCCCAGTAAGCTCATTTCCACTGTTGTATCAGTAAAAAAAATCCGACCCACTTATTTTTTTGTTTGGCCTAAATTACCTTTGTTATATTTGAGGCTTTCAAATGAAAATACTTTATGGTTTTCACATGTTTAAATTGTTTATAAAACATGACAATTCGACTGCAGTTGTGGCAGTCTTCTTCAGAATCAAGATGAAAACTGTAAAGTCTCTCCTTTTATTTCACCAATACCTTTGCTTTTTTAGTTTAAAAAAAATTGTTTTCATTCCCAGGATCTCATACATTGCCTATACACAAGACTTCTGGGTTTATCCATTCCTTCGTTTAATGGAAAACTCTGCCAGAACTGCTTTCTTTGGGCTGTGTGCACTTGTTTTAGTGTTCTTTTACTTTATGGGCAAGGGAATGAACAGAGTCATTTGGGAAGGTAAGAAAATACCTAGCTATACTATATGATAGTTCATTGCTTGCCCTCCTGGTTGCGCTGCTTTGGCGCTGATGCAACAGGACTACATGGTATGTTTAGATCATAATTTATATTGTTATATTTCTATTTCAATTTGTAATGCGCATGTGCTGCACGTGTGAGCATCTTCCTATGTAACACGCGCAATATAAGTATTAAATTATTATTATTATTATTAAATCGTTATGGAAAGTATTTACATGCAACCTTCCACTTTTGATCCCAGAGTCTTGGGTCTCTGTCATTCTTACTCAATGAAATGCCAGAGTAGTCTGTGAATTTCTAGTGCTTGGTAGTCCAAAATATGGTTTTGCTTGTTATTTTGTATTTGGCTTATTTGATTAGCCCTGCATTTTTTTGACCAATCATCAGGTGAAATGCTTGATTCAACCACAACACTTGCATTCTGCATTTCTTGCATTTTTTCAGTGTCATTTTGTTCAGAATTTGCAGTAAGAATGACAGTGCTCTGGGTTCAAGGGTTGGTAGCTTTCTTGATCATGTGTAGACCTTTCCTGAATTAACTTGACTGAACTGCCTTGCCATCCATTTCCAAGGGATTTCCATTGTTAATAAATGTTAGTAAACTTTATTAATCTTGTTTCTCCACTCAAACCAGGTGAAGAAGCCAAGATAACAGCCCAGGAGAAAAAGAATGCATCCAAACGAAAAGCAAAAAAAGTTGAATAAAATTCTCACATTAAAAGTTTACCCCTTAAAAATAAGACACATGATTTTTTTCCAGATCAAAGATAAATACCTCCACTGTGATTAATATCACTTTATCATATCATATGAGTAAAAATACACAGGTGATTATTGAAAATCTCACGTGCTGATTGGTCAAGAAACTCACACTATCACACGATAATCTCCTCCAGCGATAATCCAAAATGGCTGCCAGCGGCTTTGTTGCTGTTAAAGGAAAAAAAGATCTTTTATCTTCTTTATTATATATATTTTTGAAAGAATCACCTGAGTATTTATACTAAAACAATTATTTGCCTCAGACTCAGTGAATATCAGAAAAGCTTTACCTCATCGCTCAAAGACTCACATCTTGGTAAATATTCCCCCATATTCACTTCGCCTTCAGCAAACAATTTGTTAATTAATTTGCAGTTATGAAATAGGTCTTTTCCTTTTAATAGTTTTTACTTAATTTTACTTTTCTTTCCTAGATAGGATATTCAATTTCTATGACACTTGCATCATTTTGATATTTAATTCCTGATTGTCAAAAAAATCTTCTATCACTAGCAACAGGCCTCATTTCTGTGGGTGTAGTGTTTTCCCATTTCAAATCATGTCATTCCCTAGAGTGTCAGTTCTTAATGGCTGCACATGAGAAGATACATGAATAAAGAATACAACTCAAATGAATGCATTCAGTACTTGAAAACTCCTTGAATTCTAAAATTTTGATTTTTGTCCTTGAAAAGTCCTGGAACTTTTCTTCTGACTCCTTGAATAATTCATTTTTATCCTGGAATTTCTTGGGTACTATCTAAAATATATTTTTTCATCTTTAGAAAGAGGAAAACCTTGGTTAAAATTACAAAAATAATTAAAATGATACATAAAACAGTAATTTCCAGTTGTTTTTGGGGTATTGTGGGTAATTTGTTTATATTGATTAAAAAAATGCATTCAATTTCATACTTTGAGAATATATTTAATTTTTCATATTATCGAAATGAAAATAGTCCTTGAAAATGACCATTAAGTCCTTGAAACGTCCTTGAAAAATCCTGGACTTTTTTTTTAAAATTTCTGTGCGAACCATGTGAATCTTACGTACAGTATTCTCAAGAGAATGACATATGGCCTGAAATGGAAAAAAACATGCCCGAGGTGAAGAGGTCCATTATTTATTAGTATTAATTAATAAAAGTACTTCTACATAACTATATGGTTCATCTAATCAATGCTAGATTGAGGAAGCTGATGGATGATTTGAAAGCTGATGGATAATTTGGACCATTTGTCTTACTTTGAGTGGTATTTCTTTGTTTCACTAGCAATATTTGGTATGTGATGCAAATGAGTGATTCTATTTGGCGTGTGGAAAAAAATTGCAAGCCTAATACTGAATAAGCCAGTTCATGTTTAAGAATCTATTGTTACTCATGCATCTATCTTGTCTATATCTGTTTGAAATACTTTGCTTTCATCTCTAAGGAAGGCATTTCTTCTATTTCTAACTTGTTGCGTTCCTTGCTGACTGACGGACCGACGGACTGATTAATTTTTCGTAACTTAAGCTCAGTCTTCAGCACATCTGCCAGCGTGCATTCCAGCTCAAGTTGGAGGACAAAACATTGCTAGATCCCCCCCCCCCCCCTTTAGAATCTAAACTTATTACCCCACCCCTTCAAATTGATGGAGCTACTTTGGAAATTGCTGCAAGAGAATCTATCGATACCTATGGGTGAGCGCATTTGTCGGCCTTTTTATAGGGTATACTTTTCTCTTAGAGCCAAGGTCAGACAGTTTTTATCCAGAACCAATTTGGCCAAGCCACTGCATATATCATTGAGATTATCGACGCAGCAGAAAGGACCGTAGTTTTGCGTAATCCACTCAATGTACTCGACAATAATCTCTTCGCAGACCAGGTAAGAAGACAAGTTGCACCCAAGGGGGTGGGGAGGGGTTGGAATTTACAGCGCATCGAAATAAACATCGAAGTAATATAACAAACACCCACACGGTCACAGCAAAGAACTTAGTGCTATTTAAGTCTGTATGAGACTTGGACCGGGACTTATTAGGTGAATGGGAGACACATGAAATCCAATCATTCCAAAATTCTCCAAAATTCACCACTAGGCCTGGCAGTTGGGTCACTAGGAATGGAAAATCCAATCATCAAAATGGGGTTTCCCCAAGGTTCATCACTAGGACCGGTTGGGTGGGTACTGGGCAAGGAAGATCCAATCAAAATGGGGCTTCTCCAAGGTTCATCACTAGGACCGGTTGGGTGGGTACTGGGCAAGGAAGATCCAATCAAAATGGGGCTTCTCCAAGGTTCATCACTAGGACCGGTTGGGTGGGTACTGGGCAAGGAAAATCCAATCATCAAAATGGGGTTCCCCCAAGGTTCATCACTAGGACCGGTTGGGTTAATGGCCAAAAACAAAGCTGGTGACCTGTTCCTTCGACCTTTAACAGAATACTGACTGATTTTCAGGGCTTATGGAATGATAGTTTTGTACTTGGGCCTCCACCTCCTTATACAGCTTCTGAAGATGTCAACGAACAACAAGAAAGGGTAAGGAATAATTATTGTGTCGTTTTTAATTTCAAGGAGAAAATGGCAATAAAACCGTATAGCAAGATGAGAGTGATCCAAAGTACAAGACCTCGAGCCTTGCATTACTTTTACAGTCAACTCTCTTTACAGCGGACACTCTCGGGACCGTCACTTGGTGTCCGTAATACATTCAATTCTCTTTACAGCGTACACCCTCGGTACCGTCATTTGCTGTCCTTAATACATTCAACTGTCTTTACAGCGTACACTCTCGGGACCGTCACTTGGTGTCCGTAAAAGCAAGCGTCCCCAATAACGAGAACTAATTACAGTAATTTCTTTGTCAGTATTTTTGCCGGGGATTTTTCCTCCTGTCCGTAATAGTGAGGTGTCCGTAATATCAGAGTGTCCGCAAGGCAGGAGTTGACTGTACTTCAACCTTCAAATTTTATTGATACATACGCTGAAAAAAACACATTTTCGCTGATCCAAGTCGAAGCATGCGGCTAATTCATAATAGATCGTGAAAACATAAAAACCTCAAAGATTCTGAAAGATTTTACTCAACTTTGGATTCATACGTTTTCTTATTTCAAATTTTAGCGCTTAAAAAAAGAGTTGATTTCTTGGACCACGTGCTTAACGGTTCATCCAATCATATAAAACCATCTTAGATATATATTATACCGACACTCTATTATACCATGGTTCTTGCAGGTACAGCCATTGCCCAATGACAGTGAGCGGGAGGAATAACTTTTCAAGAAGTCTTAAAATTTTATAAGCACGGCATCTTAAACAAAACGCACGTTCTGTGTAATTTACGAAGTCAAGAAAAAAAGGTTCCTGGTTCATTCTTAAGAAACTCGTGCCACAGGAATCCCAACCGACTAAACAAGGAGATAAAGAGACTAAGACATGAAGAAAAGCCTGGGCAAGAGGCTTCCAGTGACTCTGATGGAGTTCAAGTCAGTTCGAGTACGAGTCTGCTATATGTTGATGACTACTCTTCCCATTAGTGGGTTGATTTTTTAATCGCTTCGTAGCGTCCGTTATGTTAACCGCGAGTGCACCGCGTGATCAAAACTTGACTACACTTCGATCACGTGGTGTAAAAAATTTTGTCCACGTGATACAACATTGGCATCACGTGGTCGATTTGAAATGCACTTATTGTTTAGCTTGCATCATTTGAAACAAGGCTACGATGGAAAACAGACCCGTTTGCCTCCTTTCTGATATTAATCACCTAACATCATTGATATATCTAGGATGCTTACCATATATACATGTATGAAAAATACAGAAGTTCCTATGCGAAATTACGATGACGTTTTCCTTTTGTTGACGCATTCATTATTTGCTAGCCAGAAAACCATCAAAACACGTGACAAACCTATTTAATAAATAATGATAATAGTAATAAAAAAAAGGAAGAATATAAGAATATAAGAACCAGAGAAAAAATGCTTACAGAAACACATTAAATTTAACTGTAATTCAAAACTTGTTTGCATCTATTTACTTGACCGACTAGTTGGATTTGACTAAAACAGTTAGTCCTCTCGCCCTCATGGCCTGTATGCGGTTAGTCACAGACAGTCCAAGGTCTGTGCTGGAGAGAATAACTAAAGCCAGTACAGAATGTATTGGATTGTTTTCGAAATCCTCTCGAATTGTCGTTTGAGACTTACCACTACCGATTTATACGAACATTTTCTGTTTCTATTTCACGGCATCAAGGACAGGTTGTCTACCTTCAAACCCAAGGAGGTCCTGTTGCTGCTTATGTCATGACCCAGGGACCTAATGGGATGCCTGTGGCTGTCCCAGCAATGACTGGAGGACCTATCTATCCAGTACCAAACCAGGCCGTGGGTGGACAAGGGTATGTGATGCAGAATCGTCCACAGGGTGCAACAGCTGTGACACTTACACAATATGTCCAAGGAGATGTTACTACTTCAGGTGACCAGCAACCATCAGGGAAGACAACAGATACGTCCAGTGAACCACCTCCAGTTCATATGCCTTAAAGAATCTTGATAAGCAAAACTGACAGTAAAGTCTTGCACCTTGCTTCCGATAGCGTTTTCCATGAATGACGTCACAATTGTGCATCATGGGATTGAAATGCGGAAAGACTATGGTTTCATACACCGAATGGAAATATGGCGACCAATTTGAATAGCTATTGTTCTGGACTGACTAGCCACTGACTAGTTTCGTGTTCACGTGAAAACATAAAAGCGTTTTCACATGTATGAGAGCCACTAAATCTGTGGGGAGGGCCATATTTTTTGGAATGTGTGTTTGGGGAGGGTTTCTTTTTTTTTAATGATGGGTGTAGGGAGGGCCACAATTTTTTGACTTAACAAAACAACTTGACAACTAGATCCGGCGGAACAGCTACAACATGGAAAAGAAAAACTTTTGAATATTATTCATAAGAGAGTAGTACATGTAAAAATAAAATGTTAATTAAATATTTTTTCCATCAGGATTTCTGGTATATATATTTTTGGGGAGGGTCATAATTTTTTGTATCCTATTTAAGGGATATACATTTTTTGTCTTTGCCTTTCAAGGAAGGGCCTCTATTTTCTTGACAGGGTTCAATGCAAATTTGGTGGCCCTCCCCCCCGATAAATAATGATAACTCCCTAAGTAAAGTAAATGCTTCAGTGAATATATTGTAATACTATATCTTATCAAAAATGATTGTGTGAAAAAAAAAAAAAAAAAAAAAAAAAAAAAAAAAAAAAAAGAAAAAAATAACACTGCATAGAATGACTACGCTGATAGCAATAATCAGGTGGTGTTTTTTCTTTACCCCACTTTAAGCTAATACGAAAGTAAAAAGACCCTCAGTCTTCATTTAAGCAATAGAACATTAGGCTATTTCATTCCTAATAAAGGTTGGATTTTTAACAAGCTTTTTGATTGGTCAAAAAAACAATGACTTAGTTTTAAATGGAAAAGGTTCTTTTTTTTCATTATTAATTACATCATTTCGACGCTTCGGTAGAAACGAAGGCAAAATAAAGCCTGGCTTTCTAACGAATTTTTTGAAATTATCCAACCAGTGATTTCAAACTGTTGACTCACTTCAAGCACATCTAACTTCAGAACAACACAGAAAACTGTTCAAATGATACCTACTTTTAGCTTATAACGGAACAATTGTAGCCTTTATAAGAATCGCGGTCTCGGTGGAAAACAAAAGGCAATATAAAGCTTGGCTTTCTATCGAGCTTTTTAATTGGTCTTGAAATTATCCAATCAATGATTTTAAATTAAACTATCGACTCACTTTAATGACGTCGTTCTAAACAACAATGATGAAAACCGTTCAAATGGAAAAAGGAAAGAAAATATTAACAACATAACTCAGATTCGAGGTTTTGGTAGAGAGATAGGGTTTAACTTCAAGAGAACGAAACGATCCGCCTTTTGTCAAATTGTACTGGGGTCTCTTTGCTTCATTTTTGGCGTCTTCGATCGAATTTTTATCTACAGCAGATACCATGGTTCGTATGCTTTCCACACGGAAGGACTCATTGCGATTTGGACGGGTGTCTGGGCAAGGTGTTTGTAGTTTCACGCGTTTCACGACTCTGTTTTAATTTTTATGAGATATAATTGTTATGTTAGTAACTGAGGTCAACATGCTTGGGTTGCTGGCGACAACTGATGATATCTTATGCCAAACTTGAGAGTGAGAATGAGTTGTGTGCTTAAAACATTAAGTGTAGTGGTAGTGAGTGTGGAGTGTATTCTATACATGATTCGCCTCTTGTTGGGGAGACTCGGAAATGACTTTTTCCCAGAGTATTAATTGTAATTATTTGAAAAAAAATACAACATATTGGTGTTCGAACGAAACAAATGATTAATCTCTTGTTAAAACATACGGATTTTGCTCGTCGTCAGATCCAATTGCAAAATGAGAAAGACTACCTACTCTAGGTTCTTTATAATTTGTACGACCACGGAAGCATTTCCTATTCCTTGATATCAAACTTGCCTAGTAACTTTTCATACTATAATATATTCTTTATAAAGTGCAGGATTTATATACCAAATTCATCGGTTTACATCTTATCAGAGAGGGAAGTTTCCTTGTTTAATTTAGTATATTTAAAAATGCTAGTGAAACCATAATTGCACCGACAACTAGTAATCGTGCATGGAAAATAAGTTAGAAGCGATTAGTTTTACCCGATCGACATGTTTTTCAGCATGATATTTACTAAATTCTATTCACTTATTAACATATATACATAATTTATAGTCTTTCAAACGTCGGGTTTCAAACTCGAGTGGGTATTGTATATGATGACTGCTTCCCGCTCAGCCGAATTCACACAGATGGGCAGTCAACGGTAAAGCTCTACAATTCGACCATGTGGAAAAGCAAGATACAAGATTGACGTTGTATACCACCACACATATCACACCGATGATTCAGCTTTAAGACTCTTAGTTATTTGAAATAGTTGCGACTTTGGCCGGTTCAAGGTCCGCCAAGTTCAAATAGACATTTTTCAGTATTTATGTAATATATATCGTGACGGTTCAAACCGGCATGGCCAATCTTATTCCATGAATGCTTTGAAGCAAAAACATAAGCCAGAGAGCGTGACATATTCACTGCCTGCATGTGGTTATCACAATGTACATTATCGTAAATCAAGATATAATTGCACTTATTTTTGTTTGCCCCAGTTCCTAATCACCGGCGTTATTGGATATTTTGCAAGTAAACCCTATCCAAGCACACAGAGACCCAAGATGGCTATGGTAAGTAGAAGCAGCTACTCTTATAAACTCTTGATACTTATATTAACTCTTAATTAACACTTAATAAACTCTTAATTAGAATGGCCAATGGGCCTTTTCTTAGCTTGATAACCAGGATACCTAATCAGTATGGTTTAGCTTGGGTACAAAAAATACCACATGCACCAAATAGGCGGACCACAATGCACGATCTTTGCTGCGGCTAAGAGCAGATCCAGGGAGGTTGTAGGGGTGTCTTAATCGGGTCCAGCCAGACAAATCCGTCCCTAACTTGAAATGTGAATGCCGTCAGCTGATTTCTTTATCGTGGACAAAAATATTTTAAAATTTTGTATGATTACTTGAGGCGGAAACCACTTGCAAAAAGCCACTTATTGGGTATATTGTTTCTGGTCCTTTGCCTTAAAATATTTATGCCACAAATCGAAGAAGTATTACATCACTTGATATCATTTATTTTTGTGTCATAGATCAACACCTACTTGGGGTTTTCCATTGTAGCCACTGTGTTTGCTGGAGTGCTGCTGATTTGCTACGGTTTGGGTGTTAGTTATATAACACGCTCAAGACCATCATGCACACGATATGTGCACACGAATTGCGATTACTCTCCATACAGATGTGACATAGAAAGAGTGACTGACAGCGAATGCCAGATAAGTGTTGGATTGGGTGCCATGATCATCATCTTTGCTGTTATTGAGTTTGGCGTTGGTATCTGGTCTTCCATCTGCTGTTGTATGGGTTGTGATGGCTGTTGCTGTGACACATCTACTCCACGACAAATGGTAAGTTATACTATAACATTGCACATAATCCCCTCACCCCAGACTCTGAGATGGACATGGCCGTAAAAAGCATTATTTTAGGTTTAGCAAGGTTTGATTTGAGTGCCTTTCTGTGTGCTGTTCCTCGGCTGTTGCTATAACAAAATCATCAGCATAAGTGAATGAGAATACTGACTACCAGTGACACACTCTCTCAAAGAGATAAATATAGAGATATTGTGTGATCAATTGGAAATGACCTTTACCAAGACGAGCTAGCTACAATCTTGTTGTTAGATTGGCTTATCTATGACAGATTTTACAATAACTCAAATTTCTCGCGCGCTGATTGGTAATTTTTTATCATCAATAAGAGAACAGACAGATAAAGCTGACGTCAACGAGCGCACGCTCTTTCCGTTGGTTGTTTTGATCACTAAAAATGAGGTTTTTATCGTTTTTTGTTATTGTAAAAAAACAATGGTCTCGTAGCCTCTAAAGATGCAACATGGGATAGCGAGAGAGGGAAACACTTGGAAGAACACGTTTAAAGTCCGAAATTACCACATGTTTTTGAAATTGTGGTTTTGTAACAATAGGAACTTTAAGATTTGTAAGATCAACCAAGGGAGCACGTTAAAATTTTGATTGTGTTGGTTTATCTTCGATTCTATTGCACGTAATCTAAGATATGACAGGCGTTCCTTGTAGTGCTTGTTTACGTGCTCGCTACACTTTATGGCAGGCTTTCCTTGATTTATTCGGGCTAGCGAATTTACTCCGAAAACCGACGAATATTTTGCGAAGAGCGGAGCGTTATTCCATTCCTTACACGATCGCAAGCCATTCGGATCGGCCGAAACCAAAACACTACGAGGAACGCCTGTCACATGATGGATTGCGCGCGCTAGATAGATCAACCAAGAGCAATAACGGTACGGCAACACGGTGCAACATTGCGCGCAACATTGCAGGCATAGTAGGATAGTTTTCTACTTCAGCAACGTGGCGCACAACAAATTGCGTCGTGTGTCATGGCTCGCAACATTAATTATATGCAACATTGCGCGCAATGTTGCACCGCGGTGTGTCCGTAGCTTAACTTTCTTTGCACAAACAAAGTTTTAATGTGCTCCCTCGGATCAACGAAGGCGACGTCAACCGGAGATGCAAATAATTTCTCTTGGATTTATTGGAGATTTCATTCAAAACTTTTGACGTTGTCAATAAAGTCAACTCATCAGGAAAGACAGACTTTGAAGAAGCAAAACCCAAAGGTGAAGTTATTTACACCTCCTGGTGACGTTGCCGTCGTAGATTTTGCAAATCTTAAAGTCCCTATTAGATAGAGGAAGGGAACACTTGGAAAGTACAAGTTCCAAGTTCAAAATTTAGTAATGTTTTTGAAATTGTGATTTTTTGTAAAAACTAATTTCGTCCAAGATTGTAGGTCCTGTTGATGGCTGTCTTGTTTCAGGGATCTAGATGGATGTACTAATTATTTGTTTTTGTTTCACGGCATCAGGGACAGATTGTCTACCTTCAAACCCAAGAAGGTCCTGTTGCTGCTTATGTCATGACCCAGGGACCTAATGGGATGCCTGTGGCTGTCCCAGCAATGACTGGAGGACCTGTCTATCCGGCACCAAACCAGTCCGTGGGTGGACAAGGGTATGTGATGCAGAATCGTCCACAAGGTGCAACAGCTGTGACTACTACACAATATGACCAAGGAGATGTTACTAATTCAGGTGACCAGCAACCATCAGGGAAGACAACAGGTGCGTCCAGTGAACCACCTCCAGTTTATATGCCTTAAAGAAACTTGATAAATCATGGAATTTAAATGAAGCTGTCTTTTTTTAATTCGTGGAAAAGCTGTTTTTCAACACCGAATGGAAATATGGCGACCAATGTGAATACCTATGGTTCTGCACTGACTAGTCACTGATTAGCTTCGTGTTCACATGGAAACATAAAAACGTTTTTACATGTATGAGAGGCTAGTCAGTCGCTAGTCAGTGCAGAACCATAGGTATTCACATTGGTCGCCATATTTCCATTCGGTGTATGACTGATATCAATCTTCTTTTCCTTGTAACAGAAGCCTTTGCTTACAAAGTAGTTACGCAAATCGATCCACAGGGGTTTGCAATATATGTATTGAGTAAAAATACGCAGGTGATTATAGAAAATCTCGCGCGCTGATTGGTCAAGAAACTCACACTATAAAACGATAATCACCTCGAGCGAAAATCCAAAATGGCGTCCAGCCGCTTTGTTGCTGTTACCGGAAAAAAAAAGCCTTTTATCTTCTTTTTTTACTTTTTTTAAAAGAATCACCTTTGTATTTTTACGAATAATTGTTAATTAAAGCAACTGCTAAGTTGTTAGACCTATTCATGTTGAATACACGCGATAAAGTGTTTAAATTGAACTCTTGCAGCACACGGTCCAACTACGGAGGCGGGAGTAAAAATGACTTTACATCAACGGAGATGAATAAGTTAAAAGCTGCTGTGAAATGATTATGTAGAAGATAAAGATTGATAGATAGATAGTTTTATTGACTAAAACTTTAAATTAAAAATTAAATTCCAAAGATCTGCATAGAATGAGCTACCCTCATAGCAATGGTTTTCTTCCTTTTTTAACACACTTTAAGCTAATACGAAAGTAAAAAGGCCTTCAGTCTTCATTCAAGTAAAAGAACATGCTCGGGTCAGCGGTCAGCATGGCGGCAAGACGTGTATTTTTGAGCTCCGCCATTTTATTACTTCTCTTGGGATTTTCGTTGTCTTTTGAACTTTCTGATCAAATTTCTGATCACCAGAAGTTCGGAGTGTCGTTTATTATTAACCATGGCTTGCTTATCAGTGGAAGGACGGCTTATTTTCTTGCTGGTTACGATTATTTGACAAGACCACGTGGAAGAAAGTACTTTTCTACTCGAATTTGCCGTTATCCCAATGCTCAAATTACTTTTAATTTGAATAGACTTGCTACTAGTGGTGATATCAACCCTAATCCAGGGCCTATCTTCTCAGGGAACAGTACTAATACCTCGTGTTCTGTTTGTATGAAGACTGTGGCCAAGACTCATCGAGCAATTGAATGTGACTTATGTTTCAAGTGGTGTCACATCAAATGTGGCGGCGTCTCACCTACTGAATATAGAAACCTGCAA
>NW_022258837.1:0-10969 GCF_009602425.1 Actinia tenebrosa | reverse complement strand
AATAAAGTTATTGTATTGTATTGTATTGTATGCTCTCTTAAAGGCCAATTTAGACGGCACAACTTTTACCTACCATTTGTACACGCGAGAGTTTTATAACGTGTTGTAGCCGTTATCTAGACGCGCACAACTTTCAACTTACGACACAAAAAAAGTTGCACGTAATTTGCTTGGTTTGTTGTTTAGGAGACTGGGGACGGCAACAAACAAGATGGCGGACAGAAAGCGTAGTACAGCGAACCAAATTATTTAAAAGAAAGAAACTGAAACCTCCAATTTGACCTAGCTAGAACTATAGCACGGGAATTTATGAGCAAAATAGCAACACCACACGTCTAAACATGAAAACTATAAGCATTCAAGTCACAAAATAGCACGATTAATCGACTTTACTCGCTGCATTGCTGCAGCTCTATGATCTTTGTTGAAATAAGACGAGTGCTTACAGTTGAATAAAACTTCCTCTTTTGCCCATCCGCTAACCAACCTTTCGATTTCAACGCTTGAAAATTTCTTTTCTTCGTCTTTGCATTGTTTTGTTTTCCTCGTTTTCGTAACATTTGGAAGTGCCATTTCTGGTTCCGGTTCCATATCGTCACCCTCTCCCCCTCAGTCTTGCTTTTTTCGTAAAAATTGCTCACAACTTTGAGGAAAATCTCAAAGTTGTGCAGCTTTTTTCGTGTTGCGTGCGACAGTTGTGAGCTGGTTGTACGGTTAATTTAGACGAAGCAATTCGAGATGTAGCTATGTCATCAGCGTACGCGCGTACAAGTTGTAGGCAAAAGTTGTGCCGTCTAGATTGGCCTTAATAAGCCCTTTGCAGCTCAAATCATGTGCCAATTAATTCACTGTGAGCAAATGAATGAACATTTTGATCAGTCCCCATGGGTGAAATTTAATGGGGAGCAAACACATACACGTTCTACAACCTTTTTCGAGAGACCTTAACTACATTTCGTAACACGCTGGTTACACGTTCTATTAAGTTGTTTAACTCAGGGACCTTATGGGATGCCTGTCGCTGTCACAGCAAAGACTGGAGCACCTGTCTATCCAGTTCCAATCCAGGCTGTGGGTGGACAATGGTATGTGATGCACAATCCACAGGGTGCAACGGCTGTGACACCTATACAATATGTCTAAAGAGGTGTTAGTACCAATTGTGACCATCAGTGAAGACCACAGAGATGCATTAAGTGAACCCCTCCTATTTATATAAAGAACCACAGATTCTTTAAACTGTGATTTCGAAACCATAGGCTAAAGGCTTTACTCCCAGTGCCACAGATTGCAATGACGTAAACTATGGCTTTGCTCGTACGTTATGTTTTGTGGCTTAGCTAGCGTCAATCCCGTCCGTCCGTACGTCTGTGTACACAACACAGGGATCCCGCTTGATGTCAAAGGAAAACTACTCGCAAATGCGGTTCTCAAATGCACAGAAAACATCGCTTCAGAAAAAAGGTCCAAAGACGGCAGTGCAAGAAATGACAATCATCCCGCTGAGTGTGAACTATATCAAATGCATCTCAAATCTTGCATTAATTGCCTTCAATGAAATATTTAAATATTTTAGTCATACTCAGAATGCACTTATAATAAGCACCACAAATGCTTCCCCCCCTATATATTACAATCGCAGTGTTTGTAGCCATAAGACCACGAGCCTCTCTAATAAGGGACAAAGCCGAGGTGCACTGGTTGCTAGAAAGCACCACAGTTTAGCCGATTTAATACGATAGAGGTGGGCTTACGATGACAAAATGTCTAGCTTTTCTTCGGTTGATTGCTATTGATAGTATTCCCTTTTATAGTAACGTTCAGGCGGTGACCACGAATAATAGTTCCAAGTCGAAGTTGGAGTTGCCGCGTATAATAAACTATTGTCTCGCTATGCGCGGAAACTCTGTACGAAACTGTAAAATGCAACCTCGTACCCAGAACCTGCCTTTCTTCTGGCCTGCGGCGAATAACGAGGGCTCTGACATAATCCATTTTTGGAGACCAGGACTTCTTGGACTTCCGGTATAAGAGTGCATGCGTTCAAAGACTTGCCAAAAATTTTTTAAAGATATGTTCCCAATTTCTAATTTTTATTTTGATGGTTAGTAAACACAGAACTCTGTTTCATTGATTATTATGATTCACTTCCGGAAAATTGCGCATGCGCCAAAAATGGAATATGCGCAGCCCTCGTTTTTTGCCGCAGGCCAGAAGAAACGCTCTAGGTGCGAGATTGGGCACAACATAGTTAATTATGGGTAAAATGCTAACCGAAAAATCTATTTAACAATCTGTAACAAAGCAAAATGACAAAGCCTATAGTTAAAATGGTTGGCATATTAGCATGACAATGGCAGAGTTTGTAGACATTACGTCCACCCAGAAAAGGCCTCTCACGTCCACCTCTTGGTATTTTAAAAGTATTTTTTATTGCTCAATAGATGACTAATCAGTGAGCTCGAAACTGGGTTCGTGTCAAGGTTCAAGGCAATCTCGTACCCAGAGCCTGCGTTTCTTTCGGCCTGCGGCATATAACGAGGGCTCTGGCATTATCCATTTTTGGCGCATGCGCAGTTTTCCGGAAGTGAAACATAATCAATGAAAATCATGCTTTCAAACCTGCTTTCAAACAGAGTTCTGTGTTGTACAATTTAATTTAAACGCGTCTGTGAGATTTGTTTGTTTACTGTTTTCTTTTGACTGTACTGCACACTTCAGCTACAATGTTCAATACAACAGCCTAAACTGAAACAAAAAATACATTACTGTACAAGCACTACACCATTTCTGTACTATACTGTACTGTGCTGTATAATTTCATTTAAAGAAATCTGTTAGTGTTTTCCTGAACAGAGTTCAAATTAAAAATACTGGGATTGAACCAAACTAATTGAACTAATTTTTTCAAATCCGGCTAAGATCGAGCGTAATCTATTTCATTATGGTGTAATAGCAAACTATACTGCAATGATCAGTGTGTCGTCTGTTGATACGCAAAAACTGACAATATAATCTATGACTGCTCCCGAGTCATTCAGGGTGTGAACCCAACCAGAACTGAGGCCAGGAGGCCCCGACAGGGACGACAAAGGCGAGAAAAAACAACAAAAAACAACTCCTTTATTCTTCCAAATGTCTTCTCGTCGAAACTCGCTCCTGGACTGAAGAGCACATGTTTCGACAGCCCATAATGACATACCAAAGGAAGCCCAAAACTACTGGGAAGCAGTTACATAATCCGTATTCAGCTCATTATGTCAATATACAAATACAGTAAATACGTCTTCAAATTTTAAGTGTCCTTAATGCGGGGTTGTTTATGCACAGGTAGCCCAAGCTTGGTATTTGTGGTGTCATGTTATAAGAAAATGTATGGGGATTCATCAAAAATGTCAATAAAATCATTGAAACGTGAAATTAAGCCTCGAAATTTTACCCCGCGATCATTGAGAAATAGCACTTCTTTCGCTCTGCGTGGTTATTTTTTGAAGGTCCTAGAAATGTGTTCTTTGTACTTATTAACGGCTTATAAAGCGGGTTAATTTCACAGAAAATGTATGGAGCTTTCGTTGGGACTTTGAAACGTGTCCTATATAACGAGGCGTCCTTATTACACGCAAGCGGGTGTCCTTAGGGCGGGGTTCCACTGTAATACGTATTTCCATTCTCGTACCCAGAGCTGCTCGGCTTGTTCCTACCCGTCGATAACGTGACTGTAGGGAAACGAACAAGAACACTTTAAAATCTTCGAAATCCTTGTATGGAGATTTGAAGAATGGCTTTTAACTTTAGATACACACGATATTCAGCCTTTTGCCATTTGATCCTCGGTGGATTGTGCATCATTTTTGGCATAGCTGATCGAGCCTCCATGTATGATCCAGATGCTTTTCAGACTGAAGGAGTGATTGCAATCTGGATGGGTGCTTGGGTAAGCAACGATCTCAAAACTTATGTTCGACTGACAATCGCAGGACCAGAGTTTTAAATTTCGTCTTCTGGACGCAATATACTTCCTTGAAATGCTGGATTAAAACAATTTGATACTCGATAATCGATAATCCTCCCTTTAGAACACCGTTCAAATCAATGGTTATGATGTTTAATACTTATATATATGCCTCAGTAGACCACAAAAGTATTATTATTTTTCTTGTGCTGGCAGCGAAATTTTGGATAACTAGCGGACTGATGCATTTTGATTGACTACAAGCCCTAATGAGCTGTGGAACGTTCACTATTAAAAACACTGTTGGGAAGTCTTGCCCACATTCCCCCACGTTATACTTCCTCATCATCGATTCAGGGCCGTACGGCCCTGCTCACGCCATTTTCCCGAAGGTTTTTCTAAGAGCGCGCGCCCGGGCAGATACGGGTCTTTTGATAAAACATGTTATTTTCGCGTGTGACGATATCAATTTTTCGAAATAGAAAAAATAGATATTTCATTGGTAATTATATAATAAATATGTTTATTGTATTTTCTGGCTTTGTCAAGATGGCGGCCAAGTCAAATTCCATGCTGTGGGGGTATTGAATAATGTCAAATTTCCTGTGGGTTGCCCACCCCTCCCCCCATCCTGGGGCAAACCAAGTAATAGTCATTATGCCAGCCTAGAGGTTTCAAAATGTTAAGGAATAGGAGAATAGTTATAATTCTTTTTGAAACATTGCTGTAAATTCCTGTTGTTGGCAAATGGTAGGTAGTATTGTAAGACTGTCAAGGTACAATATTCATGTAGTCCAAGAAATCGAACCTGATAACTATAAGTGAGAGGTGAATGCACTTCTGCTAAACCACCAAATTGCTATTCTAATAACTTTCAAATATATGAACAATAGTTTGATCCATGGCATGTTTCGGCATAGATCATACTTATGCCATCCCCAGACGAATGAAATCAAGGCTTGTTACTAATGCTATAAAAATTATAGAAATAAAATATTTTTTTACAGTTCTTCATGACCGGGATTCTTGGATGCTTTGCTACTCAACGCATTCCAAACAGTGCAAGACCCAATGCTCCCTTGGTAAGTAGAATTCCTTGTTATCAGATTGTGTGATTTTTTCCCCCTTTAACTAATGTGCACATTCCCAGTGTATTCCCAATGCAGGTCAATTTGAAGAACAACAAAAGAATTATTATTAGAATTTTTTTTTTACTATCTTGAGAAGCAAAACTAATCTTTTAGTGAGGACACTCAAATTGTGAAAAATTCAAAATTATTAGCCACTTTTTTGAAATAAATTATTATGAAAAATAAATATCAGATAATTGTTTTTATTTCTTAAGGTTGGCACCTACTTGGCATTCTCCATTGTGGGAACTGTGTTTGCTGGAACGATGATTATTTGCTATAGCATCGGAATTGCTATAATTGCGTCTTCTGGAAGAGCTAGCACAGAAACCTGCAATTCAGATGGTGAATGTACATGGACACCCTCTTCACCTAAATGCCCAAATAAATGCCGAGTAAGTGTTGGATTGGGTGCCATGATCATTATCTTTGCTGTTGTTGAATTTGGTGTTGGTATCTGGTCTTCCATCTGCTGTTGTATGGGTTACGAGTGCTGTTGCTGCGACACGTCTACTCCACAACAAATGGTAAGTTATACTAGAACATAATGCCTTTAATCCTCTCATCCCAGAATCTGAGATGGGGATTAGTTTGAGCAAGTTTTAATCAAAGAATGCTGTTTAGTTTGCTCACTGTTTTGGGGGCTGTAAATGGAAATATTCTCCAAATGTTTCCAGGTTAATTGACCTATAACATTATGACGTCACAGCTTGTTTACATGGGCAAGAATGATAGGAATTTAGGCAAAATTTTCTTTTGTTTGGGATATTTAGTACAACATTTATCTGTTATCACCTTTCCCCGTCTAATTAACCATTTTTTATTGTGATTTAATTCGTTTTGCTGCTATTTTGCCCCCTCTGGCGACCATGATCCCTAGCTTTAAAACAATAGATTGTTTTGATGTGACGTCAGAGTGTTATAGGCCAATTGCATGTTGTTTTTTTCAATATCAGTTATGTACCTTTTATACACGTAGTCTTTCTGTTTCTGTTCCTCAGCACCAGGGACAGATTGTCTACCTTCAAACTCAAGGAGGTCCTGTTGGTGCTTATGTCATGACTCAGGGACCTAATGGGATGCCTGTGGCTGTCCCAGCAATGACTGGAGGACCTGTCTATCCGGCACCAAACCAGGATGTGGATGGACAAGGGTATATGATGCAGACTCGTCCACAGGGTGCAATGGCTGTAACACCTACACACCAAGTAAGAACACATGTGAACTTAAATAGCTTTCAGCAGATCTTCTGGGAAGGGGTGTCTAAGGGAAGGTTGGCATATATCAGAGCAGGCCGGTCAGGGTAACTCTAAAGGCCTTATGTTAAAACCTGGCTTTTTCAACAAGCATTCTTTTAGTAGTTTTATTTTAGATATCTATGTTTTTACTTTTCAACAAACTTTTATAATGATTATTATTATACATAATAGCCAATTAATGTTGAAAATTATTCAATCATTGATTCATAATTTTATGTAAAACAATAAGTCTATCAAATATGATGTATTTATAATGTTGTTTGTAATTATTATTGTTTAAAGATTTTAATGTATACCACTTAACCACACTAAATATCTATATAGTTATATTTTTATATGTTTTATCAGATCTTCTTGTAAAGCGCCATTGAACCAAGGGGATATTAGCGCTATATAAATCATAATTCTACTTCATCATTGGTCATTGGTCGGTGGGAGTCACGTGAGAGAGCGCACGAACCCGGGAGAACAATTTGTGTGTGATCCTTGGGAGATCTACTGTGTTTGTTATTGATGTGTCGATTTATACCCAAAAAACACTCACGAAAGTGGGAGCTATCTTGACTGCCTCAGTCAGTAAGATAATGACAGCCRTTGCTGATCCCACCACGCTGAAGTTGGAGGAGTTGCTGACCTTAAACACTGATGCCATAGCACTCCTAGGCCATGATAATCTCAGTCTGTCTCAACATAGAAGGGACTTAATCAGACCCTGTTTAAACAAAAATTATAGCACCCTGTGTGCTCCCCACATCCCAATTACTGGGATGCTGTTTGGTGACGAACTGCAATCTCAACTGAGCAGCATCAAGGCCTCAAACCAAATAAGTAACCTGGCGGCTGGAGGCGGCTCAAACCGCCACCAAGATAAATCTGGCAATAACAATAGAGGCAAGAAGCCTTTTTTAGGCCAGAGGGGGAGAAGGAATCCCCACTTCAACAGCCAGAAGAAGCAGTGGGACAAAAAGACACCYTCTCAATGATTAACCTGACAACACAGGTAAATGAAAATAATTTTATGTCGCTTATGCCTGCTCTAAAAGATTATTTCACTGCAAAAGCAGACTGTTTTAAGGCTGGCAGGCTGGTATCCTACCTAGAAAATTGGAAGGAAATAACTTCAGACTCTGAAATATTGTCAATGGTCAGAGGCCAGCATATTGAATTTAATTCAATGCCCACCCAGGGAAAAACCCCGGGACAGTCTGTGAAAAATTCAGAGGTCAAAATCATAGACCTTGAAATATGTAAACTCATAAAAAAGGGTGTTATATTACCCACGGGGAATGAGAAGGGACAATATCTGTCACCTATATTCACCAGGCCGAAAAAAGATGGCTCTCACAGGTTAATCCTAAACCTGAAGCGGCTCAACATGCATGTTGAGTACAAGCATTTTAAAATGGACACCCTCAAATCAGCCATAAGTATGATGAGACCGAATTGTTATATGGCTTCGGTGGACTTAAAAGATGCATACTACTCAGTTAGTATAGCAGAAAGTGACCAAAAATACCTAAAGTTCNAATTTATTATTATTATTATTATTATTATTATGTCTTCATGCCTCTTGACCAACCCATGACATGAGTGTACTTCGAAATATATGTATATATATATATATTATCAACTTAATATACACTACATTATTATATGCTTACAAAGTTTGACTGGCATATTTTAAAAACATTTCCAAGAAACCAGGCTTCAAAGGAAAACTTGCCCCCAGATGTAGTTGCCCTTAACATGTTATTTCTCCTGCCCACTCTGCTATGTGCCAACCTTCCCTGAGACACCCCTTCCCCAAGAGATCAGGCCTTATGTCATCATGCCTCCTGATCAACCAGTAACTGGTCATTATGCCCCATCCCTATCTAGCCCCCAACCATTGTGCCCCCTCTCCATCTAGACCCCTATGTATGTGTTATATTATTAAATAAAATCAATAAGGTGAAGTATTAATGTAAATAAAGATCAACAAAATGCTTTGAAGTGAAGTCAAAGAATCGAAGCTGGGAACCGATGTAAAGACTTGGGCTCAACATGAGATGCATGGACTTTGAAATATATATTTTATCAAATAAATGTGCTACATATATATATGCTTACGCAGTTTGGCTGGCATATTTTAAAAACATTTCCAAGGAACCAAGCTTAATAGTTTGAAAAAAAAACTTGTCCCTACATGGAGTTGCCCTTAAATAATATTATGTTCCAAATACATGTTGCAACTGAAACATGTGTACTTATAAAAACTATACATATAGTCAAAAATAAACCCGATTAGAATAAGATCGATTTTAAATCTTACAAAGAAAATGGGGACTTCATGACCATCATTATGTCCTTTCCCATTCTTGGACCAACTATGATCCTTTAGAGGGTAATTTTTAATCCATGAATAATTTTAACAGTCTATTTCACATATAATTTTGAGCCTGGCTAATAATTAGTTACTGAGATCATTTAGATTAGCCTGTGTAACAGCCCTCTATGGGAAGGGTGCCCCTTTCCTTTCCTTTCCCCTCCTCATAGATCTCTACTATTCAGGCTAATTGTTAATTCAGGACTTATACCCCTTTAAACCAAGCATGTGAAAATAATCCTGGAATACCAGCCACGTAGCCCAAGGAACTACTGACCTTAATATACATGTACAGCTGTAGTTCTGTTACTATAATTTACTTAAATGACCTTCGATAAATAATCAAATATTTTACTTTGATTATTATAAGTAAAAGTATGACATGAGAGCAATTAGTTATTAAAGATCTTTGAGGTTTATTTTTTGTTATGAAGTACTAGTCTTGATGGCCATTAGCATAGGGGATTATGCACTGGATGGCAATTATTTAATTTTATATTTAATGAACTTCTCCCATGGCCATGTGCTATTAATTGTTAACTAATTGATCCATAATAACTATTATACTCCAGGTACAGGGTTTTCCTACCTCCATTGCCCAGCAACCAGTTGTGACAACTCAGCATGCATTTAATGCTCCTACCACTGGCTATAGAGTGTAAGTAAAAAATATTTTGAGTCAGTTATTCCAAAAGAAGAAAAAGTAATCATGATAATAATCTCATGGCCAGGGATGTACACCATAAGTGGCTAGTAAAATATCTTAAAAACTGTAGTGTTCATTAGTCAGTCAGTAACATTAATCTACTCTTCCATTACAATCAGCTAATTTCATTTAGTTATTCATTCAGCCATCCCAGTCCACCATTGAGATTAGCCAGCCATCCATCCATCCATCCCATCCATTCATAGGGTTGCATATTGCATTCATTGCCTGAAAATGTTTTTCTTTTGTAAAATTTCAGGTAACCAGCTTCAGTGTCTTGAATACTTTTGATAAAGAAAAAGACATACCTCAATGTTCAACAAATGGTTTTTGACTCGGTTTATAGCTTAGACTATCATGATAACATTAACCGAGAGTGGTAAACTCTTTGAAGTTAAATTTGTAGGAGTAATGTAATGTAATGTAATGTAATGTAATGTAATGTAATGTAATGTAATGTAATGTAATGTAATGTTCAGTTTAAATTATTTGGTTTTTTTTTCTTGATCAAGAAAGCAGTCAAACTGCAAACTTTTATTGTAAAGGGCAGACTTGTTATGATGATAATGATGATGATGTTAAATTAAGATAAAAATGTTGCTGATAAAATAATGAAAATTACCACGAAAGTGGTTCTTCTTTGTTAATTTTCATAACTTTTAAAATTTACATTCAATCTTGGAGGACCTCCCTGATTCAATACATTGATAGTCATATTAGAGGAACCAGAAGGATACATGCAGGTTAAACCATACATCTCCTAACAATATTCAAAGAAAATGTAGAATATGTGGTCTTTTGGGCCGTAATATTTGTAATGAATGGAATTTTTAAGGAATGTAACCAGATACGTTTATATTAATCGTCATTGGCGACTGCTTTTTTTTTGGGCGCGATGGTCACTCTACCTGTTTTGGTAGTAATACGTACTTTTTTTAAAAAGGTGACGTAATGAACCGCAAAAAAGGTCCGAAGATGGGCCGGTGCAAGGAACAATTTAACTATATCAAGTATATAATCTTGTGACTCAGTATTGTCTTATAATAAAAGAATATACTGCGTTTCTACGACGAAGCCCCGTACCACACACACTTCCCCCTCCCTCATATTACACATGCATTGTTTGTAGCCAGAAAACCACACGCCATCTTGGTTGATCTGTAATATAGTTACAGCCATTCTCAATCACACGCGCTCTCTAGCGATTGTTTCTGTCGCGACGAAGAAGGTTTTGTCGGAACACAGAACTATAAGAGCACTTGCCTATTTTAATAAAATGTCATGGAAACGCCTTGATAGACGTGCACCAAAAGCTTCCTCGTCGCGACAGAAACAATCACTGGCGGCGCGTGTGATTGAGAATGGCTGTAATGTCATTACGCAATAGCACTGTTTGTAAACACTACGTCCACCGCGTCCAACCCAAACAGAGCTCCACCTGCCGTCTACCTATTTTCATCGTTCAATTCTTGGTTTTCACTCACGTGACTAACTGCTTGACGACGGTTGCTATCCGCCATGTTGGTGTCGCATATATATAAACAAAGCGTATCGAAC
>NW_022258836.1:562185-578685 GCF_009602425.1 Actinia tenebrosa | reverse complement strand
TAACGAACGCTCCACGATTTTTTGGGTTTTCAACAAAAACGTCTGGTATTTTTGGTTTTCATCGAAAGCGTCCACGTTTTTGGATTTTAACGAACACTCCACGATTTTTTGGGTTTTCAACAAAAGCGTCTGGTATTTTTGGGTTTTCATCGAAAGCGTCCACTTTTTTGGAGTTTCAAAGAACGCGTCCACGATTTTTGGGTTTTCGACAAAAGCGTCTGCTATTTTTGGTTTTCAACGAAAGCGTCCATTTTTTTTGGATTCTCGACGAACGCTTCCACGATTCTTGGGTTTTCCACGAATGCGTCTACGATTTTGGGTTTCTACAAGCACAACCACTATATTTGGTTTCAACTAATTCTAAGATGCCGTGGTTCCATGATGCCACGCCCTATTTTCGAAGATGCTTTGGTTTATGTCCTCAGATGCTGTGGTTATCAAGACGATTGATGACACTGATTTCCGGCTGTATTGACGATGTTTGGTGATTTTTCTTCTTCCAAGATGGACGCTTTTTATTTCCAACCAATTTTGAAGACGCTATAGATTTTCTATCATGTGTGCCAGAGATTTTTAATTTTTGTTAACTTTTGGAAACAAATTTTTGATTGGCATTGTATTTTGGCCTTTCTGTCTCTAAAATCCACCCCAAACTCAGTAGTGTAACAGAGCACGCTCGGCTTACGAGCCAAGAGGACTGGGTGCGATTCCCAGCTGAGTTCAGTTGTGAAAATGAGACGGGAGTAAAAAATGTCGCAGATTTAAATCTTGATAATGAAATGACAGTTAATAATTGTGCGTTTCTAAGTCTGCCATATTTGGCTTTAAAATGCTTTTACATTATTTTCTGACGTCATTTATACAAAAAAATACACGACTTCCTTTTTCCTTCTTTTGAAAGTAGTAAAAGAGCCTGATGTATTAATACTTTAAGTTAAATAATGAGCTTTTATCAGGTATTCGAAAATTATTAAATTCAACAGAAAAATAATTATCTTAGGTGGAAGTAGCATGCTAAAATCAGTAAAAATGTGGAGTTCGAATAAAATGGCTTCAACACTCGCGAAGATATGTTTTAAAATTGTGAATCTTTGACGAAAACTTTTGCTAGCCGTGCCTTCAACAAATTGAATGTTTTTATACAAAATTTCGATTTTTGAAAATTTATATATAAAATTTATATTATATATTTTGAATGTACTTCCCTCAAACTTTGCAGTTTTACAAATTTGTATAGGAAATCGCACGATCTCGAGTATAATTCGGAATGTATAGGTACGAGTGATGTTTTGAAAGTTTTCAAATTCCGAATTGTACGAGAAGATTGTGCGATTTTTTGTTTATATAATACGTTCAACAAAATTAAGCAACTTAATTGGGACTCTACAGAGTACAATTTGGGATTTAATTGTACTCCTCTTGTCCAATCAGAATCCAGTAATTTTGTTGAGTGTATTGTAATAATAGCAATATGCGTTTTACCATAGTTAATAGAAACTATGGTTTTACAGAGATGGTAATTGATGATTAAATGATTATTCTGTTCTGTCATTTCATAAGCTTATTATTGACTGACTGATATACTGCGCACAACAAATGTTCACTGATTCATCATGATTTTATTGAGCTCTTTTATTTTTTTGCAGATTTACATTACGATAGATTTTTTTTTCTTTAGCTTCTGCCGAGAAACAAAGAAGTGCTCTGTTTATGCAAATCCTTCAGAATTATATTTTTATCCCAATATTTTCTTTAAATCAGAAAAAAGTGGCAGCAGCATTCGCTCAGAGCTCTTTATTTCTTGACTGAGACTTAAGGTGCTGACACACGGTGCAACATTGCAAGCGACAAATTTGAATCGGGGTGACACACATTGCAACAAAATCACGCAACATCGCTTGTGTCAGATATATGATATATGGTCAGCAGTTATAAATTTGGTGCAAGCTGACTGGCTGGAAATTTCAAAATGTTGCAGCCATGTTCACATGATGAAATTTGCTGTGCGCAAAGAGTAGAGCGCGATTCGACTTCAGATTTGTTGCATGCAACGTTGCGTGCAACAAGTTTGGGGTAGACACGCTGCAACAGTCCCGTTTCACGCAATGCTGCATGCAATGTTGCACCATGTGTCAGCACCTTTAAAGAAATTCTGAGAAGGAAAATGAATGAAATTTCTTGAGTTTCATTTTTTCGTATCAGTTTACTTCGCAAGACTTTGATTCGGTAAACCACTGTGCATCGCCGAAACTTTAATCCTTTTAAATTCTCTTTCTCTGTTTCTTTGATTGAGGTTGACTTTTCGCAGTTCTTTGCCTGGAAAGCTGTTAAATAAGAACACAAATAAAGATAATAAATAGGGTTCATAAAAATTGCTTTCATTTCGACTCCGTTGAGCTACGCCACTGCTGTACTTGCAGTGGTGATAAGTGTTAAGCGCAGTATCCTAAAACTTAGTCCCCGGTGTGCAATGAATGCAAATGAATGCAAATGTTGGGTGCAACGGGGCACGACACAGCTAAGCAAAAATAAGTCGTGACGCGCAACAAATTTTTCGAATAAACACGCTTTCACCCAAAGCCAATCACAGCGCATGATTATATATTTAAGCTATCTTTTCATTTTTATCTTACCTCTCTTGACGGTCCTTGAAGAGTCGAGTCACTAGAAACCTAATCAGGAAAACGTTTTAGTACTCTGACATCCAACTTACAGAAGAAGTGATGAAACCGCTTATTGCAGATTTCATATAACTGAAAAAAAGGCACCCAACCAACGGCCGTGCGTAAGACGATGGATCGAAGCCGTAGGGGTCCAGTGGTGGTTTGGTGGTTCCATGGAACCAACCTTTGTCAAGACGATCATGTTTTTTATGCGCAAAAAATGAAATTTATCAAAATTATGCCGGCTTGTCTATAAAAAACAAAACAAAACAGGAAATGCACGAAATAGCGTTCCTGGAACACCTACCCCTCCCCTTTAAAATTCTGGATCCGCAACTGCGAACACAGTTATACATCATTAATTCTAAGTACTTAACTTAATTTTGGTAACATACAATAAAAATGCATACCCTTTTCAGTTTTTCACGAATAGATAGAACGGTCCTATCAACAGATGCCTCGATGGTCTGAGAACAGAAAGTATTCAACAGCTTTAGCAAAGTCGACACAGCTTCAAAAACGCATTAGTGTCGGCGTGACCTTAACCTTCCTTTCTATGTATTATCCTAACTACAGCTTTATCATAGAAAGACAACATCAAGGCAATATCCAGTGGGCAACGTCTTTTGTGGCCTTCTATGCAGAAGTTTTGAGATGTCGTCTTTGATAAAGCTATAGTTAATTATAGATAATTTAATGGCATGTACATATTCAAATAAAGAACTGTGAAGCAGTCACTCCATTCCATTTATTCACATTCACTGCTTTCATTAATTGATCTCATACTATACACCTATTTCAATAAATGTTGTCATTGCAAAAGGCTTTAGGCTACAAAATAGCTTGAATGACTAAGTTATGTTTCTGCTTCTTATTCTCGTCAAGAACATGGACCTTAGTGTTGAGATTGATTCGATGTTCTTTGTATTCAACAAAACCATTTCCATGACAGAATGACCTATCACCAAGACAATGTTTATTGAAATATGTGTATACTTAGTAAGTTCCAAGTACATATAAAGGCTATCATTTTCACTTACCTGCAAATTATCACTATGTTGAGAACATTCAATGGCAGAAGCTTGTATATTGGTAGCACCTAAGTTTTGTTCATAAGGAACTGTTGGTCGATGTGGTTTTGAGACTGTATGGTCATGGTACGGTTCACACAAAGGATCCTCACTTGCGGGTAATGGTCCATATACTAGAGTTCCAGTAGAAGGATGAGATATTGAAGCAGATAAAGCCCCAGTGTTCAGATGGTCTGGTTGACTGGTGGGATCAAACTGACTTGGACACTGATGTAAAGACTTTAGGGTTATATTTGGCAAATTCTGGAAGCCATGAGGTAATGTCGCATTCGCTGATGGCACTCTAGGTAACTCCCAGGGAGGAGGTGGTGGGGGGTATTGGGAAGGGTGCAATGGAATGGGAGGAGGTGGTATATTTGGAATGGAAGGAGGTGGTATATCCGAAATAGGCATTGGTATATTTGGAAACTCAGTGTAGTTTGTATTTGACTGACAAAGAAGATCATCTGCTTGATTTGTAGTGCATGAAGCTACTTCAGTAGTTCTTGTTGATGTACATGTACCAGATGAAAATATTCTTGTTAGAGGAATATTTTGGCTAGCAGCATCTGAAGAACAGGACATGGATGATGATGGTATGACCTTTGGCTGTTGGGGAGAAACTGTCTTTGGTTCCAAGTTATTTCCATATAGCTCTAGAAATGATTGATTTATTAAATGTGGTTAAATGTAATTTAGGCTAAGTTAGACTCGAGGTCAATGACATCTCGCAGTAGCGTTGTCCGGACGCATACCGCTATCTCCGCTGTCAACGCATTTATTACCTCACGCGATCGTTGATCGACTCAGCTAGCAAGTTGTTTATAGCATGTTGCAATCTATTCTAGTCGATCTCTGTGGCCTGTATGAGATATGGATCATAGCTATCATTACGAAATACGATAAGACGCTACACACGTGATCACGCTAGCTTAATGCCAACCACGCGAACCTTTATTCGCCATCGCTATCTATCGCTAGCACTTGCTATACGACGCTATTACGCTACAACACGAGTTTAATTTCCCGCCCGCCATCCCTACCATTGGTACAGGTAAGTAGAGGTAAGTATTCCATTGACTGGTCGCGGTCAATGTGACAGGTGTTCGGTGGGTGGTGACAGGGTGACCATGGTTACCGCTAATTTGTGCCTGGCTCCGCCCATCCCACCGAATATGCACCTAACGCCAAGCTCATCATTAACGATGAGTTTAATATTAAAAAAAATAAGTAATGAGTCACTCAATCCTACTAGATTCCTGTATGAGTGGAAATGGTGTACGGCTTAAAAAATAGGATAAAGTTCAATTCAATATTCATACTTTCATCATACCTTTTATCTTTCTAGCAACCACCCTTTGACGTTCCTGTAGTTTCTCTCTTGTTTCATCTACCGTTTCAAACTCTGGTGCATAACAGACATGTATCACACCTCCAAAAAATGATTTATTATCCATCTTTCTTTTTGCATACCTATTAAAGAGAATTTTAAACAAAATATCTGATCATCATGTGGTTAAATGAAATTTAGGCAAAGTTAGACTTGATCTGAGTAGCAATGAATAGCCTACGATAACCACTATTTCCATTTGTTATCTGCCCTGTTTGGCCACCTATATACATTGAAAACATGCTATTACAATCACACACTACTCTGGTGATCGTGCTAGCATTATCTTTGGTCATCAAAAGGGCCAAACTATTTGATGGGTTGTCACTGTAATATCGAACAATGCTATTGATTGCTAATGGGTCAACTTGATCACATACTATCCATGTGATCATGCTAGCTTGACCTTAAATTGGGCCAACAATCATATGCATCACTATATTTGCTATCGCTAGCCTCTGGCAACCACACTAAACACTATATTTGTTTTTTCTCACACCCCCTCCCTGTGGTAGGTATATACAGTTAAGTACAGTATTCCACTGACCAGGCCGTCAGTGTGACAGGTGCACAGTGAGTTGTGACAGGGTTGCCATGATTACCATGATTTTATGTGCCAGGCCCCTCTCATCTCACCGAACAAGCACCTAATGCCAAGCTCATCTAATAAAGATGAGTTTAACATTTAAAAACAACTGCATAGTCTATCAATGATATATCACCTGCATGGTCTGTTTGCATGAATGAGTTTTAAAAAGCAACATCAAAATCAAAATGTACAAACCTAGCATTGTTTATTCTTGCATATTTGATTAGGTAGACTTCTGTGAATTCTTCAGTGGGGTAATCATCTAGCTTTTTAAACCTAAGAAATATATAATACATATGAACCTATGTAAATATTGAAAATATATATAGTTAATAAATATCTTTAATGTGGCATCCAATCCCCCTATTTAGAAAAGTGAGTCTGTTGTACAAACAATATAGATTTTGCTGTTCACATCTTAATGGCATTAAATTAATGTGGCTTAAACGTTTCTGTATTCCTTTGAAATTTCTACATTGTCGATCTTTTCGCCCAAAAACAATGATATGCACCGAAGCTATACTTACGATTCTATGTTGCCATATGAAGAAAAGATATCCATAAGATCCTTAGAGACTCCTAAT
This sequence comes from Actinia tenebrosa, assembly GCF_009602425.1. Next base: position 572,389 of record NW_022258836.1, on the reverse strand, counting down.
GAAGGCACTCCCTGGACTAAAATATTTTTCGATTCCATATTTATGGTATACACCTAGATAAATCAAAGATGTTATTTAATAAAATGATTTGACACTGTCAAGACATCCTCATCACGCATGATCACGAACGTACAAATAACAAAAACAACTTACCTTAACAGCCTTCTCCCACCTTGGATCCCTGTAACTTGGTCTAGAGTGACAGGCTTTAGCTTTTTCATGGTGTTTTTTAACTAAATGTGAAGATTTTGAAGATGTTCCTTCATCTGCCATCTTGGATTTTCTATTGTTAGTACCCAGTTTCATGACCGAGTATTGAATAGATAAACCGCTGATACATATTGCAGGCTCATCCAGAGGTCAAAAAGAACAAAGGCGGTCTAAAAAGTACGGAGCAGTTATTTAGTTCTATTTGTTTATAAACTTTTTTAGGATTCTCAACATGACTTTAAAGAAGAAAAGAGGACCCAATACGCCTCATGCTAAGTCTTCAAACCCTGGAAATTCCAAAAAGTCCAGCGCCAAGGCTGGAACAAAGTCTCGAGGAGGAGAAATGTTGGGCTCATTCAATGGAGTTGGATATTTCATGTTGGTGATATTTCTCGGTAAAATATGAAAATATTCTTATTTTATTTGGTATTATAATAACAAAATATTGACAATAAACAATAATAGTGTCTAATCGTTGTTTTTGTTGATATGCTTCACAGCTTTTTGCGCCGGAGTATTACATAGGTAAGTTTTTTTCAATGAAAATGTTGAGATTGCAGGACTTTTGATTTTAATGCTAATTTAGTAAGATATTTTCATTTTTATTTTTTATTACAGCAAGCACGTTTCACACATGTTCGAAAATGAACGATTCTTTTCGCATCTTTCTGCGTTAGAAAGAGAACTGTCCTTCAGAACTGAAATGGTAAGTAGTTTAAATACTGCGCAGTTTGTAGTACAATGCAAATACTAATATAAGCTTTATTAAAAGTCCTCCAAGTGCAAGTTTAAAATAACCTCTTCCTTATAAACTAAGTTAAAACTTATCGTCAGAATTGGCTGTTTTCAGGATCGATATATTGTTAATTTAAAGTAACTTAGTTAATTTTATAAGCGTTATTCTAATTCATATATTTAATTGCATTTAAAATACAAAACAGAATTTTTCGCGATTTTGAGATTTTAGTTTCCTTGGTGATATATTTTTGTCAAGAACTTAATGATTTACTCCAAAAACTGCAGCATATATGAATATACATATATATTTTTTTATGTATTCCTTTTATTTTCTTTAATTTTTTTATTCTGTTTTGTCAATATTTAAACTGTCTCGTTATGTAGTATTGGATACCAGACTTTTAAAAATAGCGACGCCACGTGTACAATAACCAGATATAAATGATCCGTCCTTAAGTGATTTGTTGTTTGGCTATTAGTCGTTTTAGTAATAAATGAGTAGATTCTTTATTTATAGAAAACATTTTTCCCCCTACCATTTTGAAGTATATGAATAAATTGAATTGGAGTTTAGGATGTAATTACTCATTTCAGATGATACATTCAATACAAAAAGAGCAATCAAAACAAGAGGGATTGTTGTTCATTGATGATGATGATAATTATGATTATGATAACAATTAAAAAAACACAAAAGGAAAACATGACAAGAAATAGCGCAGCAAAATATTACATTTTTGCCATTAAAATTCTTTTCAAGATTAAAATTTGTATATTTAGTAATGAGGCTCTACTAAAATACAAGTTGAATGCAAATAATGACAACTTTGTATTCCATTTACAGACTTCTCCTGGGTTACTGATCTTTATTGACCTTTTAATTATTTACAATAAATTATTCAGGGAAGACAAGTTTATTGAGTGGTTAAAGTTGCAATTTGTTTACATATGATATTGTATTTTCCTATTTATTCCAGGGCCTATACTATTCCTATTACAAGACAATAGTTGAAGCACCTAATTTTTTTGATGGTGTTTATGATATCATGCACTGTAATGTTACTGAGTTTCCAGACACTGTCAACACTCTTAAAAGATTTAACTTATATCCAGAAGTAAGTTTAGTTTTAATAAAATTCTGTTATAAAAAATCGTGCAATTTGCTTTCACAGTGATGTAGGTTTTGGTGGACATAAATCAAGGCATTTTTATGATATTCCATTAAGGCATGTGTTGATCCTTGAAAGCTTTTTGTTTCCCAACAATATTATGGAAATCCACTTTGGTTGATGTACACCAAAACCCTTATTTTGTTGCTACAAGGAGAAAATAATAATTGTATGAATTTGCATTGTGTGATTGAGAAACGCTGTAATTTAATCTATCAAAGGAAGGGATACTTTCACAGCAGCTATTTTGTGGGTCAAACATTAGAAATTTCCTACTTCTGTAAGAGATTTACATTGTTTCTAGATGTCCTACAACATGGTTGCCATGAAGCCAATATGTACATAATAGTGTTTATCATATTACCTGTATCTGCCCAGGCGCAGGCTCTTAAAAAACCTTCGGGAAAATGGCCTTAGCAAGGCTGTACGGCTTTGAGTGAGCAGGGCCATACAAATCTGTACGGCCCTGCTGGAAACCTGCAACGGTATTTTCTTTCTTTTATTTCATGATTTTTTTTTCGTGAGGGTCATATGATAAAATGCTTATTGTCGGGCCGTACGGGAAAATATTTGGCTATTGGCATCACCTAGAGCCGAATATTTTCCCGTATGGCCCTCCCACTCACTCAGTTAATAAGTACATAATATTTTGTCTTGTAGAACATCTATTTATTTAACAAATCAAACAGCTTTTTTCTGTGCTCCGTTCAGTAATAAAGCACACAGGAAGTTATGTAATCAGGAAAGATGTGTAAGGAGAGTCGTTACGGCACTTCCTAAGTGCTTTATTACTGAAAGGAGTAAAGAAAAAGCTGCTTTATTTGACATTCCAATGAGAGTTTTTGGTCTTTTATTTACAGGTAGTATTGGGCTTCATGTTTCGCTGCTATGAACAATTAGCCAGTTATTTTAATTATCAAACTAAAGTTTGTTATACGGTTAATAGAGGACAAGGCCTACCCCCTGTACAAAGCTGTGAAGGTATGTTATTGCAAAATATAGTAATTAAAAGATCTAGAGGTGTATCACCAGGATCTGTTATTCAGTGCTTTTTTAATTATTATATCATAACTTTATAAAACCAAATAGACCTTATTCGTGGTGTGATCCAATGTTTTCCCAATTCAGCTTGAGAAACCTCTGAGGGAATGAAGAGCTATTGTTTTGAAACTCGTCCGGATATCATTGTTATTGCTTTCGTATCCTTTGGGATACTCATTTTCGAGTTTTTTGAAGAGTAAATTCAAAAGAAAATGAATCCCCTGGAGGTTTGTCACACTGAATTCCGAAAACCTTGTCACACAACGAATAAGGTCTATTGTCCATTGATTGGTCATGCTGATCAACAGTGGCTGGCCTTTTACAGTCTATTAATAATTTTTATCACTTCATCCATTGGAAATCTTATTGGTTATCCAAACACTACTGCAGCTACTGCTGCTAGGTAATACGCTAGCAAAACACAGCACTCAAATGCCTATCAGCCAGCTATTGGCATGGAGCTGACTGAGTGGGGTGATTTAGGTCCAGTAACATATTTATTTTAATCTCATTCCCTTGAATTCAATTTTCCAATTGAAATTATTTTAAGCTACATTTAAAGGAATAATTTTTTTCATGCTCGCTGCATTGTGGCTGTTGTCAACTCTCAAAATCTAAGATCTAAAACATTTACAAATCACAGTCTGGTTGGTTGCGTTACTTTAAGTCTATTACTTTTCTTACCATTGATCTAGATTTCTTCTTTTGCACAGGTCTTGGAGAATTGTCATTTTTCTACGTGTTTTTTATCTTTTCTTTGAGTGGTCTCATGATGGCTTGCTTCTTCATTCTATGTTATTATCTAAGGTGAGAAACTAACAGGGGGGCTTGACCAAATTTTGCAAATGACACTACAGAACTTTGAAAAATATTTCAAAATATGCTTTCTTTTTATGGTTAAAGGCGGGGGGGGAGCCATAGCCCCCCTTTGCCCCACCCCACCCTGGATCCTCCCTGCCTAACTTATAAAATAACAAACCTTGATAATATAACATTTAATTTTATGCCTTGTTTGTTTTCTTGTTTATAGTGGTAGCATTCTTGGAGGCATTCTTGGAACACTGTGCTACTTTTACAACCATGGTGAAGTAAGAAACACCTACCTCAAATATCAGAATCATAAAGGCGATCTTACATGAGAAGATTTATGGTGATGATTTGTCACACAACGCTATGAAAAATTCATCATCTTGAGTTGCAAGGTTTTGACTGTCAAAATTGTTGTTGCAAATTGTCTTGTGTAACATTGCCTAAAAGCACCATGAGCATCATATTCATCCTTATCCACCTTTCCCCCTAACTGTTCCACTTAGTAGTTCAGTAGATGTATTCAGCACATGATGCATAAGTTGTCTAAAGTACAGAATTGGATAAAATATGGCATATTCATCCAAGCTGTTACATGAGCAACAACCAGTTGATCCTGGGTTAATTGATGTGTCGTTGGCATGAAGTACATGTACACAATAGTCCCTTTCACAGTTCCCTGTGCCATCTTGAAAGGTAGCCATGCCTTTGTATTCAAGAGAAACGACTACTATGAGCTTGCAAAGATAATGACCTTTTTATTAACACCTTGGACAATTATTCGCATGTCTCTATCATTGCAAGCTCACCGTTTGTCTTGCTTGAATACAAAGGCACAGCAACATTTCAAGATAGTGCAGGGATTTGTGAAGGGGACTATTACCCTGTTACACATACAGTTGGAACCCATTGAAGAAAGAACACTGATTGCATCGTAAATGTATAATTATACATTCCTTTTTATACTTTAAAAATATTTTCCATTCAACAGGCAACAAGAGTCATGTGGACACCACCATTAAGAGAAAGCTTTTCTTACCCTTTCCTAGTAGCACAGCTTCTGGTTGTCACATACACAATCAAGTGAGTTGACATAATATCTACTTATTGACTGAGTGGGAGGGCCCTACGGGAAAATATTTGGCTTGAGGTGATGCCATGAGCCAAATATTTTCCCGTAAGGCCCGACCTAACTCAGTCAATAAGCATTTTATCATATGACCCTCACGAAAAGAAAAATAATAAAATAAAGCTGTACGGCCCTGCTCACACCATTTTCCTGAAGGTTTTTTAAAGAGCGCACCCGGGTACATAGGGTCATATGATAAAACATATCTTGAATACCATGTGAATTATTTAATACGGCATTGATATAATTAATTGAATTCTTGTTTTTATCATTTCTCAGATCAGTTACAGTAAATTGGTGGAATATATTACTTGTTGCTGTTACTACCATCACATTCATGATACCTTGGCAGGTAAAGCCCTAAAATTGTACAATTTTCACAGGTTTCTCATTTCAGACCATAAGTAATATTCCCTTGAGTATTATTTCTTTGTTTATTGTTGATCAGTAAAAAATGCTTGAGAATATGTCGTATGATTTGATATGGATGAAAAAATGAATTTCTTATAGTACTTGTCTGTGAGGTGCAAATAAGTTTTTAAGTTGGCTGAGGGTCAACCAACAATGTGTCAGCAGAGTGTCATAAAGCATAAAATTACCATTAATATATTATTTTGCTTATTTGATCCCCAGTTTGCACAATTCGTTCTCCTAACTCAGGTAAAAACATGATCAAGTTCTAATAACGATCACTGTTTTATTATCAAGTGATAAACTGGATTCATAACTGGAGTGTGTGTAATAAAGTACTCTTTGATTTTGCATTTGACAGACTTGTGCCCTGTTTGGACTTTATGCCTTGAGGTTCCTGACATCACACAAGCTTTGTATCATTCTTTATGGACTTGCAGTAAGTCAAGGGTGGATGCAAGGATGACCTAGTTGACCATAATTATAATAGGCTTATTAAGTACAGCTAGTATTACTGTGGAGAAAGCAGTTTGTTTGATGTGTTGTTCTCTTTCTTGGCACAATATAGGGATGCTTATATGTATAAGCATCCCCTAGTTAGTGCTGCAATTATAGGTAGTCAAAAGCATCTGTGTGGGAGTTAGGTTTTAGCCGAACCTAGTCCTTAGTCCACTGGCCTAAGTGTTAAGATCTGCAACACCGAGGCCCTATCCCCCACTTTATTTAACCTGTGTAGGAGGTACCTTATGTCGCACCTGTTGAACTAGCTATTTACAAGCTAACACCACATGGTGCAACATTGCATGCAATGTAACAGGCAATCAGTGTTGCAAGCCATGTCACACAATGCATTTTGTCATTTTGAAGTAGAAAACGATCCTACTTTAGCAACCTTGCCTGCAACATTGCTTGCAATGTTGCACAGTGTTTCCACTTCTCCACTTCTATATAATAGTAGAATATTGTCTCTTTATAAAGTAAGCCTAAAGTAGTAATCTCAGACAATAATTTTATTTTCATTTTTAGATTGCACATGCTGTCAATTTTGTTTTCCAATTTGGTAATTCTATGCTTCTAAGGTAATTATTATTGCAAGCATTTTTTTGTTATAAAACGTTAATTGCAATGACCAAACTCAAACTTGACTGTAACATTAAGAAAAAACTAAACAAAAAGACTATTTCAATAAGTTCTTGATAATAAGGGCAACCAAGGCCTTTTGGGCAATTGATAGGGGTGTGGTGTGGTGTGGTGTGGTGTGGTGTGGTGTGGTGTGGTGTGGTGTGGTGCGGTGCGGTGTGGTGCTGTGTGGTGTGGATTGGCGTGGCGTGGCCTGGCCTGGCGTGGCCTGGCGTGGCGTGGCGTGGCGTGGCGTGGCGTGGCGTGTGGTATGGTATATGGTATTTCATTGTTTTATTTCTATCTTATCTTGTTTCAGCTCATTCTTCTTGTCAGCCTTAATCTCAACACTGGTGAGAATCATGTTCTGTAATGTTCTGTATCTGTGGTCATGCTATTGTTTTGTCACAGGAAGCCCAAGCTAGTTTTGCCTGCTACTTTTTATTACACCAATATTCATGTAGCCAGCAAATAACTACCTTAGTCCTATGTGATTATAGTTGTATAACTCTGGACACTAAAGGACCAACATAATAAAAATGCTAGATATATGCTGTTAATATTGGAAATACAACCGTTTGAAAAGAAGTGATGAATTATGCCATATGTATTTCATAAAAGGGGCTTAATGAAATACCACAAGTGCATAGCAAAATACAAGTGGCATATTTCTGCATTAATTCTTCAAAAATAAAGGTGCATCAAGAGACCATGGTCTCTCGCTGGGTGCATGGTATTTCCTATTATTACCACATACAGAAAGACCCTTTTATTTAATAAGATATATAAATCGACAAGATCTTTGGGTAATTAATTGTGTGGATTAATCAAGAAAAAATTGACAGCCAATCAACCAATCAGAAACAAATATTGTTGTAGATACATAATTACCCCTGATTTTTACTTTACCCTACGTCGTCACCACTTACCTTCATCTGTTTCTCATCATTTATTCTTCATAACAGTTTTATTTTGTATAATCAAAATAATGTTTGTTGTCTAATGTCAGGTCATTGCCAAACTTGAAACACCCATAAGTAAGCTGCCAAACCAGATTTGCATTTGGGTGGGTATTATTGTTTGATTTTTCATTCTTTCTTTATTGTCTTCGTGTGCATTATTACAATGTGTCATTTTTAATGGTGAAATATTATTTGGTTTGATCTACAGCTCGTGCAAGCAGTAATATTCGTAGTAGGTACCTTTTCAATAAAGATCTCAATCGCAAAATCATTGGGCATTGAGGATGACGTAAGTCCATTCTTATAACTATAATATAAATCTATGAATTTATGTAGGATTTCCTGGAGGGGGAGGGGGGTTTAAGATCACTCTTCGTAATATAATACCCTCAACAAATCTCTTTCCCTTTTCTCCCCTCCCCTCCCCCAAAACACTATGCATTTATGTAGGATTTCCTGGAGGGGACGGAGGGTTTGCAGTTACTCCTCATATTACCCTCAACAAAACTTCCTTCCCCACTCCAAAACCACACAAGGTCTGCCATTATGAATGAGAGTGCTCCCTGTTATGAAATCACTCTATCATGTACTTCACTTTAACTACCTTTATTTCATTTAGGCGCATATTGTTAGTATTCTCAAGTCAAAGTTCTCCAACTATCAAGATTTTCATACATCACTTTATACGTGCGCTCCTGAGTTTGATTTTATTGAACGAGAGGTAGGGAAATAAACGCTTTTTAAACTTCCTTTAGTGTTAATTATTTTGCTGTTTTAGGCATCACATGATGTCATTTGTAGTGTTTTCACGTTGACTGATGAGATGAAGACGACGGCACGCACAATGAAAGATCTTGCGCCGTCGTCCAGAGGCCACGTCTCCTTTGCTAAACTTGTTTGTTATTCTTGATATTAATACAGCCATTATGAACCTTTTTTTCCTTTTTTAAACACTCATCTTCTCGAAGGTGCAAGAGGAAGTTCAAGAATTTATGTATTAATGTCCTTACACCTTTATGCTCCTTTTTCAGACGTTCACAAAACTGTCCAAGACACTGCTTCTGCCCGCCGCCATACTTTCTCTTGCAGTAGTTTTAAGCAAGGTAAAATAATTTCTATACTACAGTTTCTATACTGTCAATATATTACCACCGGTACCCATGCGAAACCACGTCGGAAAAGTAGAACCCATACCTATTTCTTCAGTCGACGCAGCGTGTGACTTACAGTAAAAGTTCTATGTAGGCACTCCAAATGATATTTCATGCAGGTTTTATTGCACACTGTAGATTGCTATCGATGAGTGGAAGTTTTGGTTTGGTACTGGTACAAAGTCCGAGACAAAAGAAGAGAAGGAAGAAGAGTCACCGAATGAGTAAGATATTAAAAAGAAAACCCAGCAATTTTATATAAGTGGGAAAGGATGATATGTTATACTATGGTGTACGTTCTTTTGATAGTACCTTACGTTTCCCACTTGTACAATAATCATTCTTACGGGAAGGCATTTCAGTGTTGTGTTATACTATACGGTGTACATGTTATATATTGGAAGCCATTCCAGTGTTACGTCATACTATACGTTGTACATGTTATATGTTAGTACCTTGCGTTTCCCACTCCTACATAAAAATATGCGTGGTTTTCATAGAGCAGATAGAGTAGTTTTCGTGTGACTATGAAACGGCGCAACAAACTGCACCGACACCATCACGATACGGAATTGACGGCATCTTTCGAACCAATCACAGTGGATGAAGTCACTGCTCATCCAATCAATATTATAACGATTTTGTGTGGCTATGAAAAGGTACGGTACGGAGCAAGTTGTGTCGTCATGTGGTTGAGTTTAATCGCGCAATCCCTGATTGGTTCGACAGATGTCACAATTTTTGTACTTTGAGCTGTGGAGTGCATTGTGATGTCATTTTCATGGGAATTCGTGCGAATTATACTCTAGTTAGACGCAACAATTGTGCAGTACCTGGGAACAAGCACTTATTATTAGTTACCCCTTGGCAGTGATCTTTCTGGTTTATTGTCTACCTTGACCATGCAAAAGATCCAAGTATTCAAAATGTCTAATTGTCTAATTAATGGTATCTTTCCTCTAGTGTACAGCCAAATCCAAAACCAAATGCAGAGGTAAGATGAGTTAGCTTTAACATAAAGAAAATAAAACAAACAAATATGGAAACTAAAATCAGTGCAGTATCAATCACATTACGAATAATAGCAGCAATTAGCGGTATTCAGATTGCTTGTATTATTTTCAATAAAGTTAGTATATAAGTATATATTGTAACATTATAATTACAAGGATTATCTTTGGCAATAAAATAGATTTGCGCCACGACGCACACGCTAAGTCATTGTAGTGGAGACATTTTACTAATCACTGCGTTTTTCATTCGTACCCTAGTATTTCTACCACGTATTACAAGCTATTGCTTTTATCATGATGGCTGTTATAATCATGCGCCTCAAGCTGTTTGGAACACCAGCATTATGTGTCCTCGCATCTTTGCTAGCATCAAGAAAGGTGACTTTTATAATTGTCTAATCTAAAAGACTGACACTACTGGTGGTAGAAGTCATGGTAATAGTGGTGGTATAGA
>NW_022258836.1:546267-561536 GCF_009602425.1 Actinia tenebrosa | reverse complement strand
GGTATGGTAATAGTGGTGGTATAGACGATATTTCTTTGTGGTATTGTACTTTTACCAGGTTTTTTTGTTCTTTTGACATGCTAGTTCCAGTCAACCACAGTAATGAACTAAATTTTTATCTTAAATTTTAAATGTTTAGTTCTTTGGTTTTATTGGCGATAAACGAAGACATCAGGCCATTGTCATTTGTCTCATCGCCATGATGACGGTACAGGGATACCAAAACCTAAGAGTGCAATTCGTAAGTAAAATGACGATGGAATGTCAAATTAGTATGTAAAATACTTCCCTGCTAGCAGAGCCTATTTTCCTTTTGTTTTGGTTGAGAGAGAAAAATAGACTCTGCCGATGTAGGACGTTATTTCTGTCGCGCATGCGTGGCGGAACTTAGCAACGCTGTCATGATTTTGCCAGCCGCTCTCGTCAAACAGTGTTTGGCGCCAAGGTGTGTTACATTTGCTCATGCGCACTACATGTAATCAGTTAAAAACCGGTTTCAAAACTGGTTTTGTTCATCCACAATCCTGGACGGTGGTGTATCAAAGGAAACTCTCTACATCGGCAGAGTCTCCTTCCTCCCCGCCTGAAAGAAGGATGAGAAAGAGAAGACAGACTCTGCTAGCAGGGAAGTAAAATACTGAAGTCAGCGTTGATTCGAATCTGCAAGATTTTCATAGGTTGCTTGTATTGTGGGGTTGGAAGTGCGATCTCTTTCTTCAAGGCCCCTTTCCATCCCTTTTCTCCTTACCTTGGGCAAAAAATATTGAAATCTTGTCATAAAAGTTTTATGGAACCTAGTTATTGACAGCGCTTTTTATGTCTCCAGAATACATCAGGGGAGTACAATAATCCCGATCTCGAAGACTTAGTTGAGTTTATCACTACAAGAACATCAAGGGGTGCGTATGGAACTAATCATTAATCATTCCGAGGTTTAGCAAAAACCTGGGTCGAGTTGGCGATTGCAGTGAACTGTGGGACTGTTTTTTAATCTTTTGCACTGATATTGGCTTCAGTCAATTTACGATAACCTCTCTTGCAAACCGAATTTAACTCGTCAAGACGATCGTCTTAACGAGAGTTAAATTCGGTCTTCACGCAGGCTAATTTACAATTGTAAAATCAAACTTTCTAAATTTCAATTCGATTGAGCATTTTCCAGACTGAGTTTTCCTGAGGGAAGGGTCAGCGGAATAGGTCATTTTTCCTCATTCCACATCCGGAGATCCCTCGTGCCGGCAATCTGGATCTTCCCATTTTATTCAGTCTACAATCTAATCTTCTCGTGATGACTTATCCTTGCCAAATTTCTTTTTTTATATTTTATTTCTAGACTCGGTATTTGCTGGTGCAATGCCTACTATGGCTACAGTTAAACTGTGCACGAAACGAGCCATAGTGAATCATCCTCATTACGAAGATGTGGGAATAAGGTGAGACCATGTGTTTCCAAAATGTTGTGCGGCCGCATTTTATTTCTTGCTGTGTCTCGACTATCATGTTTGAGCTTTGACTTTGTGCGAAGTTTTACTAGACAATTTGAGGACAACATCGACGCGCAACACATATTGCAGTTCTAAATCTCCAATGCTGCTACAAAGACGTATCATTTCAAAATTATACTCACCCTACCCCAACGAATTGTACGATTTCCTGAGTATTTTCGCATTTGTCAGTGTCGCTTTAAAAAAAATTATGAGCAGTTTTAGGGGTATATCTTTAGAAATTTGAAAAAGTCGCATGGGATTGCACTGGATTCCAGAAACTTTCGCTCCAGTTTCTCTCGGTCGTAGGTTACGGCTCGCACCGGGGCGAGAGAATCCACTGGCATCTATAACTAGTCATGAGTACGAAATTATTAAAAATTAAGTATAATCCCAGTCACTGAATCCATTTTCACATTAATGTTTTCAGAGAAAGAACACACAAGGTTTATCAGATCTTTAGTCGCAAGCCTCCAAAAGTCGTATGGAATACTCTGAACTCAATGGGTGTTACTCACGTGATCGTAGACTCACAATGGTGTTTAGGGAGACCAAAGTAAGTGAAATATGCACTCCATGAAATGATAAACATTCTTGTAGCAGACGTAGAATCCTCTCAAGAATCCCGCGCCGACCCCACCCATTTTCGCCCCCCCCCCTCCCCACCCCTCTAGATTTATAATAATATAAGTTTCTAAGTTTCTCGGGCCCGCTTGCTCATTAAGTTCACTAAAAAGATATAACTAGCTAAAAACTAGTGTGAGCTGCGTCGGTGTTTCTAATGAAACAGTAATGATGAAAAGGTAAATTAAAATTTACCTTTTCATCATTAAAACTAAAAATGAGATTCAAAACTTAACCTCATTCTACAAACAGAATTTTCAAAAGCAGCTTCTAAATAAAAAAAATACTGAAAACCTTTGTTACTGGAAGCCATGCAAAATGATAGCTTTGAAAAACAGCAATTTTCGAAGATTACAAACGGGCGGAAACGTCGTCATGTATAAACGGCGTTAGATGTAATCACATATTTCTGTGCCATACATGAAGTATCATGCTGCTAAATGACGCAAAATTCGAAAATATCGAACTTGGACTATTTCTGGTTTACCAATATTCTCGAGAGAATAAAATAGACCTTTGTACCTTGTGCGTAATGTTTCTCCATTTTAGACCACGTGCCATCCCTTGAGAATAAGATTCTTTGTTTAGTGGTTTCACATGAGAAGATAGTATCTGCTGACCCGAATATGGACAATACTCAGACAGAAAATCTTCAGTATTCCCATATAAAATGACACGTGGTCTGACTATGCGAAAACAATAAGCCCAAGGTAAAGACGTTTTTTACAAACTTTGGCGGCCATACTGATTGATATGAGACAAGAGAGACTAACGACATATCCATCAAATTCAACCAGTCCCTTTCACAGTTCCCTGCGCCACCTTTGAAGGTAGCCGTGCCTTTCCATCGAAGCGAGACGAACGGTGAGCTTGTAATGATAGAGACCTTTATTTAACACCTTGGACAATTATTCACAGATCCCTATCATTGCAAGCTCACCGTTCGTCTCGCTGCGATTCAAAGGCATAGCTACCTTTCAAGATGCCGCAGGGAACCGTGAAGGGGTCTATTACTGTTTATATATGCATTTATTCCAAGTGTTTTTGTTTATCAGGCCTGGTTGTGGTATGGTGGACATGTGGGACCGTGAGGACCAAAAAAACAGAAACAGGCCAGCTTGTTGTATGTTAATCGAGGAAAATCCTGCACCTTTTAAGAAAGTCTTTAAAAACAAGAAGTATTCAATATTTCAGTTGCATAGTAAATAACTATTTAAACTGCTAAAGTAAATAATTCCATACAAATCATTAGATAAACGTGAATAACACTATAAAATATAAATAAAAATATATATAAAATATACGTTGTTAGGCATCAGTATACTGTCACAATCAGATGTAAAGCTATTTTTTGTGAAGCACTTGTAGCAGCTAGTTTTACGGCTTTTTTTACTCCGACGAATATTAAACATCCAACACTTCAGTAGTTACAAACTTTTTATACGATTTTTAAAGTCAGTCTCCTTTTTATTTACTTGTTGAATTCAACACATCAAAGCAGTCCCAACTAGTAGCCGTCTAGTCAATGCATTTGACGAATAAATAAGTTAAGTCACAGACAGACGAAAGAGAGAGGGTATATATTAATGAAAATGTAGGCTAGCGATGCAGACATGTTTGTCCGTGACCGTCTCGCTGTCACGTATGAGTATTTTCATTGGCTAAATAGTTAGTGACCTTACACGATGTTGTTGGTTCAAAGGTTGGCGTCAATCCGGCTACGCCTTGTACAACATTTTCGTTTCTTTTGGGGTTTATAGCTACCTCCTATAAGTGTATCCAGAACTGGATAGCAGCATTGACCATTCCTTCAGGATCGCGGTAAAAAAGCTAAACTATCCTCAACGACTTCATATTTCTTCGACTTCGAGATTCAAATCGAAAGTGCAACAGCCATTAAAGAGATCACCTCTCCTTCTCATAGTCTTTAGGTTGACATTGATCCAGAGGACAATAAACGAGCTTTAGTTCGACTTGGGGAACATCGATTCGACACTGACGTACAGGTTCGTGTGTTGAGCACCGATCCTTTCAGACCGTCTACTTTGGTGGAGAATGGCGAGATGGAGAAAGCACAGGATGGGAATGCTTTCATTTCAAAATCCAGTAGTCATACTAAATTTATTCTCTGAATTCGACAACTTAGGAAATCTGAATCGAGAAGACTTTATTTTTTCCGTAGACCGAAGCGCAAGAATGATGGTTGATTCAAGGATAGATAGTGCGAAAGAAACAATTCTTTTGTTTCTGGAGAGCTTGCCTTGTGGCTGTTACTTCAACGTGATTGATCTAGTTCTTTTCAATAGTTGTTTCTTAAAAGTGAGCTTTACAATTATGTCACTTTTGATAAGGCTTGTTTTCATGCCCAGTCTATAAAGGCAGATCTAGACGAACTGAGATCCTCGGCCCTTTACAAGATGTCTATTCTCAGCCACTCTCTATTCGAAGGGTATCCTCGTGGGATTCTCAGGAAGTCGTCAATTTAGTGGCAAAAAATGCTGACAAAGCAAGGTAAGGTTTCAGCTCAAAACTATTATAAGAATTAAACGTAATTTTTGGGATGCATATATATGTCATTGGCTATTTGGTCAACCACCATCGGTTCCCTGCTGTAATCGCCCATGACGGAGACTCTGCTAGCAGGGAACCACCATCAGTAGTTCCTTTTATTCTTCTTTCATTCTCATTATAATTTAATGGGCGCGGCTTGCGCTAACCCAAATTCTTCTAACTGTACTCGAATGTTTTTATTCGATGTTTCTAGGTGTTTCATGCAGTCTTGGAATTAGTAGTGGTGTATCAACTGCTCTGATAAGAGGAAGCTGGTTTGATAACATAATCACCAAATGCAATCCAAAGTTTGTATAAGCGTTTGGAGAAGCTTGAGAAATGACAAAGATATGACGAAATCATGGAAATGGCTGCAAATGTTTTAAAACATTGAATACTGATAAACAGAGAGGCATAACTTTATAGAGTAGTTATTTATTTATCCATCAAATTCATATTAATAATCCATATACAAAAGTTCCTCAGCTTGGTTAACAGTACTTCTGAATATCACGTGAGGAATCGTCATCGCGACGTATAGGATCGATAGACGTCAATCAAGGCCTTTCCATGACATTTCATATGTACGTGCTCTTCCGATAAGGTTATGGAAAATTCTTACATTGTTTATCAAATTGTTCGATTTCGCGCTTTAAGTTGAGAAGCATTGTAAGACAATTATAGTGTGTTTAAATTTCACCAGTGGAATAAAATGTAATAGTCAATGTCAAGTCTATCTTCAGTCAGGGCTAAAAATTTCGAATTATTCATCGTCAATACAAATAAATCGCTTGACAGCTAAATTTTTCTAAAGTTGGTTTTCATTTGGCGAAATTCTTAATGTTTTCTCACAGGAGTACGAATGATATAAAATGAAAAATTAGCGACTAAAATCAAATTTGGAACACTTTTGGCTGGGAAAAGTGAATATCAAGCACTGAGCTACTGCAGGGACTATTCTTTTTTCAGGGACTATTCTTTCACTTGTATATGATGCGAATAGGTTTCGCGATTATTCGTCTGAAAACCTTTTGTGTTTGGGCTGACTTTCCTCTGCCTCCTCTTTCTGCAAGATAATAATTTCAATAAAACCTTTTAGCTTCGTAATGTTTTCCCATTACAGACCATGTGTCATTCCCTTGAGTATAATTTCTTTACTTGACGCTAAGACATAAGACATATAGATACGACTGAAACCATGGATGATAAAATCCACGCTGAAACAAAGAATGTCATTTTCAAGAGAAAGACAGGTGGTCTGAAATGGGAAAACATTGCGCCCATTATAAAGAGGCCTATAATAACAATCTTGCCTGGAAAATGGACATATTACATACGTAAAACGAATAATGTACTTACATATCCAGGGAAATCGTAAGCTATGCCAAGCTTCTCAAGCTTCTTTCTTTTTCGGCTTTCTTTCTTGAGGATATTTTTGACATTCGCTGCATGTTCTTTCTGATTTCGTTCCTGGAAATCATAAACAAATGTTGACATTTGACTCATGACATACGTGCGTAAGAACTATTGGCAGAGCAAAAACAACAATTCTCATTTTTTTCAATTTTCAAAAAATAAATATATTCCGCAACGATGATAACCTTTCTCAGTTTTTCGATTCCGCGAACACTACATCATGTGCGCGCTAAAAAGAGATGACACGTAAACACCGTTTGACAAGCGCGCGCAAATGAAACAATGGATGCCGATGACATCAAGACTAGTTGCTAAGCAAAACACCAATAAACAAAGCGATTCCTAAACCTTTTCTGAAAAAGGCAAAAAATAGGATGGACGTCGAAAGTAACATTACTGATAAGACCAAAACACTTTTCGTGAGCAAAGATGTGAACAAAACCCACACGAGAGCTGCTGTTTTGTGGGACCTTAAAGGTTCGCATGTTTTCCTTCTAAAAAGAAAGTGTTTAGTCAGAAAAGATGACATTCAAATGAATGATGACAGTATCTCCTGTAATAGTGAAGAAGAGAGTAAAGAAAAGCAAAATAATGCTCACGCAAATAGCCTGTGGGGAAAACTTAAAAGCTTCGAATTAGTCGAAGGAATTGAAGGAATTCAAGGTCTTGAAAAAGATGGGATGAATAAGACCTGTTACCTCGGTCGCCTAACACGAGGAAGTCCAGAATACCGCGACCAGGGAAATAAGAAGAACATACATACTTTGGATGATTCTACCGCATTGATCGACCAGTATTTTGAAACGGGAACTCTTCATATCAGTACAAGTAACGTGTTTGGAGTATTAAGATTGGCGTTTGAACTTAAACTGATGGATGTTTACAATGCATGTCTTTTGTTTCTGTCCCACTCATTAACGGTTGGAAACTGCATCGAAATCTGGCGAATATCCAAGAAATTTCAATCCTACAGTTTAACTGAGCAAGTTATGAGTTTTATGGAGCAACACCTCACGGCTTCTTTATTAAGAAAAGACAATGTCAGTGTTGCAACGTCTTTGATCCACAGTGCCAACGACTTTCATAGCCTAGAGTTTCTGTTGCAGATTTTTTCGTCTCATACATACGAGAACACTGCAAAGGCTAAAGGAACGATTATGAAGTTATTTTCTGAGTTAATGAAACAGGAATCAATGATTTGGAGATTTTGCTTTAAACAGTATCTACAACAGCTTGAAGACGGAAAACTGGGGCAAGAAGATGATTCCCAGTCATCAAAGAAACTCAAAAAAGATTCCTTACACAAACGGATAAAAGAAGGGAATGCAGTGAATGAACTAGTTATGTCAAGTGAAAGATTTGGAAATAAAGACCTTGACAACGCTAGAGATGTTATGACACTTAAAATTCAGAAGGGAAAACCGATGCCAATGACACGTGATGTGAACATAAGTCATGAGCAAAGGAAAGGAATTCTAGTTGCTGGAGGTTTTAGTGACAAAACCCATGAAGCACTAGATATGGTGTTTTTGTATGAACCAGAAGCAGATACTTGGACAGCCCTGCCATGCTTGACTTATGCTCGATTTAATCACACAATGGTTACCTTGAATGGTAAAATATTTGTCATGGGAGGGAAAAGAAAGAGCAAAGAGAGAACCTGTGCTAGTTACATGATAGAAGGAAGTAAGATAAATCATAGAAGACACTTTGAGCAAGAACATTGTTCACACAACACAATGAACTTTGACACCCAGCAACTTGGGGCTGGAAGACAAAAAATCCCAAATAGTAACTGCCATATCAGCATAAGCCCAAACAACTCATTAACATCATATCAGCTGAAAGAAAGCTGTGAAAATAGCTGGCTAGACCACAACCAAATGAGTTCAGTGGAAGTGTTTTCTACTGAATCAAACAAATGGTGTGAAGCATCTTCAATGATTTTGAAACGTAAGGAACACTCTTCAGTAGTAGTAGGGGATTTTGTTTATGTCCTTGGTGGTCATGATAGTGTCACACAGCTATGCTCTATGGAAAAATATGATCCAGTAAAAGATGAATGGACACTTGAGAAACCTATGTCACGACTTTGTACTGGAATGAATGTAGTGACAGACAGACGGTTTCTCTATGTATTGGGTGGATATAGTGGGGATGAATGGCTGAATGAACTATCATGCTATGATACAATAAACAAAACCTGGATTGACAATAACCATCCAGCAATGAAAACAGGCCGTGCGTTTGCAGGAGCAGAACTTGTGGCAGACGAAATGTTCATCTTTGGAGGAGTTAATAGTCAAGGATTTCTAGACGAGTGTGAGGTTTTTAACTTAACAAGTCAAACCTGGAGGCAAGGCCCTCGGATGAACCAGTCAAGGTGTAATGCAGGTCACTGTGTTTTTAAAACAAAGATTTTTGTATTTGGTGGAGAGGCATATGGCATGTTTCTAGACACAGTGGAATATCTAGATATTGAAAACTGGGAATGGAAAATGGTGAAGAGAATGCCAAAAAGAACAGCTGGTTTGAGATGTGCACAAACCAATGTTTATTCACGACTGTAGTAATTCTTAGAATACTTTACTAACAAATGAAAAAAATTCAACTTAAAAATTTAAATACTGAACACTCATTCTCAGTTAACAGTTGTACTCAATAACACCTGGAATCATCATTGTGATGAAGGGTGTTTTGGACATTATCAATATTGAAGTGTTCAAGGGAGGATCCAGCCAAAAATTTAGGGGGGTTATTTGAGTTTAGGGGGTAATTGAGTTTCTTCCGTCAACACAATGGAAAACAATATAAAAAAGCATCGTTTTTTTTTCTGCTGAAGGGGGGGCTTCAGCCCCCCTTTGCCCCCCCTGGAGTTGCCCTTGGTGTTTCTATCACATACCAGGGCTTAAAATAAACAGCAGTCATGGAACAATGTCCCAATGAAATTGAAACTTCTCCAGTCAAATCTTTGCCTTGTCGGCCATTTCAACCAGTAACCTGGAGCCAGAATGAGTTATGACCAAGCTTAAACTACTGTATTAAACTTGGCCGCAGTGACTGACATGTGAGGAACAATGTTCTTGAAATGTTTGTGCTTTTCAACACATGGGGACCCTGTACTGTAGAAACACTTTGATTGACATTCACCAAAACCCTGTTTGGTGACTCAGGCAAACTGTATATTGGAAAATGACTGCAAGAGCCCAATATCTATTATTACTAACTCCATTATGAGGAAAGATGAATGTTGATAAAATATTCTTAAAGACACCTAAAATACTTAAAACTAGAAGTTTTTTGCAGGTACCCTAAAATGACAGCAATATCTAAGATATTTGTGGAGTTCATGAACATGTTTGGTAACCTAAGTTATACAGTACCCAACATTCAATGACAAATAACTCATTTTATTCAAACTACTGTTACTAAGAACCAATGAAAAAAAACAATTATTGAACTTTGCTTTTCTCATTTTAGTTATTCGTCTCTTGGCATTAGCAAAAAATATTGCTTACCACTAACAGATCTTTGCCTGTGGCGTTGTCCTATATAATCATTTACTATCTATAACATGTGCAAGCAAAAAGGAAACTGAAATTAAACAAAACACATGTCATACCTTATTCTGTTTCTTTATTGCAATTTCATTCCTCGAAACGTGACGAAATTTTCGATTTGATCCTTCCCACAGCCTTGGATGAATTTTGTCTGGGGATATTACTTTACCTATGATATTTAGAAATAATTACTATTAAGAACTAATACTAATTGACGTAATGACTATTGTCATGGCTATCATCTCCCTCTGGCATCATCATCACCATCATCATTATCACCACTGTCACGGTCATTATCTTCATCTACTTTTCTCTTCCACTTAGACATCATTGCATTACCAACTTACATTTTAAAAGTCTTCCAAACATCATATAGTTATCCATTGTTTCTGCTGCAATTTTGGCAACTTCATCACAGTCAAACTCTATAAATGCATAACCTTTTGATCTTGCAGACTGTAAAACAAAATTAAGAATCATTCATAAACATTCTACCATGTGGGCTTTAATCATCAAATATCAATCAATTAATCACTTTATTAATGTGTCGTTCTACTAGCTTGCCACAAGTGAGCATACTAATCGGGGACACCTATGTATTTTCAAGTGATTTTTATGGAATCTATTTAATCCTGGGTTAAAAAAAGAGTGCATAAACGAATCGATATTCATTATTATATCCATTGTATATAATGAATATAACTTGATGCATATAACTTGATGTTGACTTCATCAAGTTTCGTATTTCAAGTTTTCTACTTTATACATATTTTTAATGCATATATTACGATCTTCTTCGTACTAACCTTTTTACTTCTAGATAGCCTTACTCTGTTAACTGTTCCAAACTGTTCGAAGAAATTCCTGATTTCATTTTCGTAAAACCCATGAGGAATATGACCAAGGTATACAACACCAGGTACAAGTTCTCCATCACTATCCTATACAGAACATCAAAAAGATCACTCATAAACTACAATCACAGAGGAATAAACGGGAGAAAGAATCAGCCATAGCTACCTTTGGTTTGATCTTTTTTACTTTTTCTTCAAATTCTTTTTGTTTTTCACTACTAAGAGCTAAAGTTTCCTCTGAACTTTTCTTGTTTTTTTCAGCTGTTTTGTCCGCCATGTTGAATATTGGAACCACGTGTTGTTCCAATGCGCAACACAGGAAGCCCATACTTCACTTTTGGTGAATATTGGAAACTGAACTCATCAAAAGTACATTTTAGAAAGTTTTTCCTTTCTGAAACATGATTAACTTTGAATTAATATTTATGATATGTTACAGAAAATTTATTTTGTTTTTTTCTGTAATTTTCACACTCGTTAAAATTAAGCTCGGGTTCCCTGTGTGCGCATGAGCAGATGGCTGCTCACTATAGCTTATCACCATAGCAACAACTCCACAGACCAGAAAGAAAAACAAAATGGCGAAGTTTGTTATTGCAGGTTCTGCTGACTGTCCTTTTTACGCTAAAGCAGAGCTTCTAGCTGATGAACTGTCCTTGAAATTATCAGACTTCAAAGTCCACAAGATAGTTAAACGGCCTGAAGAGTGGGAAGATTGGTTGAGAAGTACTTGTGACGAAAAAGGCTGGAGTCATAAAGGTTCTCCATTAATATGGAGAGAACTTGTGGACAGAGGTGGCGCTGGTTTGCTCCTTGGAGGATGTAATGAATTCCTCGAAATGGCTCAAGGATACTACGGTATTACATCGAATAAAATGAGTTTGAAGCTTATAAACATATCCAAGGAGAATTTTAAAACTAAACAAGAAATAGATGCCGAAGAAGAAGAGAGAAAGAAACAAATCAATCCACTAAGAGTTTGTGTTTCTGGCGCTTCGAGTGATATAGCATATCACATGTTAGGGTATCTGGCTCAAGGTGAAGTGTTTGGTCTAGGACAAGAGGTGGCAATCACGCTATTAGATCATCCCGACAAGTTGGAGATCTTGAAAGGTGTTGCATATGAAGTGCAAGACTGTGCTTGGCCTCTGCTAAGAGGGGTAGAGTACACTTCTGAGCCAGAAGTGGCTTTTAAAGATGTCAGTGTTGCGGTATTACTGGATGGAGCAACAATTCCCAAGGCATCTGATCATCAGGAATACCTATTAGCTAATGCTAAGGCCTTCAAACAGCTTGGTGAAGTATTAGAAAAGCAAGCATCGAAGGATGTAAAGGTGCTGGTTGGTGGTGGTCCAGCTAACTCGAATACTTTTATTGCAAGTAAATTCGCTCCCTCAATCCCCAAGAGCAATTTCTGTGCTCTTTCGCGTATTGAAGAAAACAAGGCAAAGGGGCTACTGGCAAAGAAGATGAACGTCAGAACAGCAGGAATAAAAGATGTGATAATCTGGGGAAATCCTGGCGTCAACTACTTTCCAGATGCTAGTGTTGCAAGGGTTGATGGGTATGATGGAGCAATCTGGGGACCACATATCCCAGGATTCATGAGATCTGTCCCAGAAATGGTCCATGACAACAAGTGGCTGACTGGTGAATTGGTTGAAAATACCAAAATATCCAATGATAGTGTGAAAGGGGCAATGTTGGGTGGTGCGGCAATAAATACTCAACTTCAAGACTGGTTACATGGCTCGCAATCAGAAATATTTTCTCTTGGTGTGATATCAGAGGGTTGGTATGATGTCCCAGAAGGAATTGTTTTTTCTTTTCCTGTAAAATTTGACCAAGGAGCTTGGAAGGTTGTGGAAGGGTTATCTGTTAGTGAGCCTTTGAAGACTAACATTTTGAAAATTGCAAAAGACATTCAGGAGGAAACAACAAAGATTGCTTCACAACTTACGTGATTGTACAAATATGACATCAGCATCATCTCAAGCCTAATATTCCATGAAGTAGATTGTCGTCATAAAAGCTGATAAAATAGTCAAGTCAAACATAAGCTAATTAAGTGTTTATTATTAAAACAAAACAAAATACATACTGTGGTTTGTATGTAGCATTACTCTAGGTTATTCTATAGTCTGTTCTATTACCAAACTACTTTTGAATATATCATTCTTTTAAAATACAACACTCTACTTAAACCCAATATATTTAGTAAATCTTAAACACCTTGGTGATTATATAACTTAATCGAATGAAATTATCTAAATGTTCTATTTTTAAACATTTTTAACAGTACTCAAGTACTTAAAAGCACACTTTTTAATTGACTGACTTGGAATGAGTGATGTTTAAGAGTTTTGATTAATTTTTTAAAAATACTAAAATATAAACAATTAACTGCTGCAAATTATAATTTGTGAATTCTTGTCATGGAATCATTTTAGAAAGAGATAATCCTTCAAAAATGCTTGTGCTGTACAACAACTGTTCTAAGTAAAGGAGTCTTCTGTTTATTTAGTTCATGCTGTTAATAGTCCCTTTCACAGTTCCCAGCTACTAGTCTTTTTTGAAGAATGTCGCATTAAAATGTTGTTGCTTACATTATCGTATTATGCTAGATATGCAAAGACGTAAATTAGACAGAGAAATAAATGTACAAAGCAAGCCCAATGCAAAGGATTATGGCAACATTGACCTGAAGAAAAATCTTGGCTCTTGGATCTTGCTCCAGGGATGTTACAATGCTTATTCTTTGTTCTTGCTCTATTGCTGCTTTTACTGCTTCTTCACTTCCAGTTTCATAGCCACAGAACCAGTTGTAGAACCTCCGAATGGGAGAACGTTTGGCATCTGAAGAATGCAGAAATATGAGTCAGTGACTGACTAAATGAGAGGGAGAGAGTGAACAAGAGAATGAGAAAGTGAGGTGATCAAGTGAACAATAAAACAACAGATATACAGTGGCGCTTCACTTCTGCTGTCAAGGGTCAATTCCCAGTGGCCTCAAAGTGTCCTTTTGATTTCCCTCTGTTCTTTCAAACTGGTTAGTGCTATGCTCCAGGATTATGGACTGTATAGCTGCTGCCAGGAGCACCTTCACATTGCTTTCAGTTTGACCCTGTTAAGCTGTAACACTGCTGAAGGCCACAAGTTTATGAGTGTTTTTTTTACTTTTACATGCCAACTTCTTTATATAAATGCTTTAATTTGCGGTGATGATTGGAATTAAACAGCTTTTTTATTTGTACATAAATAAAATAGTTCTAACCTATGATAACAATGTCGCTCTTGCGTTCATCACTACCCAAAGCTTTTTCTTGATCAATGAGCGAATCCTCCTTCTCCCCTTTTTCTTCTTTGTTTTCTTTTTCAGCATCATTATTTTCATCACGATAAGTCATTTTGGTCAGTTTTACTGACTTGTTTATGTCATCAAGTAGAACTTCCTTGCCCTTGCCTGTCTCTCCAGAGTATTTACTTTCAGCTGGGCTGTCATAACGAGTCCACCATGTTAGTCGTGAAGTCTGAGAGTTTATGAAAACAAATAATTAATCATTGAGAACATTTAATGTTTACTTTATTTTTGCAGTTGGACCCAGAAATACATCACAATTCAAAAGCTGTGTACTGTGAAAATAATGCACTTCACACAGGGAATCGTTGAGCACAATCAGAGCTGAAGCCCAAAAACATGATGGATAGCAAAGTGCTTCTCTTGCTTGTTAAGTGCTCAAAAGTCTGTGACCAGTTTGTTTATATCGCGAGCACAATGTATAGAGATGCAACTGGCCATTTGATTATTAATTTTGTCATAAAAAATTTTGACAAATTTGTGCCTTTGGTATAAACATACTTTGGCAGCGAGTGTTACGAGGAAAGGCAATTGGAAGCAAGAAAGAAAGAAAAGGAAAGAGAGAGCACAAGAAAAAGAGGTTACTTCATTATAACAGAATGGGAAAAAAATACTGTAATAGAATTACTACTCACATTGGCTCCCTCAGATGGTTTAGTAAACAGACTGATCACCACTATTGCAATACCAGTTATCCAGAACAAAACCAGAGCAAAGTACATGTAGTGAAGGTCCTTTGTGATGGCTGGGCGTTGATCTGACTCTCCACACTTTGGAGCTTGGTAAGTAAAGTCTAAAACCATTCTGATGACACCAATCACAAATCCCATCATCATTCCCCAAAATGCACCCTGAAGCAAAAAAATTGCAGAGTTTATTGTCTGAGCTCAAGGCTTTTAATAGATCTTTCAAATTAGAGTATACATTTTTTGCTTGACAGTTACTGACATGAGAAGGCACATGAATATGAATAAAGCTCAAGCATAGAATCTATTCTCAAGAGAATGGCACAAATGAAAATGGGAAAAAAACTTTTTCCAATTATAGACCATTAATTGCAGCACTTCGGAATACAGCTCAATTTTGAGGGCAAAACAATAGGTCTCCAATTCTCACTTGAACTTGAACTTCTTTTGATTTGCCCTCCAAATTTACCTGCTTTGACAACACGTCCATGGGGTCTATATATATAGAGGGTGTACCAGAGTAGGGGCAAATCCACAATTTTGGCTTGGCTACCTTTTTTGACAGACATATACCATGCCATGCTACAAAATCCATTTATTGTATATCTGTATGGGGTTCAATATTGCCTTTAACTTTTAGGGGCTTCAATATACATAATAGAGATGGCCTAGAAAAGGGGTTCATAAATATTTCTCATTTAGTGTGTTTGTTTGTAGTTTAGGGGGTTAGACTGTAT
>NW_022258836.1:497330-531656 GCF_009602425.1 Actinia tenebrosa | reverse complement strand
TTTCTAATTGCATGCCAGCAGTCAGCTTCCAATGTATCAGAATAAAGTTGTTTGAGTGTTTGATGGTCCAGGGATACAGTAGGGAATAGGGAAAACTAAATTAACTAGTTCACTTAATAACAAAAAATAAATATTAAAAGAATATATGGAAAAATAATATATTAAAAAATATGAAATTAAGCGTGTACTTACTTAAAATTGCTTATTCGTAATAGATCCCCTAATATAAACATGTAAAAATATAAATATAATAATATATGGTGTCCTAAGCCTATAATATTTGTACTAATATTCAAAAAAAACAACTTGTAACTGAAATGAAATTAAGCTACTTCCATCCATCCCGACAAAAACTTAAATAAACGGCTAGGACTTTGCCTAGGTGATACCTATTTTGGTCCCTTCGCTGGCTAACACTGGACTCTTTCGTAAAAAGTGTTTTCTTTCACGGGCCAAGTAAAATCATTCTAGGCGTTAGTCTGCTACTGAGTAATTTGGCAACAGTGGCTAGATGACATAACAATAACATCCCTTTGCTCTTGGCAATTGAATTCTTTCTTATGTCAGTAAAACGTTGTATTGTCTCACTTTTTGGCTTTCAAGTCAAATTGAATCGAAGGGAAACAAAAAGGCTTAGAACAAAACAACTTATGATCGAGAAAGTACTTGGATAGCTCCAAAGGCCTACTTACTGGATAGTAAAACACAGTTGCACACGCCAAACAGAACATATGGCCTCTGGTCTCTCCTTTAAAAATAGCTAGTGAAAAAGCGCAGTATAGCACGAAGTATCAAAAAGTATAAAAAAGGATAAAGTCAAGTAATCATGAGACACTCTTATTTAAGATTTTAAGACAAGGGTTGTTGTAAAGAAGCTTTTTTCGTACAAACACTAATAACTTGCCAACCTTTCATGCAAGGACGCAGGCAGGAGAGCCGAGGGGGCCATGCCCCAACCCTTCGTCGCAACAAACTTGCGGCACTTAGGAAATTTATACAGTAATTTTCATTTGCTTTGCTATTTTTTAAGAAAATTTATACAGTAATTTTCATTTGCCTTACAAAGTTTTGCAAAATTAAAACGTAAGGCATTGCGGGCGGGTTTTTTCCAAACAAAATGGCAGATCTTTAATTTTCGGACTACCCTCCTCTAGGAAAATCCTGGCTACGCCCCTGCTGTTCTATCAACATATACGATCATTTTCACTGAATACTAGCGAATATATCCAAAGTACGAAGCCTTTCTGCTGGGGGTCTTTTCACAAGGAGAAGCCAGGCCCTACCATACTTGAGCCCGAACTCTAGCATCCGCACCTTTTTATGCACGTGTGCCTGGCCTTAATCATCGTTTTTTTTTAAATTTTGCCCTACTTTCGTCCACTCTCATGCGCTTTTATGCACACTGATATGTTCTGACTGCAACAAATTATAAAGATCATTTAGTGGGATCAGTTAAATCTGTGATAAACAAGACCATCAAATATATGGTCATGGAAAAAAATACAGTTTTACCTATCTTCCAATTTCAACCAGGCAGATATTTAGCCTCAGATAGAAAAATAAACAAACATAGACACACATATACAGGATATGGCTATAAGGTTGATGTTCAGAAACATTTTGGCCCGTCTGTCTTGTTCCAGAGATGTAATTGTGGCCATTCTTCGCTGGTGCTCCATCGCTGCTCTCTTTGTTTCATAATTGCGCCCTTCGTAGCCACAAAACCAGCTGAGCAATCTTTTGAGTGGTGTTTGATGTGGCAATTCTAGAGAAAAAGTTGAAAAATTGATCAACTTGCAATTATCTGTTGATTTAAAATTTGGCCTTCAAAAATGACCAAGATTGCAGGGGTGTGGCCAAAATTTTCCAATAGGCGTGGCTGCATTGGATCACTCCCCAAAAAATCTCAGCAAATCTTCCTTCTCTCCCCAATGTTTAAAGTTCATGCTTCATAGTGACACGTTGAAGGGGGTCTCCAAGATTTCTCATAGGCGTTTCTAAGGATCACTCCCCACAATAAACCTCAGCTCTTGGCTCTTACTCTCATAAACTGCATCATGTTTTTCCAGATTATAACTGTGTCTTCCATCAGAAAGATCCGTCATTTCAAAGAAGTCTGTTCCGTCATGGACTATTGTTGGGGTTTGAGGTTCTTCGTGATGGTTTTCTGTCTTTTCATCTCCAAAAGTCTGGTTTACGAAGTCCAGCTCATCACGATTAGTCTCGAGATGATCGGTGACCGAAAATTCGTCTTTGCAAGTCCACCATGTTAGTCTTGAAATCTGTAAGTAGCAAGTGTACTTTAAAAAACTTGAAATGCTATCGAACCTTAAGCCAAGTCAAAAAAGAATTATTCCCAGATGAGTTAGGATTTAAATTTCAGTTTCCTAGTGTGGCCTAGCCTGCGTCACATCCGGAATTTTCTTCGTAAATACGGAGAAAATTCCGGATGTGACGCAGGCTAAGTGTGGCCTCCCTAGTCAAAATTTCAAATATCTCTTGGTCCTACAGCCCCAACCCTAGAGCTTGACAATTATAGGAACGTTGAAGCGTTAACTTACGTTAGCATCAGGTAAGGGTTTTGTAAAAGCACTGATAACCAAGATAACAATAGTGGTAATCCAAAACAGGATCATGGCGAAATACATGTAGTGTAAATCAGCTACAATCCCTGGGCGTTGGTCTGGTTCTCCGCATCTCGGTGCCTGGTATGAAAAATCCACCACCATCTTGACAGCACCGATGATAAAACCCACAGTCATCCCAATGAACGCTCCCTGATACGTACAAACGGGTGATAAACACTGATTATTTAAAATCTGCATAGTATCCTATAGCGATAATGATTCTAGGCATGTAATGCATCGTTTGTGCAAAGGAAACGTTTCTAGCATTTTCAATTTTTTTTGTCTTTTTTACTATGGAAAAAATGTGCTGTTTTGTGTCAGGCGTAGATAAGTTATATTTCTTTGCTATTCCAGTTTGTTAGAGTATGATGACATCTACCATATTGTCTATGATTTCCTATCTAGACCTCCCATCTTATGCTAAGTGAAGTATTTGGACCCCCTCCTTTGAACAAGTGTTACAGTTACATTGGTATATACTATCTGACCCCTCTTTTGAAAAACTCCTTGGTTACTTTATTCCTTTCAACCCGTGTGTATCTCTAGCAATTGGCTGTGACTAACCTTTTCAGTAGCTTTTTTCCATAAGATTGCGATCAGATATACACTAGCGATAGGTGGACAGAAATATAACTGGACTTGTTGAATGTAAAGAAACAGCTGACCACCTTGTACGTTTTGAACGACAGGAATCCATAGGACACCGATACCAGTCATCACTGCTACCATAATCCTAGGGCGGATAACATCAAAAAACATTAAAAATCGTGTAAAGTAAGTACTAGGTTTATGATTGAACCTCTGACCCTTTTTGGGCGTATTGTTTTCTCATTTTAAGCCTCTCGAGAATATAAAGCTCCTCTGTTTTAGTTACATCCATGCATCTTTCCAAAAGTTACCGTCAAACACAGGAGCGATATTTCGAACATAGCTCCTGTGTTTGGCGGTAACACTTAAAAAGATGGATGGATGGATGGATGGATGGAGGGAGGGAGGGAGGGAGGGAGGGAGGGATGGATGGATGGATGGATGGATGAATAGATGGATGAACGGATGGATGGAAACTCCAATGGAATAAGAAACTTTAATTTGATTTTGTTTCTTTTAGCTTTGGAGGGCTTCCTGTGGTGTCGTGAATCTCCATGGCAACCAACTCCACCAAGATGCAATACGCACCTTCCAACAATCATCAGTTCCCTCACAGATGCTTTCTTTCTTATCAAGCTATACACATCAATAGTGAAGAGAGTGCTGGCACTGTTAAAGATGGATGTCAAGTCACTCATCAGAGCAGCCATCATCACTGCCATCATAAGACCACGAAGTCCTGCAAAGAAAAATATATGATAAATTTTAGATCAGCAAACACCTCACCTGGAATAACTGAGTCTAACATAACAAGCAATAATCCGAGGTACATACCTGTGGGCATTAGTTTTAGCACAAGCTCTGGGTATGCAATGTTTGTACAACCAACTTCACTACCACAGATCTCCATACACTTCTCTGGCACGCTGCAAGCCACGCGGTCTACAAATGAAGATATTTTTAATGTAATATGTGATGAAGAAATTTCAGGACATTTCGATACCAGTAGACATGGAGCTAATCATAGTGTAATAGAAACCACGAGCAGTGTTGAAAAAATAAATGTTTGGAGAGCATTTCTGGATACATTAGAACTTTTCGTCTTAGTATAACCGGCGAACAAAGTACTTTATACTCAAGGGAAAGACATGAGGTTTGAAATGACAACTTAATTAATGAATCTATAGTGATAATATTATGTGGCTTCAGTTTACCTGGTGATAAAATACGACTGATCATTCCTGGCATGACAAGAGTGAAGAGAGGTAGTATCTTGATGTATCCAGCAAAGATACATCCACCTTGTGCGTGAGATAGACTCTTGGCAGCAAGAGCACGTTGAACTATAACCTGAAAACAAGATGGATGTTTTGCGTTATAAGTCAGTTACGTGCTATTTTCCATTTGAATTTATAAACTACTTATGGCAGCTCATCGATATATTTGGCTAAAAACAGAGAGAATGATGCATGTAGTGCAGCCTATTGCCAGTGAATTACTGACATCTTTGGCGTATACTTTAGTTTTGCTGGTAAGTTCATAGTGCAGTTTTCGTATGACTGTGAAAAGCTGAGTGCCGTAAGCGTCACGTGCCGTGACCGTGACCGTGATACTTTATAGAATTTTAATTGGCTGATTTTTTTTAACACGCAATATGATTGGTCTAAAAGTGCCGTGATCTTGGCGTGACCGTGTCCGCGCTGCACTGTTTATGCCGTGTTCCGGGTATTTGATTGGATAGAGAGTAAATTCTCGTGTAATGTGATTTTCCTGGCGTATCCTTTGATTTGTCACGACCGTGTTCGTGCCGTGAACTTTTCACAGTCATACGAAAACTGCACTATATACCTAAGACAACAAAGACTTTTCTCGAGATTGCGTGCATATCTTTAATTGACGAGCCATAAAAAAAGTTCTCAAATGTTGCGCAACAAATATTTTCTAAAAATCAAAATTGATTATTTATGTCGAAAAAAAATTACAATGTCACTTCAAATTCCTGTTTTAGTCTCTTCGTCCGACCAGTTAATTGGGTTTGGATGTACTTGTTAGTCATTGTCTTAGCACGTAACCAATCAAATTTTGTTGCTGTTTCAGGACTGAAAGTTCAACCCATGCAGAAGCCCAGGTTATAAGATCAGTGCTGTTTTCCTATATTTTTGAGTCATTCCTCGACACGGGGAGAGCTGGGCTGTCCCATAGTGAACCTTCCCTAGATCCACCCCTGATCTGATCTGATCTCACCTGATCTGCACACCAATACCATACACTAGCAATGGACTGACCCAAAATGAAGCCTGGCCAAGGAATATCAGACTTGACGGGATCCCTGAGCATGATAAAAGCATTCTGTGGTGGTCTTCCACATGTGCTGTTAGAATGGAGGGTATCGTTTGATAAGGCTTGCATGTAGAGTCGTTCAAGGAATCCATAACCACCTATCTCTCTGAATCCTATATAGAGAAGTAAGTCAAGAAAGGTAAAGTTTTGCGAAGTGTCAAAGGTCTTCCTGCTCCAGTCACCAATTCAAGGAGAACGTTCGTGGGACGAAACAACGACGAAGAAGCAATGGCGGAACGACAGAACCCATGCTAGAGTAAGTTACGTTTTGGTACTTTTAATCATTTCCATCCTAATACGATACATTTTATTTACTATCTTGCTTCTCATCGGACGAGAGCCCTCAGCCAATACATGATATCCTGTGAACTCGACATGATAAATGCATAATACGTTTGCTATTTCTTTAAAAGCAGAGTTTTAAAATCTTTATTTTTAATTAACAAAATGCCATATAATAAAACAATTATTGAATTCGGTTTTCGCATGATATCGTCGAATAATATCGTAGATTATCAAAACTTTGGTCTTGCTAATTTACGGGATATCATCCTCAGACTCATATCATCATGGCGCCCACCATAGTATTAGCCGCACATTAAAATGACTGAGCTAAAAATAGTTTCTTCATGCTTGCATATGAACTTCACTCCTCCTGAAGTTCTCTTGGATTTAATACTATCCTGGGAAAAGCTCACTGTGCTAACCACTATGACTGCCCGAGAAGCTTCATGAATGCAGAACATTCAGCTAAAAGCAATATTTTAGTTATATCATAAAGAAGGCATTACATTAATCTATACCTACCCATTGCCATAAGGATCAACGAACCAGAAACCATAAGAAACGTTGACAATGTGTCTGTATAGATCACAGCAGCGAGTCCTCCTGTATGGATGTACAATAGATAGAAAGATGGACTGAGATTCTACCAAAAAGCATGCCTGCACAACTGGATCTGATGCCGGCACTTGCATGTGTTGTAAATCATAATCAGAACTACTCACCAGTAATTGTACAAATGCAAGTCAGGAATAATAGAAGAAGAATAGCAAGGTACAGGTTCCATCCCAAAGCAAGCCTTATAAATAATGCGCCAGAAAACAGGTTAACCTGAAACCATACAGACAGAATGAAAGAAAGAAAGAAAGGTTGATAACATCCATCACAAGAGTCAGACCTAACACTGATACAGTCAAAAGCCCTATCTCGATTGACGGTTAACTTAACTATGAGAGGGATCTTTCGGGCTGGATTCGGGACTTAGTAAGGAAGAGGAGAAGGGGTGCGGACAAAGGTGGAAGCTTCTTGTTGGCGATGGGGTATGTTCCTTCGGTCAATACAGGTTTTGCACCATAACGTGCTGGCGGCCATGTTCGATGGCAGAACAATAGAATCACTTTACTCTTTTTAGGTTTTTTATTTTAGCAATACTTACGGATATCTTGGTAAAAACATAAAGTATTAACGCAAGAACCGATAGCCAGACTCTCAGTCTTCGTCCCCCAAATCTTCTCTTGATGTACTCGGGCATAGTGCACACCTGTGAACGCATAAGAGATGAAGTCAACAATTCATATTCGAGTTGCATTTCTTGAGGTTCAGACCATGCAGCTGTGTATGAATGGGTAACTCCAGATGTGTCGAGGTTTAAACGTTCGTATATCTGGTAACGGGTACGTACGTTGGTAGCGACATACTAGCATTCTTAAGTCGTGATCCTTCGGACTTTTCTCATCAACCATCTATGAAGCGAAGTGAATGCTGATGCAGGACACAGTAAACAACACAAGCCCAGGGCGTGCCCCAGGGGGACTCCTATTGGTAAGGAGAACGGGGATTATCGTCGTACCTTTTACGTCGTACCAGTTCTTAGGGTGCCACAAATCTAAAAGGACCACCAGAGTAAACCGGTACCTCTTAGGATCTTTTTCAGATAATATGCTAAAATACTACTTCAGGGCAACATAGCAAACGTTATTTGAAAAAATATATACATACATACCCCGGCAGCTATGTAGACTGGAGCGAACACCCAACCAAGTAACTGTATCATTATCATGGCCTGAAAATGAACTAGATTACATTACATATGCATGGAAGTACTCTATTTTTCAACTTCATGTTTTAACCTTTGCACAAAACTCAAGAATTGTCTTAATGCTGGAGGTGACATACATTAAGTTCAAATGCTCCTACTCCAATGCCAGCAGCAGCACCAGAACCTGCCAACCCAATGAAGTGTTCGCTGCCGATGTTACTGGCAAAGATGGACGCACCAATCTGAAATCAAAATTACCAATACTAGTATGACCACCCAAGCAAGGAGACTAGCCAGGACGTATATCCAGGAATTTTAGGAGAGGGTTTTTACTAGGAAGGCGAGGAAAAGGAGGTGGTTTACCAAGGATAATAATGAGAAAAAAAGAGGGATGGCTAGCCACGCCCTTCACCACCTCTGGATCCGCCCCTGCAAGCAAGTCAAGTAACCGCAAGACTCTTACCGGTAACCAAGTCATAAATCTACCAGCCAGGAAATAACCGCTGACCGTTGATCTGCTGGTTTTAAACATTGCCTGTTGAGAAAGTGTAAGATGAATAGGACGTTTGCATGATGGCTTCATCGACCTCTACTACCAGACTCCCTTGCACACTTTTTTTAGTTCAATTAAATTAGCACCAATTGTCTTACTATTCTCATGAGGAAATGCAAATTTAAATAAAAAAGAAAATTCGCGAAGCATTATGGTATTGAGAGTCAAATGACGCCATAAAATTTTAGATTTATAACGGCCAGGTGTATCAATTGTCGCGGAAACATTTATCTTATCTCATTAGATTTTCAGCGATGTCATTATGCAAAATGGCGGAAATATGTTATAGAATCGCATCTCTTCCGATCCCTCCCCGGATCTGAATACTGGATATAGACGGCAAGATAAGCTAAGGGGTCTTGTGGTGTCTTTAGGATTTTTTATCTGTAGTATGTTGAGCAAAATATAACCCACTAGCGACTTCAGCGACTTTAGCGACTTTACCGACCATTTGACAATTCCTCGAGGGTGGCCGCTTAGTAAAAGTTCAATTTAGTTAATGATTTGTTTAGTGTGCATGAGTGACCATGTATAGCCTATCGTCTTGTATTCTTCTTCTGCGCTGTGATATACAGTTTTTAAAAACAACATGCAAACCTCTACTTAAATGTTTTAGCTGTCATAATGTGATCTGCTGGTTGAAGAGCCGAGGTCATTTTCTCAATGATCCAAACCAAATTATTTCTAGAAAATTCTGAGTATGACACCGACAATCTGAGAAGTATTCAGATGTAACTCATATAATCAGATGTAATTTAGTTGTGTTCTTTTCGGATTGAAATTAATGTCATTTATCTATGCAATGATTAGCAATACATTTCTCACTTGCTATGCTTGCAAATACTCACAAGCTGTTGTTGACTATGCGTGTGATATCGTTTGAGATTATAATGAATGTTTAACCCAAAAATACTACAACAATAAATACTTACATAAACACCTACTCCAACCACCACTAGAAAATACAATATCACTACCACAACATCCCATCCTTGAAGACCTGGAGCACGATATTCAACTGCCATAATTATAAACCAACCAACAACTGTGCGAAGGCAAAGATTTATTCATGCAATCCTTTGTCATTCTACTGCATGACATTCATCTTTTACTTTCTGATGTATATTGTTTCAGTCACGCAATCCTGCACGGGATGCTCAGTAAGGCGTACATCTTCTGGTGTTCGTAGTCTTTTCTCGGTTCCTCTTGTTTTCCAGTATGATGGCGTCTTCCCCACCTGGGCTTCAGGGATGGGACATCGTTATTGTCGTAGTGTTTTTTTCGGTGGTTGTGGCTATTGGGATTTATGTAAGTATCTTGTGTAAGGTCAAAACACACGTCTGGGGAGCATCAATGCTGTGTTCGCTGACTCTTCCATAACAATAGGTATCTCTTTCTCACGATATTAAAGGTGATTATATATATTCTGCTAGAGAAGGTGGCCTTCTGAAGTCGGGCCCGGAGTCGAGCACCAGTGTGCAATTATGGGTTTAACTCCCTCATGCATGTATACTAATTTAAACATGACAATCTTAATAGCGCTATTCCGGCGACAAACGTTCAGGTTATGGTTTTGCTTATGGTTTTGATTATATTCGTTGTCTTACAATGAAAAACGTTTGTCGAATTCTTTGTTTTTCTTCATGCAAGTGTCTGCTTTGAGCAATCAACTGCTCGTTGGTTCATTAATCAATCCGCGTGATCCGGCATGGAATGACTTTTTTCTAGCTCATTTTTCTACGTGTACATCAATCACATCATCTTGCAGACACAATGAACACCCACAAAAGTTGCAAACAATGAGAACAATGAGTGTAGTCCATACAATGCAAACAGCTGACTTTGCCATGAATTGTTCCAAAAGTAGCTGAACTGGTCCAAAAGTTATGTGTTCTTTTGAATCGACTAGTCCATTGGCGATAACTTTTGTTTAAAGTATTTATATCTTTATTAATACCTGCTAATTAATCATCCTCTAGTCTTGCAAAGCAATATTACCCTTCGACAAAGGAATTTGCAACCCTTGAACTTTATAGTTACCACAAATGATACCCAGATGATTGATCTTGGAGAAGCTGCCATCATGATGAATGTAACGCCAGTACTTGGTTATAAAAAC
This sequence comes from Actinia tenebrosa, assembly GCF_009602425.1. Next base: position 521,388 of record NW_022258836.1, on the reverse strand, counting down.
TGTGAAATTCTGTACTCATTTGTATTAAAAATTCTAACTTTAGCGGCCACTTGGCGAAAAAGTCTGGGGAAAAGGTTATGTACAATTTTTAGACCTCTATTAGGCGACCACCCTCTATTTAGCGACCACCCTCTATTTAGCGTGAGCCAGTTGTCAAAGTGGGATTTTGCACTACTAATGAATCGATTTTAAAAGTGGCCAACCTCTAGTTTTTGAAACTCTGTGGAATTTGTATTACAAGTAATTATGTAAATGCACCTTAAATAGGGGCTTTTCACATTTGCACCATGCAAAAACATATATACATCTCGTTATTTTTATTCCCGCTAACATCTAATACTGCAGGAAACAGAGCTGCATTGAGTTGCCAAATGCTGCTTAAGATGCGGTTTTACGAACGACAAAATCGCCAACTCGTCGCGCAACATTACTTTCACAACTGTCGCGCACAGCGTTGAAAGTTGCAGAGCGAATGTGGCTCGTTTTACCACCACAACAAATTTTCTTTGTTGCAGAAACTAGAAAAAACTTCGCGTTCTACTTTTGCAACAAAGTCGCACAACAAAATTTTGTTATTGCACGGAGTGGTAATACTAGCGACAATCGCTTAGCAACTTACAATGCAAATGTTGCAGGACAAGTTGCACGATTTTGTTGCAGGTATTACCGCACCTTTAAGGCTATGTTTGTCATGTGTAGCAAGTCAGTGTTAAACATACTTAGTAGTCGGCAAGAGAGAGCTCGAAGTGGGAAGATTTGAAATGAAGTGATTAATTGTTTTTCAGTCAATGTTCCGAACAAACCGTGGAACTATTAGTGGATATTTCCTGGCTGGAAGATACATGACTTGGTTACCGGTAAGCTCATCAGTTCACTTGTAAGAGACTTGTATCCCTACAACACCCAGATGATTATGACTCAGACTTAAATTTTGATTGATTGAATTACGACACCACAAACGTCTGGGCTATTGGCGCGTGTAGGCGCTCTCTTTTCTATCCCCTTACTGGGAACGACTAATAAGGTGGGAGGAGAAAGGGAACGTATTCACACATGCCGCTTACTATTGGTTCACTAAGGTTGGTGCGTCCATCTTTGCCAGTAACATCGGCAGCGAACACTTCATTGGGTTGGCAGGTTCTGGTGCTGCTGCAGGCATTGGAGTTGGAGCATTTGAAGTAAATGTAAGTTGAAAAAATAAAGAACGCCTAGAAGTGTCTTGTTTAGAAGTTGCAAAATGAGAAACAAAAAAATTTAAAAGCGGAGAGATTGGTGATCACTTACATATATTAGTTAAAAAGGCGTTTTATTGTTATTGCAGGCAATGATAATGATACAGATACTTGGTTGGGTATTTGCACCAGTTTACATCGCATCAGGGGTATGTAACAAGTATATATATGGTTTAAAGTCTCTCTAAAGAGAATAAACGTCGCTTTCATGCAAAACACAAACAACTTAATATAATGTCTTTTTTTCATTACGTTGAGTGGTTTTTGAATGAGTGAGGGGAAACGGTACGGCAAATACTTAGCCGTATACTGTATGTTACCGAAACCGTAACCGTACGTGTTTTGATTGGATAATTTACTGAAAGATCTCAGAGCGGTTTTGGTATGAGTGGGAAACTTACGTTACTGACTTAAAGCACGTACATGGTACGACATGCCGCTAGAGAGTGGTTTTGGTATGAGTGGGAAACTCACGTTACTGACTTAAAGCACGTACATGGTACGACATGCCGTAACATTGAAATGGCATTCCATTGTCTTCCAATAACTTCTCCAATCACAGCGCGTAGTTACAGTCACGGTAACCGTTTGTTTCCCACTCATACGAAAATCGCTCTATTAATTTTTTTGTCAAATGACAATATTAAGTGGAAACAAGAGAATATGAACTAAGAAGTTCATATTCTCTTGGTGGAAACGTGTCGTATTACTTGATAATTACAGGTATGTACACTACCCGAATATATTCGCAGAAGGTTTGGAGGAGTAAGAATCCGTGTCTGGCTTTCGGTGTTTTCGCTGCTACTCTACATCTTCACCAAGATATCTGTGAGTTGTCTTTTCTAGTGTCTCTTTTTAGAATAATACTAACAGATCAGATTTCGTATGCCTGTGAAAAACTAATGGACAACGTTCCGTTCCGTTCCGTGACCGTGACGGCGGCGCGTCTGAAAATCTTGATTGGTTGAGCCATAAATTTTCAATAGTAAAGAATATCTCTCCATACCATGGTTCTGACCCATTCCGAAATTTTTCAGTTTGTCAGAAAACTATTATATAATGAAAGTCAGCTATAATCCATGTTTATGATTCTTTTTTTGAAAGATTTTATATTTGTCTCCAGGTCAACCTTTTTTCAGGAGCTCTTTTTATCCGACTAGCTTTGGGATGGAATCTCTATCTGGCAATTCTCCTTATGCTATTCATATCTTGTCTTTGCACCATTACAGGTCAGTTCAGAGTTAACTTTGTATCTATGGATTATACGGCGTGTTTTTTTTTTTCAGGTCGCGATCACGTGAAGACACGAAACAATCTGATATATATGGTCGGGATGATCTTAGGGAAGCAAGGGGGATTTGCGCTGCTTATGTACCACCTCTCACTGCTGTTGTAGGTCGTAGAAGTTCGAAACTCAGACTCATAACCATATAAGAGCATACTGAGTTGATCGTTATTCCTTTCCTGTGCTTCGAGAGTTTTTTCAATATCACCGTTTTTTTCCTCCCCCAACAAACTCAATCAACTATCAATATTTTATTTACCGACCATGTCCGATCCCAATAGGGGATATTGGTCAGGCATTAACGCAAAGAGGAACTCAAACCTTATCTATATCAAAAGTGAAAACCTTGGCCAACAACTCGATCGCCTTTATTACGGTGTTTGGCCGGTATTTTTTTGTATCAGCGCTGATTAAAGTAGCCGCACTTGGTATTCTCTTTGGTATAACAAAAATAAGGATACCAATGTATTTATTCTTACTGTTACTGTTGGTCAGGTGGTTTGGCAGCTGTCATCTACACTGATACCCTGTGTACGACACTCATGACGGTCGGATCATTGATTGTGGCAATTATGGGTAAGACTATACTTTGTTAAGCCTTAGATCGGACTTAGACTCAGCTCTAGAAGCTGTGGAGATCATGCAACTGAGAAAACTGATTCTATAAGTCAGTCCCAGTTGGGTTTTTTTTTTTTTTTTTTTTTTTTTTTTGAAAAGTTATTTTTTGTGTATTCCAAATTAGGATTTTCAAAAGTTGGTGGCTACAATGCTCTTCAAGAAAAGTACATGGTAGCTGTATCCAATGACACACTGTTCTCCAACAGTACATGTGGAAGACCTCGTCCTGACTCCTTTCTCATGTTAAGAGATCCTATCAACTCTGATATTCCATGGCCTGGCTTTATTATTGGTGAAACTATTATTTCTATCTGGTATTGGTGTGCTGATCAGGTCAGTAAGGGCCGCGTAAGCTGTGGTGCCACACTTTGCTCTCTACAATATATTAAATTAGTGAACCTTATCTTGTTTCATCACGATACTCCAGTTTCAAGTTCTCTGTTGCTCAGGGTTAGCCTCGATCTTGTGCAGAATATTCACGTGACATGAAATGACATAACTAGCTTTCCACCAGTTTGCACTATAGGACCTTCTTTTCTATAATAGCATCCCCAATCATAATACAGTGCATGGTGAAGCAATATTTCCGCTTGCCTCGTTATGCCTTAGACTTGCATCACTCATAAAAACCAGAAGAGTGCCGTCAAAACGAAAGTCCATGAGATTTAACTCAAATTTCGTTTTCCACTTTAGGTAATAGTCCAGCGTGTTGTGGCTGCTAAGAGTTTATCTCACACTCAAGGAGGATGTCTTTTAGCAGGTTACCTCAAGATTCTTCCACTTTTCACTCTGCTCATGCCAGGAATGATTAGTCGTGTACTGTCACCAGGTAATGGACATTTTAATAGATTCATTCATCTAGGGCATAACGCATGTTTCCCATTTCAAGCCTCATGTCATTCCCTTGAGAATTATTATACTTAACTTCAAAGATTATTTTCTCAGCACTGCTCGTGGTTTATATTACACTATGATTAGCTTCATGCCTGCTGGTATGGAAATGTCCTGAAATTCCTTCATCGCATATAAAATTGAAAATACCTTCATTTGTAGACCGCGTGGCTTGCAGCGTGCCAGAGAAGTGTATGGAGATCTGTGGTAGTGAAGTTGGTTGTACAAACATTGCGTACCCTGAGCTTGTGCTAAAACTAATGCCTACAGGTATGTACCTGGATTATTGATCGTTAGTATGTTAGACTCAGTTATTCCAGGTGAGGTGTTTGCTGCTCCAATTGATCATATATTTTTCTTTGCAGGACTTCGTGGTCTTATGATGGCAGTGATGATGGCTGCTCTGATGAGTGACTTGACATCCATCTTCAACAGTGCCAGCACTCTCTTCACTATTGATGTGTATAGCTTGATAAGAAAGAAGGCGTCTGTACGAGAACTGATGATCGTCGGGAGGTAAAGTAGTAAACTAGGACGCAAAGCTTTTGTATTCCTTCCTAGTACTAATCCAAGGTGTTTAACTAGAATAATGGTTGCTGTCATGACGGGTATTAGTATTCTGTGGATACCTGTGATTCAAAACGTACAAGGTGGACAACTATTCATGTACATCCAAGCCGTTACAGCATATCTCAGTCCGCCCATCGCCGCTATCTATGTTGTTGCTCTCTTTTGGAAGAGAGCTACTGAAACAGTAAGTATGTCTCCAGAGTAGAAATTTTCTTATGAAATGCATATATAAACATAAGCATTGCCAGATATACTGCTCCTTCTCATTCTCCAAATATTGCCATAATGCTGTTCTTTTCCAGTCATAAAATAAAATAAAATAAAACCCTCGAAGCAGAGCAGAGAACCAACAAACAACTCTACTCACATACGACACCGAGCCCTGCGGTACTCGAACCCGGGTTGCATTGGTGAAAGGCGAGCGCTCTCACCGCTACGCCACCCATGCCTTTCCAATTTTTCTTCGAGACTCATATAAAATGGACGTTTGATCAATAATGAACAAAATGACTTTATATACTTTTATATTTCTTTTATCCAGGGAGTATTCTGGGGTATGATAACAGGCTTTGCAGTTGGTGTAATAAGAATGACTTTAGACTTCGTGTTCCAAGAACCGCGATGTGGTGAACCTGACAACCGTCCAGCCATAACACGACATGTACACTTCATGTACTTTGCCATTATTGCGTTTTTGATAACAACCATTGCCATCGTTATTATTAGCTATCTGACCAAACCCTCAGCCGATAGGAAAGTAAGTCATCTCTGCATAAACTTATACTTGCAATACCGAATTGAAGATCCTCAATTTTCGTTTTATGCTACCCTGGGTTAGAGAGGCATTCTTGCTGTAGTGTTCCCTAGACTAAGAAGCTGTCCCACTTTTCCACCCAGGACTCAGTAATTTGTTAGAATACCAAGATTTGCATAGAAAAACAAACCCAGAGCAATTAGTTTACCAGCTCATAAATTCGTGGCGTAGATATTAGAGTAATACACCTTCATAGACCATAATTCCATTGTTTTATTTTGTGTCTATTTGACTATTACACGTTGACTATTGTATGTTGTTTTTTCCCCATGTTACTTTGAAACATTTTCAATGACTATAACTGCACTGATTTCTAGTTCTCTAGACTGACCTGGTGGAACAGATATGATGAATCTTCAACTAATGATCATCTAGAAACAGACCGAGATAACGAAATAGCGATGGAACATTTGCAGTTTAATGTTTCTCGTGACAACTCAGATGCAGAGAGTGAAGAGATCGCCGACAAGAATGTTGACATACCGTTAGACAAGAACGACACAGATGGTTTGTATAAAAAATTAAAATAAAATAAATCATTAATCACTTTTATCTAAGTGTCTAGTCGTATCCACTAAGGCTGCGTTCACAATGTATGGCAGAGGGGGGACAGGTGAAATTGAGGGGGGATCGGGAAAATTTTGGTAGGAAAAAGGCCGGGGGGATGGGAAAATGTTTATCAGAAAAATGGGGGGGATGCACAATTTTTGGAAGAAGCTACAAGCCTTGCTTAGGGGGGATTGTATTTTTTTGCATGACTTTAAGGGGGGGTGTTAAGAATTATTCTGGACATTTCAAATTTTCACCTGCCCCTCCCCCTCTGCCATACATTATGAACGCATCCTAAAGTTTGCAATATTTTCAAACTAGAGCGTTTTCATGAATATGATTATGAGCTTTGGTGTCGTAAGGCCTGTTTTCCATTTTAGACCACATGTCATTTCCCTGAGTATTATGTCTTTGCATACCATGGCACTAGGGTACAAGAGACGAATATGACTCTAACAAACGATATTATTCTCAAGAGAATCACGTATGGATTGAAGTGGGAAATTATGCCAAATATCTGAAGATGATTGTAGAAAATTGTCGAAAACAGCGTACCATTTGCGACCTTGATGAACAAATATTGGTTAAATATGGCGCGTTACCTTTTCAATGTTTTGTAAAATAGTTTTAAATCGCTATTTGAAGCCACTTTTTTCTTGGATTCCGGCTAAGTTCGCTAACCTATAAGGGAACACAAAAAGGCTTGGAAGTAGTTGACATCATATTATTATTTCTTGCATTTGCAGAACCTCATCCATCGCGGATAAAGAGGTTTTACAGTTGGTTCTGTGGCTATGAGGCAGGCAGCGAAGAAGCAAAGAAAGCAGCAATGCAGCAGCAACAGAGACTAGCTATCATCTGCTCCCTTAAACAGAACTCTAAAGCAAAAATCTTTCTCAACGCCAACTTTCTCTTCATTTCAGTCTTGTGCGTGTTTATGATGGTGTATTTTTCAGTTTAGGTCACAAACGCTTTTATCAAGACAATTTTGATTTATACTTCTTGTCCACCACACGTAATTGAAGGTAGTATTGTAAACACTAAGTAGTCAGTTTTCCATGCAATGCGTCTTAATTTTGGATTTAATTACTTCACTAAAGTGGAATCAATTATTTCACAAAAGTGTATTGCAGCTTCACCAACATGGGATCAATGTTCTACGAATCAAAAGCTGCAATGTTCGCCAATAGTAGCACTCAATTTACCTCACGCAACGATTCGGTGTGGCTACAAATTTAGATACAAGGTTTTGATATATTACCTTGGATAGTTTCTCACGAAGGTGGTCATAATGCACTTCAGTGTTATGTAGCTGGACAAAAAGCGAAGATAGGCGGGAACCTTTGAGCAACACAATATTATAATGCCTCGCTTTTGGGGACCAAGGAAAGTACGTAAGGGCGTGGCAGTACACTCGTTAGCGCCGGTTTATAATAATAATTTGGGTCACTTCATGTTCATGTTCTACTGAATGGACCCGAAGTGTGCGACGATATTAGAACTTGTATCGCAAAAAGTAGAAGACAGGTTGCAAGAAATTCTGCTTACTAACGAATATTTTTCCAGCATAGATGTACGTAGATGTGGTTAAAAGAAGAGCTTGCTTGAAAAACTGGACAACATAATTAACATGTTTTTGATTGACATCCAAGAATGCTCGATTTTCTAGTGCGTGAAGGATGTCTTGGTCGATTGACAAGGGTTGCAAGTACTATCTTTGAGTTATGTGCCTATGAGGAAATGGAAAGTGTAATGGTGCTTTTTAGTCATGATCCATTGGGTAAACGAGTGATTGAACGCACTCAAGGAGAATAAAGCAAGAGGACATTAGGATGAAAGAAGAGCACTAAAGGCATCTGATCTCCAGAGGGTATGCTACATGGTACAAAACATGTACTACTTATGTATCCATGTAGCTCTAGCTTGTTGTGCCTAAAAATCAATGGGGCTAATGGCAGAATGTAACAGGGAAGCTGCGTGGAGGTTGCCACGATTTCCCCTTCCTGGAAAGCTTCCCGTCTTCCTTATTGCCTAAGGGCCCATTTAGTTCTCCAAGGAGCAGGTCAATATTGGGTCCTTTCCAACTTGTTTTTTGCCTTTCCCTTCCATTTCCTTCATTCCCTTTTTTCTTTCTTTTCATTCTTTTCTGTGTTTATCCTTGTCAGATCTGTTAAATTTTTTGCCAATTCTAGTTTATATTTTAGCAGATAATAGTGTTCAAGGGTGACCAAGAGCATAGCTAGTATTTACTATAGGGGTTTCATTAAAGGTCTGGATGGGAGACTGCTCCAGTAAATGAGCAAAATTCTCTGTCTTTAACTACCATTTATAGTTTAGTAATGTGTGAAATGTTCAATTAGACACTCGGGCTAGTTTATGACTTTCTCCTATCATTTCAAAGCCTAATCAAACCCCTGCCAACTATGCCAAAAGCAACAATAACAATAGCTATCACCACCAGCAAATGCCATCTACACAGTACTTTAAGACTTATTCTTAAACTTTATTGAATTTTGAGCTCCAAAGTTGTCATGTAAGAATATCCCTAACCAGTATTGAATCAGAGCAGTCTTCTCCCAGACAACAACACAATTGAAGGATGGTGTTTGGGAGATACCAAGGTATTGATTGTTAGAATAAGGATTTTCAATGATTATTACTATGTTTAAACAATCAGCAATAAAAGTAATCAAGATCTTGATTCAGTGGTAAATATAATTCAAAAAGTTTGCATACAAAATTTGTTTCTAGCAATGTGTATCAAAAACTGCAGTCACATACAGCTGTTGTGATTGAGTTTGGTTTCCATTAGCAACCCAATCAACAAAGCCAAACATCTAACCACATTCGTCTTTTCTTGTTGATTGTGTTTCTAGTGAAAACCTAGAATTTGTAAAAAAGAAAAAAAATTACTGATGGTCCATAATTGTTGTATATCAAAATGTTTTACAAACATTCAAGTCATATTTTAATTCCTTGTAATAGAGTATCAAGCATGGTTAAAAAGGAAAACAACAGCTTGAAGTACACCTTACTCCACAGGTACATTAATTTGGTGGTACAACAGCCACAGGGATTCCAGCATGATGAAGTACATAGTCACTAACGCTGCCAAGAATGGTGCGGCGGACCTTATTTTGGCCACGTGTTCCCATGATGATGAGCTCAGCATTACAAGCTTTGGCCTTTGCAACAATTCCTGTACCTGCACTCTCGTTGGGGATATGATGGAACTTATACTCCACCTGCAATATAATAAAATATAGTTGTAGTTAATAGTAGTTCCAGACCTTTGCTACTAAATATATGCAAGAAGACTTCATTAGGTGTTTTCGAGGATTTTTCAATAATAATGTTTTTCAACTTGTCTTCATTCAAGTCTGTGTGATAAGACTGACAGATTTTGTTGCTTTTCCCTGGTTTTTTAATGTAAATCCAAACAAATATTCTTGAATGCCATAAAAGAATTATTTTTAGTTTGTTCTCATTACTGTAAGAGTCATTGTCAGAGAAAACGTGAATAGAACCTTGCATTTTCTGTGCATACTTCAACATCCACAGAAATGCTCTTGTTTTTAACGATTTGATTTGACTAGGCCCCAAATTTCTATATTCTCTGATGGCTCCTCTATCCTTTCTGCATGAATATTTTCATCTCTCTTACCTTAGCTCCCTGAGCTTTAAAAGAGAATCCATCTTCAAGTTTTCCAACTTCCTCCAACTTCTTTTTCATGATTTCGCCCCATTGTTCTGTAGGTGCACCAATACCACCTAGAAATAGAAAAATGGAGCAATGAATTCGTGAAACAGAGAAATACAATGCTGTTTCTTTACAGAGTAATCAATTTATCTTTTCAAAATATTCTTTTTATCTGTTCATATTATTTCTCGTAAGAAATTTTTTTCTCATTTTGAGAGCTTTTGTAGTACCCTTGTTAAAGTGTATTATGGCCGAATTGTATAAAATATGTAGTTTGTTAGTAATAATAAGAATATCATACCTAAATTTGTTTCAAAAACTTATTTCTTGAGATACTTGAGAAAATTTAGCACACTTTGTTACGTCATTTTGGTGACACACTCTAGATTAGTAATGCACCAAATATAAAATGTAATTTGTATGAAATAACAACAAAAGGCAGCTTCATTTGATAGCTTACGTAGTGCTCTTCAAATGTTGAGAAACTGATAATTTAGTGTACTCCCTGAAATCAAGGTCCTACATTACATTCAAACAGACTTCATGTATTTGCAACTGAATCTGAAGAATGAAAAGGTTGGTGCTAAATTTTCTTAAATATCTAGAGAAATATGCTATTATATCAAATTTAACTGTGATATTCTTATTATTACCAATAAACTACACATTTTCAACATTAATCTTTCTTGTGTCATATACATTTTAATGTGTTCAAGGATGGGGAGCAGCACAAATCCTGGACATTATTGCTATATAAAGTTATGACAAACTAAGTATCACTTGCTTAAAATTTGGCCAACTACGGTATTTACCAAAAATACATGAGGTGGCAGACTGTAGTATGATCGATTATCTTGTGTATCGAAAACTCATAAGTTGGATAACCTTTCATGGTACTGTAAGATTAGATTCCAGTCTTTCTTTAGGATATGACTCTCGAGACACAAGTTTAAAATTTCCAGTTGAAAGTGAAAAAAAGCATACCAAAACCATATTGAAGAACAGGCATTACTTACTCTTTAGACTAAAGACTGGTAGGCTAGGTGGTTCAGTTACATGGATAAATTCAACCTTGTCTTTATCCTTCCTTATCTTCTGAAGATACCCTGAAAAATATATTATGTCAGCTGTGTTTAAGAGTTTCACCATGCATGATGGGATGGCCCTGGACCCTCTATATGCACCATAGATGAAGGCCTCCTCTTAAAAGATTGGTTATTATATTATTATTATTATCATCATCATCACTATTTACATTGTCTAGTGTTGATGGTTTTTATAGCCACCATATTTTGGACGAATTTAACAAAAGGTTTGTCATAGTCTTTTATTGGAGTGCTTTTTCGTTATATATTCTAACATGGCCACTGTGTCTTCACTGTCAAACAGCTACGGATTTGAAGATATTAGATTATATAGAAATGATTCATAAACTGGAAAAACAAGTATTGGACTCCAATAAGCCATCAAAATCTGGATGGTCCTACAAACAAACTTAATTAAGGGATGGGCAAGCTGTATAAGTAAAAATCACTTAATTTTGAGGTTAAACATAAAGATAAATTTATTCATCATATGTTCATCAACTACCACATAAGCTTGAATATGGCTGTTGAATCTTAATTCTTAGGAATTAATCCCAGTATTTGGCGAAGAATTGTTTGTTTTGAAAAAATCAACAAAGCTGTAGCTTGGGCACAGCTAACGTATGAATTTATAATGAGTCTACTGAACGAGAAAATCAAAATTTCTTTTCGTGGCACAAACGGGGTCGGATCGTCCTTAGGCCTGTTCTAACAGCAAAATGGATAGTTACAGAAGTTAAGAGACACACTGTAAGACATATAAGTGTAATCGGAAAAGCGTAAAGTTTAACATTTGTACATTTCGAAGATGACGACACAGGACACTTGCTCGAATCCTATTAATTCAAGCTATTTTAGCTCACTCTGGAAGTTCAGATTACGACAGGAATAGGATCGAATCATAGAATTGTAGACATCCGACTTGACATTGGCAGATAGCTAAGGAAGTGACCTCTTTCGTAAATGTAAAATTCACAATTGAACCTGTACTACATAACCGAAATAGCGAGGGTACGCCGGTTTATACGCTCTGTAACTCATCCAATATGCATCATGTATTCACCTGAACTATATTGGATAAAATTCTTTGAAATCAAAAACTGACATACTCACAGTCAAATGCATGTTCACTGTAATCACTACCGTCTACAGCTACGGCCACAACTCTACGATCGCTCGACTCAGCCATGTTCAGGGAAGTAGAATATATTAGAACTCCAAAGGAAGCAGCTCTGCCGTGAAAAGCATGCACCAGCTTATGTTAAACCTCGTTATAACACTCATCCTGATTGGTCAACAGTGGCAAGATTTAACCCATTATGATCGTTGTTGTATTATTACTGGTTCCCAGACCTTGCCGTCATGGGTATGACTTATACTCACCATGACGCGTTGTTGACTTGAACGCCGTCGACTCGAAAGATATAGAAAAATGTGTACAAGCTATTTTCCTTAAAAGAAAAACAATTCTGAAAGATTATTGCAATCCTGAGATACTAAATGGCTACTGGAAAGACCCACAAAAATACTGTGTTAATTCCTGTGGATGGAAGCAAGAACAGCATACGTGCATTTGAATGTAAGCTATGTAATCTAATTTTGTGCTAAGTAAGCTTTTAAATAAGCAAGCTTATGTTCGTTGAATGATAATATGATCTAGGGAAAAAAATTCAATATCGTAAATAAGTAATGTATAATGTAATGTATAATGTAATGTCTAGTGCATATTAGTTCTTTGCTTTCCGTATGATATTCTGTTCGAAACGGATGTGGTCAATGATTCAAACATCAACATCTATGCAGTGTCAGGTGTGTATATTGAAAGAATAATTCACATTTTTAGGGCATATGGAATTTTGACAGAATGTTGAGCCAGTTACCAGTTGCTATGTTTACTGCAAAATATCATTGAATAAAAATAATTGCATTTCAATTGCCCTATAGACCGGTTCAGCACTCCCAGAGCCGTATCCACTTAGAGGACAAAACAATGAGACTGAATGTTCTTTTGTTTTGTCTTCTTAATAATTGGTTTGCATTGGGAATATCCTGCAAGGGGTCTATATCACTTATATCACTAAGACATCATAGCTTGTTTATAAGGGGGCAACAGAATGATGAAGAACAATAAGAATTTGGACTAATTTTACTCTGCAGATGAATTCATAGCTCTGATTTATCTGGTTTTCAAACATTTTATGAACCAGTGTTTATCTTATAATGTATATGGTATGGCTGTACTGCAAAATGCCCCACACACTTTTCCTACTCTGTGTAGCCAGTGGCTATGGCTATGGGTAGAAGCGTAATCACTTCGAGGATGAAACTTAAACATAGCAACAGCTACATGTATGCATCTTAGTCTTCTCACACGTAGCCACTTGAGCATGCATAGCTACTATAGCATACATTCTAATCAAAACTTTTCTAAAATGTAAGACATATGGCCCTACCTCTTTTTGACTTGTAGCCACGCTGCTGCTACAAATGTGAATTTCCAGAAATTATTCATACCCCCTCCCCCCACAGAGGAATTTTTTTCAGACCCCTCTACCCCCCCTCCCCACCACCCCCAGAAATTTCAATATTTTCTTCCATATGAACTCTGTAATTTTGTTCTTCCTATGATCCCCCTACCCCTCGGAAATTCCAAATTTCCAAATTTCCAAATTCCTCTGTTAGGAGGAGGGGGGAGAGGGGGGGTAAGAATAATTTCTGGAGCTACAAAATATAGTCTCGTTCTAATCATAACTTTTATGAAATCTAAAACACAGTACTGCTCTTCTTTTTGACATGTAACCAGGCATACACACATAGCTGCACCTTAACACCTCAACATTCTTTCTTTCACATTTTTATAGTTGACTAACTTTGCACGCTCTGATTGATTCAATGCTTCTGTTCTGTCAGTAATAATGGAACAAACAAATATGGTGATCACTATATATGATTCATTAATTAAATGAAGATTACGGGTAAAACGCGTAGAATTTTTAAAAAACATGACGTTTTGGCTATAACTAGTGATAGCCTTCATCAGAATGATGATAAAAATGTGTGAAGTGTGTAATGGTATGTAAACAAAGTGTGGGAAGAGGCAATGAAGTGATAAATGAGTAAAATGTCTATTTTTCTCTGGTGGGATTGTCATGGCAAAGGCAGTCTGAGTCACTAGTGTTCTTGATAAGTCTGGTCCAGGTAGAACCAAGGTGGTAGGAATCTTCTCTGTTAATATTATTAGGGCATTTGAATGTTTCGATGGATTCTTTGATAAGACAAGGGAATTATTTAGAGGTCTTGGCGAGAACTTGAACAGAATTAAAATTGATGTTATGATCAGGGTTGCCGTGAGCGTGATTGGCAATGGTGGAAAGATAGTATTGTCTATTCTTTGTTTGTCGTTAATGCTGTTTTATACAGCAATCACTGGTGCGGCCAGTCTGTCCTATGTAGCATTTACCACAATGACATGTGACAAGATCATATGCCTTCAGTCTGTAATGGTTTATTATTTTATATTACAATTTATTTTTCCTTTCTGTATATTATAGTAAAGGAATGACATAACTTTTTCTTCTGTAATACAGCCCTATAGGTTGTGCTTGTTCTCACACTTCTTTTTTCATCAATACACCAATAAGTGCATCCATGTATATTATAGCTGTTTATATTTTCTATCATATCATTTTTTAGGGTATTGCAGTCATGTAAAAGAAGAAGGAGATAAGTTAGTAATTGTTCATGCTTATACTATTCCTCCTATGCAAGCTGCTAAGCACTGTGAGTAATCACATTAGTTAACAAACCCTTCTTTTTTTTCAAGATAAAATGTTACCAATTCTACTAGAGAGAGAGAGAGTGGAGGCATGTCCTGGGGAAAGAAAGTGGGTGTGAATATACAGTCTGCAGACCGAGAAAGATTGCATGAACAAGAACAAGTGGGGAGCACTGGGGAGGGAAAGTGTGGGAAACACTGAGGATGTATAGTAGGGTTCTACTGGGAAAGAAGAGTAGAAGTGCAGAATACTGGAGAGAGTGGGGAGCACTGGGGAGGGAAAGTGTGGGAAACACTGAGGATGTACATGTATAGTAGTGTTCTACTGGGAAAGAAGAGTAGAAGTGCAGAATACTGGAGAGAGAGTGGCACTAGGGAGGGAGTATGGGGTGCAGTGTTATACTGGTAAAGAAGAGTATAGGGGTGGAATACTGGAGAGAGTGTAGGGAGTACTGGGGGGAGAGTATGGGGTGCAGTGAGGAAGGAGTAGTGTTATACTGGTAAAGAAGAGTAAAGGGGTGGAATACTGGAGAGAGTGTAGGGAGTACTGGGGGGAGAGTATGGGGTGCAGTGAGGAAGGAGTAGTGTTAAAATGGTAAAGAAGAGTATAGGGGTGGAATACTGGAGAGAGTGTAAGGAGTACTGGGGGGAGAGTATGGGGTGCAGTGAGGAAGGAGTAGTGTTATACTGCATGGGAAAGAAGAGTATAGGGTGGAATACTGTAGAGAGAGTGTGGGAAGCAATAAGGAGAGAGAGTGTGGGGAGCACTGGGGAGGGAGAGTGTGGAGAGCTCTGGGGAGAGAGTATGGTATGCAGTGTGGAAGGGCTAGTGGGTTTCAAAGTAAATTTTGTGCCCTGTACACATAAATTTGCAACAAAATGCTCTATGGCATTGAAACCTTGACCATTACATGTAGTTTCAACTTCTTTAGAAGATTGTGTAATATTTTTATTATATTATAGTCATGAAACACATCTTTAAAAATTATTGATGATGACAGAGATTAAAACCAGCAATATGTTATGTCATAGTGGGAGGTGGGAATAAATACAGCAGTACAGTTATTTTTGCTTGTGGAAGTTCTGCGATATAAGTAATTCAATATTTTTTATCTTTGATGGTTTTAGCAAGTGTTGATTTTAAGAACCAGTTGTTAGAGTGGCACATATTAATCCAAAAAGCAGAAGAAAAAGCTAGAAGCATACTCAAAATATTTGAAGAGGGCTGTAAAAAACTCAAGGTAATCATATAAACATTAAAACAAGTTAGGCCTAGGGCAAACGTCGAACTTTTCATGCACCTCATTAAAAACAACTCATTACAAAAAATGGATATCAGGTGATAATGAGGCGGCATTCTTTGATGTAATTAAGTTCGGTGCATGGAAAGTTCGACGTTTGCCCTAGGCCTTAGAAGTTATATTAATTTTGCACTTTGGCATACATGTATATCTCTTATTTGTGATGAAAATTTTCATTTTTGGACAATTTAGTTGGATTTCAAAGTAAAAGTGATTAGGGATGTACAGTTTCATGAACTCAATGACATATGGCTGTTTCAAATATATATGTTTGAGATGCCTTTGAATTTTATTGATTGACGTAAATTTATGGCCATCATGAAATGCTACACCATGAGAAATATTTGACACTGGACATAAATCTATGTCAACATGAAAAAGTGAAAAAGTGTAAATATAACTTTTAATTTGTTTGATTTAACATTTGATTGTGGTAACTCAGGAAAAGGCCATTATATTATTGTTATTGCATGTATTTTATATTAACAATTTGATTGGGTGTTTTGGATGGGCACTGATCTCTAATGTGGGAACTAGATTCAGGTTTTTAAAAAGAGGGGGGAGGTGACTTTGAGCAGGCATCTCATAGGAATGAAATCATAAATGGTAAGAAAATGGAGCAAAAAATGAAGCTGAAATTGAAGGAAATGGAATTTGAGCGACAAATTTAAACTGAGTTAAATTTTATCTGGATAAATTTTTTCAGATACAAACACTTTTTTAATCGGGGGTCACACACCTCTTAACTCCCCTGGATTCACCCCTGGTCTGACAATAGCCAGGATTATAATAAACTATCTCTGCAAGTAGAAGGTATTTGCTGTAAGAATATCTGCAAATAGTTAGACCTGGAAAATGACAGTTCCATCTCATTTAGGAATGCAACACAGAAGGCAGCAAGTTAATCATTAAATTATAAAAATTGAAGTGTCACCCTCTCTCTTATACTGGCCTTCCCTAAACATGATTCCAGGATTTTGGGCAGGCTCACATTTTTTTGGGGAAGGAGTACTTATTTATTAGTGTCATGTAGAAAAGAAAACCTTAGAACTGCAAAATCTCTCTTTCGAGATTAAAAAAAGTTCTCTTTAAGCTGGACATTATAGGAGGACCATTGGATAATAATCAAGGAAATGATTTTAATGCATTTTTAAACATTTAGACCTGCAATGTGATTGGGCTATGAGCCAGTAGACCATGATGAAGCACATTGTGGCTTTCTATAATACCATACCATAACCAATCGGGATGCAGTATTTATAGTTTCATTGTAATAAATTATGCGTTCGGGTGTGTAATGAAATAGAGAGAATAAGAGAAAAATATCAAATGCCCTTGGCAGGTATCGAACCCACGTCTTCGGTATTCCAGTCCGATGTCTATTCTTTGCATATATATTTACGGTGTTCAACTTACCTATAGAGAAAAAAATATCACTCTAGGATCCACACGAGTACCCTACATTTCATATTCTGGCTGCCTTACCAGCGTGGTTGGTCCTTGTAGTTTAGTGGTTAACACATCGGACTGGAATACAGAAGATGTGGGTTCGATTCCTGCCAAGGGCATTTCATATTTTTCTCTTATTCTCTCTATTTCTAGTTTCAGTTTGTTTTACGTTAGCTACCAGTTTGATTAACTACTAACCCTTGAACAAAAACATTTTAGGGTTCTGTGTCATGCCGTCTTATGCATGCTGGTGGAAATCCTGGTGAAGTTATCATGAAATTTGTAAAAGATGAGGGTGCAAACTTATTAATAGTAGGTTCCAGGGGTATGGGAGTCATCAGACGTACATTTTTAGGTAGTGTTAGTGATTACATTGTTCATCATGCAAGTATTCCAGTAATAGTAGTACCACCAAAATAGCGCTATGATACAGAATAATTTATAATATTTGCATCTATAGAGTTTGATTTAGTACTTAGATATATAGAGGATATAATATGGCCATGTGGAGATATGGATTCTAAATTCGAGTGTTGAGCTAATAAATTATCTTACTAGTAAGCACAGCGAGGTATTTTCAACACAAGAAGATAAAATATATGTATTTCCATAAATTTCGTAGCATACATAGATAATATCTATTGAGATAGAATGAAAAAAGAACTGAAAATGAAATATTAGAGTTTACCCATGTCACCCAGACAGAAAATAAAGGTTGGTCATAAGACAATGTGCAGCCAGAATAATTTGGAACTTTGGAACAGGGATAGTATGACAAAGCTAAAACTAATTTGGCCAATCATGACAATGGGTGCCAGCCACTCAAATATCTTCAGACAAGCATGTTTTTTGTTGTTTGGCTTTTAATCAAACATACTCCAAACGCATTTTGATTGAGAAGCAGTCATCAGACAATGTCGGTCCAGAATTGGAATTTGTCTGGACAAATCTTTGATTGGTCAGTCATTTTGTCCAGTAATGTTGAGCAAGAAACAAGGTATGACTGAGCTAAAACTAATTTAACTGGTGTCTTTAACCAGCCATATTTATTTTTGTCCCCCCCCCCCCCCCCCCCCCCCCCGCAGACATTTAATTCCTACATTAAATTGTCAAATTCACAGAAGTATAAAAAGCATGTAATCCAAAAAAAAGTACTTTAGTTTGAGTAATGTGTAGACTCAGGCATCAGGGACAGCTGGAAATCTGAGCCTTGAAATGTGCTAAATGGATAATAATATTTGAAATATTTATGTATGTAAACCAATACTTACATGTATACATCAAATTGAAACTCGCGTCTCGGTTAATATTCCCAGATATTCACTTCACCTTTGACGAAGAATTGCTAAATAGAATGACTCGTGGAATATTCCATGGTAGAGCACTTAAAGTATTGCATACAGGGCATGATGAGAAAGAAAATCATGAAAACCCAAAAACTACTATCGATACACATTTTTACAATGGCTTGCAAATTTCTCACGCGCTGATTGGTTATTTTTTATCATCAATAAGAGGACAGACAGATAAAGCTGACGTCAACGAGTGTGCGCTCTTTCCGATGGTCGTTTTGATCGCTAAAAATGAGAAGTTTTTATCGTTTTTGTTATTGTAAACACGCCTTGTGGATCCACACTACTTTGACAATGTGATGATGCAATTTATTGTCAATAAGAGGACAGACACATAAAAAACTAAAAAACTGATGTCAATTTGTTAAGTTTAGCATTCACTGCATACCACTACTTTTGAAGATCACAGACTCACTTGCACAGGCTTAGCCTCTTTTATAAGCCAGTTATTCACAGATACCTATACAACTCTTATCACTGCTATGCTCTGATGAAGACAACAGTTGCAACAGGGAAATAGGGCAATACACTGCCGCCAATCAGAGAATATAAAGGTACCGACCAATTTGATTGACAGAAGCGTACTACCCAATTTCCCTGTCGCGACTGTTGTCTTGATCAGCACGTACTAATGAAAACAGTGGTTAAGGTCCATGGGATTTCAAAACATTGGTATTATTAAAGCTGTACCTTTTTTACATTAGTTTTCCCAATGGATACAGAATGTCAGACAAACAAACTCAAATTCATTAGGTTTTTTTTATAGTAGTTATCTATTTTTTATTGATGTAACTTTGGATTACATTTAGTCTACGACATACATTTCAGCTTTTCTGCTGTATATAAAAATACAATTTATCTTGTTTGACATAGCAACAGTAACTAGGGACACAGAATAATGAATTTGGTATCAGTGAATTAAAGTAGAAGGGAGGGGAAACCTTCCTACAATATTGGAGAACTGCAGATTATGAAAAAAATGAATTTACAATCCTCATCTGCTCTTCATTTTGGCTGAAATTATTCTTACAGTAATATTCCAATTCCAAAAATACATTTTCTATTTTTTCAAAAATCTAAATTGAAATCTGTTGCATAGTTGGGTATTTTTTTGTAATCAACTCAATCACCTTTCATGGAAAAAATGCTTTTTGATTTTGTAAGGGAATCTTTCAGGTTAATACGAACTGCCAAAATGTATTGTGACTAATAAAGAACGATATGACAAGGATCCCATGTACTTTTACCCTAGAGTCTCCCCGGCCGTAATTTTTATAAGAATAGTCCAGGGTTTAGCAAAAATGCGATATCAATTGTACATAATGTGGGCTGTTATGGATTATTGGTAGTTAGGCTGCGTTCATAATGTATGGCAGAGGTGGGGCAGGTAAAATTGAGGGGGGATCGGATAAATTTTGGTAGGAAAAAGGGGGAATGGGCAAATTTTTATCAGAAAAATGAGGGAGATGCACAATTGTTGGAAGAAGCTACAAGCCTTGCTTACGGGTAATTGTATTTTTTTGCATGACTTTAAGGGGGGGTGTTGAGGATTATTCTGGAAATTTCAAATTTTCACCTGCCCCCCGCCCCCTACCCCCTGCCATACATTATGAACACAGCCTTACTCTTTAACAATGCTTTCAAGTGGTGTATACAGCATGTGTTACTTGTATACACACAAGGCTTTAGGCTTTATGTAACCAGCTGATCTGAGAAAAAAATGTTAGCCAATGGAAACAGAGAATATTTGCAAAACTGAGGTGTCGCTTTTGCTCTTGAAAGTATGGATTACCAGACCACCAAATGAAAAACGAACTGCTAATAAGAGATTGACAACAGTAACACAATAACTGAGTTATATATTTTTATTTCAATGGTGGACAGGTTTTTGATTTTCCCTGGTCGATTTTTACAGGGTTTAAGACACCTAAGTTTTGCAGTGACGTCATTTCTACATCACTATTTCAGATCAGCTGGAAAAAGAGAAAATACAAGTGATGTGTGGGATATGCAACAGCTTTCCTGCATATTTCTAATTGTCTGTATTTTCTATGGAGTGGGATAAGTCATAGTATCCCCTCGTGTGTATCAGGTACAAAAACTGACACCTTGCATGTTGATTTAGATTTGGCAATCGACCTTTTTAGTTTGGGTGTATTTATCCATCTCATGTACCACGTGTCATTATCTTGGGAATGAGATTCTCTGTTTGAGTGTACCCTAGGGAATGACATGTGGTCTGCAGAAATGCGCCCAAGCTAAAAACATCTATAATGGCATCTTTTGTGTCTTCTTCATTCAATATAGCATGCAATAAGCAATATAGCATGGATATTTGTAATTGAACTGTTCAGAAAACCATTTAAAATATTTACTTCCTAAACGAAAAATATTTACATTCATTTTTGATCCAAATGATTAAATACACTTTGGAATAGGCCTAATGTCTTGATGTATAGTGCAGGAATATTTACCCATTTCAGACCACGTGTCATTCTTGTTTAAGTTGTATCCATATTCATGTATCTTCTCGTGTACAACCCTTGAACAAAGAAGTAATACTCAAGGGGTGTCTATAATTGAAAAACATTGCACCAAGAAAAATTGGGTCTGGTTTTTTTCAGTGAACTTTGTCTGCAAGGGAGTTGCAAGACACGTTTCAACAGTTGGAAGGTAATATACAGCGCATTTTCCAAAATAAACTATTGTTTCCTTATTCTTGAAGTGACACGTTAAAATACAGCGTTTTATCAAAAAACCGTTGGAAATTCTTCCGAATTAAAACTTGTGTAGGAAAGCCTAAACGTGATTTCATGTCTCGTATCGTTCTTTCCAACTTTCCCTTTAGTGTCTAGCAATTTCGTTGTACATAAAATATTCTGCACTTTAGTTGCGCCCACGCGGTAGGGTCTCATGGAAATAGCCCACCTTCGAGATGTGCTTCGCTTGTCACGCACAAAGGTTTCAGTATAAGGCTACGTGCTAAATTAAATTAATTCTTACCGCCTGTCACGAATGACTGAGCATTTAGCACGTAGCCTCGTACTGAAACCCTTGTGCGTGATAAGCGAAGCGTCGGAAAGGGGTTATTGCTCAGGGGGCGGATATAAGGTAGCGGTGCAGGGAGTGTTTTCCCTCTTCCCCTCCCCTCCCCCCCACAGAAGTGGCGACATCTCATTACGTACTGCATTATCGGTGAATGCGTTTGAGAATTTCCAGATCAAAAACAATGTACCCCTCCTGAAAAATCCTGGATCCGCCCCCGAAATTGTTGCAGACGAAAGTAGAACTACTCTATGTATAAGCCGAAACGATTGCAGCATTATGCAAATACTATGATTGCGAGACAGTTAGAAAAAAGGCTCATTGAGTTAGCAAGTGCAGCTTCTACACGTAAAAATTGTGTACAAAGGCACGAAAAGAAAATTTTTGGAAACGGAAGTTTCATTTATCGTAAAGCCATCGTGTAGCGCGGCGTTGCGTTTGCCTGATACGCATTTCATGTAACTTATGTAAATGAGACACCATTTAACAAGGCTTTAAACAGGAGAAAACCATGTCGCAGGTTCATAAAGTGGGGACATGTTTCAATGATAGTTTTCTTTTGTATGCAGGGACAAAAGTTTGTCCCCGCTACAAGGTGCTTGGTGGTTAATAAAAAATAGTATGTGTGCCATAAAAAGGGAACTATTTGGTCTTTCACGTTTTGAAAAATTTAGTTCGCCGCCAAGGGCAGACCGCATCACATGGGATAGTTAACTCCTCTTGACCCAGAGAAGGTCATTGATTTTGAATCGGGTAGAAAGCGTGTTAAAATAGGTATAATGAAAGACGTGCGACGTGAGCCAAATCAAACAAATTGCATTTTGGTACATGTCAGTGAGTAGATGTGTGTGGCAAACTTTGTTATTGGTGGGGTCTGTGAAATATATGTTCGTCTTTTCTCTTTTTACTTGATTGTAAATTAGTATTGAAAACACCTGTTGGGATATACCGATAAACTTATTGTTTTTTACCTATTATATTGTTAATGTATTGTATTGTAGAGTGCAAACAATATAACAAATTCCATTGTTTTCTATCGGTTTAATTAGCACTATTTTGTACTATTTAGTAATTAGTATCCTTGAACCATCCTACTATCATATAAACTATATCCTTTGCATTATCACGTTTGTTCAATTTTAGATAAATTAGGACACAGTTTTTCCAGATTCTGGATAGTTTCTGTAGAAAGGCGAGTGAGCTTTTGTCGCACACAAAGATATCGAAGCCTTGGATTCATTCTTGCTATTTCACGAATATTCTCATCAATATTCCTACATTTGTAGTTTTGGACATCCAACAACACAAGATTCTTACAATAACGAGGAATCACATTCAAAATGTCAATCGATGCCATACTTCTCTTTCCAAACCCTAACTTCAACCCCTCAAGCGACGGACTTTTAGCTAGGAAGACTTTGAGACCACTACTTGAAATTCTGACTGTATTCCTTAAATTTATATGCTTGATAGTTTTAGACTTCGTTAGAATCTGTAGACCCACGTTTGTAACCTTTTTACAACCCTCAAAACTCAAGTTAACCAAACGTCTTGCATGACGTGCAAAGTAAAAAAATGGTAGGTTAGAAATCCAAGAATTGCCACTTACGTTTAGAGTCTTTAGAACTCGCAATGTCCGCGCTGTAAAGATAGCTCCCTCGTCCGTAATGGCGCTGCAGCTGCTTATATCTAGGTTTTCAATAAAGGGACAATTTTTCGTAATAATTTCAAGCCCAGTATCAGTAACCAATTTGCAGTTGGAGAGATTTAAAGTATGAAGTAGATGACATCTTCTAGCGATATGAAAGAGAGTAAAGTTCGTTAAAGAGCGACAACAGTGACCAGAAAAGTCAATAGCGCTTACAACCGCAACTGGAAGACGAATGATAAGACAAATTATGTCTTTGTCTTTGAGTTTTACATTACTACTAATTGCAGATTTTGAGGAGAAATCCATTTTGTTCCAAAGAGAACGGTCCTGACAAACGTTATACCATTTTTTGCACAACATGGAAGCTTTTACGCAGTCTTGAGAATTGAGGTAGGAAACGATTTGGAGAATGATGTTGTCTGGAAGGTGATCAAACCCGAATGAAAAACTATCTGTTTCCATATCCAGTAATGCTTGTTCAAATTCTTTATCATATCGTTGCCTAGAAATGAAAGCCAAATAACGTTATTTAAAATGAACGGCAAATTACATGAGATCTTTTGTTTACTGCCAACATCTCCCTCGAGTTTATATTAATGAAAACTAGTTATAAAAGGGATGCCAAAATAAAAACGACTAACTAATATCAAATTGGGGTTTGAAAATTTCCTTCCTTTCTTCCTCCCTTGCTTCCTTCCTTGCTTCCTTGCTTTGCTTGCTTGCTTGCTTGCTTGCTTGCTT
>NW_022258836.1:478863-497245 GCF_009602425.1 Actinia tenebrosa | reverse complement strand
TTCCTTCCTTCCTTCCTTCCTTCCTGCCTTTCTTCCTTTCTTTCTTTCATTCTTTCATTTTCTTTCATCCTTTCTTTTTCTTTCATCCTTTCTTTCTTCCTTTTCTTTCTTAAAGATTCAAATCCATTATTGAACATTGTAATATCGCCTAAAGTACGTAAAGTTCACAATTTACTTTTTTTTTTCTGCGATTCTTTTTTGTTGGCTTATTATTTCAGTTCTATAGAATTTCTTACACTTGAAGATCATTTGTATTTCAAATTTCTACGATGTAAAGTCACAAGTGTTGATTTATTCTCAGGTAATGAAGATTTAATAATTCAACACTCTAATTGTCCTAACACCTGTTACACAATAACTAAACAAGTAAACCCAATACTTTCTCTAGCTTCTTGTTTCTTTCTTTTCCCCCGACTAAATTACATTTAAAAAAATAAATATGAAGTACTAATTATATATCTGCACCTATCTGACAAACCCATCGAGTGAGTGAGCCAATGTCTTTACCTGCGAACACCTTAATTACACTAACCACTGGGTAAAGCTTTTCCAATTGCTATTTGAGAAAATTTGAAAACTAAATTTTCTATCTTGAAATCTAATATCTAATCGTTCTTCTCTTTGTTTAATATTTTCTTCTATAAGTATTAATTATTTTCTTTTTATTTAATAAGGTTGTGAATAAGAGAATATGTTTCATGTAAGATGCTCTTAGCATAAGAAATGTTTGACAGCAGTGTAGCTCGGGTTGTAATGTTTAAAGACGATATAGGGCTAGGAGTAGTGTGTAGTGAGTAGTGTCGGGAGTTCTAAAAGGGCATCTTACATTTCGGCAGGCCATTTTCTAGAAGCCAAGATAAAGAAAGGCAAACTAATTCAAAATAAACATTTTAGCAAAGATAAATAAATATAAGAAAGCATACCTGTTGTTGAACCTTGATAGTAAGATTGATAACGGAGGAAGAAGGGTTGCGAGAGAAATGTTTGAACCCATCTAACAAATCGTAGCCGGATGTGATTTCAACCCTGTTCATAAATGTTGTGTCATCACTTCACTAGTCAGTAACAGATATATAGGATTGATGTGGAATAATCCTTTAAGTGGAGACGAGTCGTTCTATTTGATTGTCAAATATTTAATAATCATACAATAAACTGTGATGCGCGCAAGGTAATTGGCTAAACCATTCTCACATTATACTTTATAATGTAATAAATTGTGTGAACGACAATTGGCTATTTTGGCATATAAACAGGTCTAGTCTCATATTATATTCTAAGTGTACAAATACAAATGTTCAACAGATCCTTTATCTGGCCGATTTCATCTACGAAACGCATTGTTTTAGGGGGAAATGAACTGGAATAAAAAAAACCTTTAGAAGATTCTGAATTTTTCGGCAAAAAGAATGTGTAGCTCTTTTATTTTTGACTTATGGTCGGTAGGGGAGGGTGGGGAGGTACCATCATGACATGGTGAACGAAAACCAACACGAAATTTAGAACAACGAATAACGTAAAGGTCAAATAGCGTCAACTTCGTGGTAAACTCGATTCCATTTAAGTTTAAGCACGCCTAGGCAGAGTGATTGTTAGCAGCTAAATGGGCGAACTGTTCGTAATGGAATGATGTAGAAAGCGCAGTGGGCCAAATGCCAGCATAGTGAGTATATTGACAGCGAGAACCGCCACCACCTGTTACTGTCATTAACATAATCTCGCATACAAAATACAGGGCAGATTGCCTAGTATGCATATTATCTTGTACACCGCGTACCGTGTGTTATTAAACAGAATCTATCTGATCGAGCTGCTATAGACGGTTGGATTTTTCCTTGGCTTGATGATGGAGCCATAATTTGATGTCAAGAACCGATCGATGATAAGGACTTTCAGTGTCGAGATGGGGACTATGTTATCAAAAAACAGAGAACAGTCGTTGCTCTATTGCGATGAAGAAGAAGATATTCCGAGGTGAGGAAAAGTAATTATAGCATTCGCCTCCAAGAACCATAACAACGAAGTGTCATACAAACTATAAAATCATGTTATGTCTAAGTCATGAGGTACTTCCCTCTTTTTTTTTAAAGATAATCAGAATAGATTTTCTCAATCAGATGGGCTGTACAAGCATTTATTATATAACTCCAAAAATTAAAAATTTTCTCACACCTGCTGCACAATAAATCAGTTATTCCGTCCAGGAGCAAAACCACTAATTTATGGCAACCTTGACCAATATCAAACAAGTGGTTTGTAGCTATGCACGACAAGCTGGTTTTTCGTTCCATCTAGAATTCACACATGGACGTGGAATTCCCCATTTCAGCGTCTGTTTCCTTGTGTTTTGACTGGGGGTTTATTGGTACAACAATATTTTTTATGCGATGTAGTGTAAATGATAGCACTAAGTAGCGGGTTCAAACGCACAAAGATCTCTTCATGTACTAATCAATTAAAAACATATCACCAAACATTTTGAAGGTCATATCTTTTTTTGTCTGTGCGGCAGACGTTAATATAGCAATATATTTTCAAAGAAAACTGAAAAGTTAGCATTGCATGGAAAAATGATAATAACGATATCAATGTCAGTTCTGCAACAGCACATTGATCGGCTAGAAAAACTGCATATTAAAGACTGAGAGAAATTACGGCTTGAAATATGAATTTTTGATTTTTGAATTAAAGTAATCGTGAGAAGAGTAAAAGAATTCGAGTTGCACTCTACTGTATGCTATACCTTAACGTGCCAATTAACTGACATTTTCAGTTTCAACATCTTATCCGGTTCAAAGGGTCCCTCTCATATCACAAATTATCAAGTGTGGAAAGCTGATGTTCAAGTCGCGTGCCAAGCGCTATTGATTGGTATAATTGATCTGTGTTAAACACTCGATGATTGTTAAAATAGAAGCTTGTGATCAACCGATGTAGTGAAAAAGATGTGTTAAAACGAGCGAGTACTATAATCCTCCACTTAAGTGGGAAATCGATGGCAAAATTCCCTAAAAACGTATTTTATGTAAAATATGGATGTATGCCTAAGGCTTTTCTTAGAGTCAGTCATCTACGCATTTCATTTTGCTTCTCAGAGCACTGTAAAAAAAGGTGCAAATGTTTTAAATCATATTCTGAGCTAGAAGCAACACGTACAACGGACGTCCAAAAATTCTTTGGTAAGATTTGTTTAAACACGAAGTAACTGATCAGCTGTAAGTACTATCCGTGATATAAAGCACTGATTCCTAGATTATAGCTTATCCATATGATACGTATTAAACATGCTTCGACAGGCTATACATACTCCTGTCTTTGGTTCTAGTGAGTTGAAGAAGATGGTCTTAAATGGTGCGTCTATTATAAGGTTTTACTTCGCCTACGGCAATTTGTTGTTAAGGTTTCCAAAGCCAAACTCTCTCAAAGTCAATCCTAAATGAATTACTAATTTATGTGTTTGAAGATAGCGATTTTCTTTCGTCGAAAAAGGATTTTCGGATTCTTAACGGGATAAAGTGCGCTGTCAGCCATTTTGTCAAGAGGTCATAGGATGAATGATGGGGTGATCCGTTCTCCACTTCTACGACATCAAGGGGGGTCTGACATGAATACGTGTCTGCTTAGAATCACGTTTGTGCCTTTAAAAGGTGTAACATGTGAATATATGCTGGATTCCTGCAACTGATGTAGGTTACTGTAACGACGCGTATTACTACGTGCGCAACGTAATTGGTGCTGGCTAATTATAAATGATTGGTCAATGGATGGACGAATATAGCTAAGATGGAATAGATGGAAGCACGGAGGCATGCTTGGATAGATGGATGAATGGATAGATGAATGAATGAGTGGATGAGAAATGGAATGGATGGATAGG
This sequence comes from Actinia tenebrosa, assembly GCF_009602425.1. Next base: position 493,368 of record NW_022258836.1, on the reverse strand, counting down.
TGGCACACGGACGGTTGAACGCACGGATACGGAGACTCTGCAATTTGAAGTATTTTAAGCCCTCCAGTGTGCTAATTCAAGCCGTATAATATGAACCGTTAGCAAGTAGCGAACTCCGACAGTTTTCAAGAAGTTTATAGTGTGGTGCTCATGTCCGTATGTAGTCACCCACCCGGGGCAAATCCAATCTGAAGCCGTTGTTCGATGTGACGTGAGCGATATTTTTCATCTGTATACGAACCTACACATTTCAGCCATACGTGCTCGAATCTTATCTTTGATGGCAATGAAAAGCCACTGGTGTATCACTAGATCAAACAAACTAATTTAACAAAAATCTAATAACCCAGTTACTGAGAAATTAAGACATCACGACAGAAGTGATACCTCTCTGGGTGATGACACACTGAAGTGAGGATTATTTTTAGAAAGGTATTTCACCAGGCTCCAATAGCGAAGAGTTGAAAGTACTTAATACTGACATATGTCAACAATTTTATTTTCGTAACCTAAAGACTTATTTTTTATTAATGTTTTTTAACACTCGTAGAGTAAGCGCCGTCACGGTCAGAAGACGTACGCCTTCGTTCCGTCGAGTTTTTCACAAATCAATTACAAGCAAGAAATGGAAATGAAATAGTTCCAACATGATAAAATCCGACTCTAATCCTGCAGGCCAAAGCTTGTCATTTCGACCTCCCGTTGAAATAAAACCTGTTGAACTTATAAATTTATAACAGGTTCTTATTTAGGAAATCATTATGAAAACATAACAAACACTGCATGGGATTTAGGAAGACTTAATAAGCAATGATGGCGCTGATTTTAGTATCGTAAGAGCGGATCTAATGGAGCAAGATACTGATTAGGTCTCATAAATCCCCTTCATTCCCATTCCCAGGGGGGGGAAAGGGTTACTCCCATATATAGCCCATACGTGGATTTTCCGTTTGATAGGTCAATGCATGGTTATATTTCGGGGTTTTTGACTTATACAGTAAAACAATGCATTTGAATTCTAATGACATAAAAATTTTATTGTTTTGTCCTCAAAATTCAGCTGCTCTGAAAATGGATGCTAGGGTTCTAAACAACTAACGGATGTCCTTTTCTTTCTCGTTCTCAGGCCAAGTAATGCGTTAGAATTACTCAGTAACAACCATGACCCATATTTTCTGAACAATAATGGTGGCAAATATTATCTACCAGATGTCTTGTGGCTACGCATATTCTTGTGCCTTTCGTTAAAAGAGCGGGTAATAATCTCGCGCGTATGCCGCAAATGGAACCAGCTTTGTCGAGACGCAACGTTTTGGAGAAGCGTTGACTTCAAGATGTGCGCAACTTCTGCGAGCATAACCGATAGCACAATACGGGCTGTTACATCATATACAACAGCAATACAAATAGTGGACTTCTCTGGTGAACACTGTAAAACAATAGCAGACACATCTTTGGGGTATTTAGCCAAGTATTGTCCTCGGCTTAGGAAACTTGACTTGACTGGTAGGACCTTGGTTACTAATCGTGGCATTCAGACTATCGCTCGCAAGTGTAAGCTTCTGGAGCACATAGTTCTTGACAAATGCTACAAAATAAGTGATAAAGGAATAACATCTCTAAGACAATGTCCAATGTTGACAATATTATCCATAGCCTACTGTGTAAGAGTGACAGACGAGGGGTTATCTACAGTCGCAAAGACATGTCGGAGACTTAAAAATCTAAACATTGCTGGATGCACCAAAGTGACTGACAAAGGAATCAAAGCATTGGGAAAGCACTGCAAATTACTTGATAAAATCAATCTTAAACATACGACAGATGTTTCAATCGATGCGATAGAGAGTCTCGTGCGAGGTGCTCCTATGTTGAGTCATGTACAACTTGGCATATTGCAGGATGAATACAATACGGTAGCCGCTATTAATATTGTAGTAGGGTGCTGCAATCATTTAGAATTCCTGAGCTTTCAGCATCATCACAATCCACACACAGCTGCGGGAAGGAAATTCGTTTCTAAGAAGAGACTTACAGCATTTGTTACTAATCTAAATGCATGTGTTTTTGCACACTAGTACAGAATTTTATCATTACTGAATCGTCCAAATAGAATCTATGCAAGGGTTTCTTTACTAGTTAAGTGAAGGTGTTGCAGAAAATGTCACATTAATGACTTAGGACTGAAAAAATGCTAAACATTCTTAATGTAGCTCTGTGCACAGTCTTAACTACAACCTTCTGATATCCAGGGGACTATTTTACTGATGAGCTTTTTCTTTAAAAACAATTATTTGTTTCAGTACGTCTTTTAAAAGGCTTAAGGTGCTGACACACGGTGCAACATTGCATGCAACATTGCACACAAATGGACTGTTGCAGCCTGTGTCTACCCCAAACTTGTTGCAAGCAACATCATGCAACAAATCTGAAGTTGAATCGAGCTCTACTCTTGCAACATTGAGCACAAAAAAATTTTATCATGTGAACATGGCAGCAACATTACCTGCAACATTTTGAAATTTCCAGCCAATCAGCTTGCACCAAATTTATAACTGCTGATCAAATATCTTAACATAGCAGGCTGACACAAGCAATGTTGCGTGATTTTGTTGCAATGTGTGTCACCCCACACAAATTTGTTTGGTGCAATGTTGCATATTTTGTTTTCGTTAGTTCTCTCCTAACGATCAACACCACTATTATGTTAAAGTGCAAAAATGCACTGCTCGCAATGCTGCATTTTTGCCTGTTTTGTTTCTATTAATGTAGCCTTTGTGAACATTTTCAGTTTTTAAAATGATTATTACTTAATGCAGTTGGTAAGCTTATAAACTTACTGAAAAACATACTGTAGTTGTTTGTGGGACAAAAACTGCTGCAACAGTGACTGGTACACAATTGTCTGAGGTGGAACCATAAATTGCTGCAATTTTTCGATTCCGTAGAGAATATACTTTCTTGAAATCGAGACACCTGTTTTTCGTTTCAGATTTGAAATCAATAATTTAATAATATTGTGAATATAGTATAAAGGCTTTCATGGATCCATGAATGGTCAATTAAACTTGCTTTAGTGATGCAGACCTATAGATTATGTATAATCATTAATTTTTTACATAAAAAATATTGGTCCAAAAGGACCACATTTGAAAATTATACATTTTGGTTTTGCATTTACACTAGTTCTCCTCTCTAAATACTATTTACAGTGTAGGTATCTACAAGTGTCTTATCTGTGAATTAGTCATAAGGATTTTTCTTCCCTTTTTGTGAAGCTTCGATTTCTTTCTGGATGTTTTCCATGAATGTTCTGGAAAATGAAGCCAATCTTCCTGAATCTTTCTGATTCTCTTGGTCTGGTTCTTTTACTGTACTTTCTGCCATTTTGTTGAGCACTTGGTTACCTACATGTATAATTATGATAGCAAAATGAAAAACTAGCTATATTTAATTATTGTAATTCTAGTTTTTACATTTAATAAAGAGACCAGTAAAACGAGACTAGGTTTTCTAGAATATTAGACTGAGAAAGATGCACATAGATTGCAAAGTGCATCATGTTATATTTTCATGTAGAAAATTCATACAAAATAATCAGAACTGGGTAATCTACTTGAAGGGTTGTAGGAGTTTTGGAATGCATTTCCATCCCATTTTGGGTTATTTTCAAGGAATATTTGGTTTTAATATATAACCATCAATAGAATATCTATTTATCTCCAGCCATGTAATATCCTTTATTTGGTGAATATTGAAAGTATTGGTGCAAATTTTAGACTTGGGTATCACCCTTTGTCTTTATCTTAGTTGGCTATTTGGTGAACTTGGATAAACATGTTTCAGAAAATTTGATGTAACTGCAACCTGAGTTTTTGTTTGAGAACAAATCTTAAAATCTGTAATATGAGAAAAACTTACCCCAAACAGTTGCTCTTATATAAGTGTAATGTGTTAGCTGTGCAAAACGGCGGATTATTGATGTATTGGCCAACTGAAAGATACAAACAGTAAAGGGGCTTAACAATATACCGGTTTGCACTTGATGCATACTGTAGTTTTTAAAGACAACAGCTTAGCCTCTTTTATAAGTCAGTTATTCACAGATACCATTAGAAGTACTTAGGATTTCAAAACATTGGTATTACTCAAGCTGCACATTCTTTACATTAGTGTTGACTATTGCAAATGACTTGCTTTTAAAATGAAGCTAAACTTGTAGAAACAAGTCTTCAGAAATAAAACACAGTGGTCCTTACCAAATGAGAAAAGGAAGTAACAATTTATTTATTTCATTACTTCATTTTACAGTTCCATTCAGTGACCAGGAATAATAGTTCCAAGCCAAGGCTAGAGTTTCAGCACATAGCGAAACTATAATATTTGTCATGTGTGGCAACTCCAACCTTGGCTTGGAACTATTATTCGCGGTTACTGAATGGAACTGTAAAATGAAGTATTGTCATATAAATGTAGATCAATGTAGGCTTTATAGACCTATAACAGACTTGATTTTTTTTTTTGACACCCTGAAACAACCTCTGAGCTGATGTAAGTCAGGGCATGGCTAACTCACAAATCAAATTATAATTTAGGATGTTAGGTTTTATTATACCCAGGGAGGAAAACCAGAGAACCCAAAGAAAAACCCTTGAATCAAGGAAAATACATAGCAAACTCTGCTCACATGTGATACTGAGTCCAGGGAATGCCAGTCATTTCGAGACACATTCGTTTCGAGACAGGTCGTTTTGAGACACTAAGATACAAGTTCGAGACAGGCATATATTTGTTTCGATACACCTCATACACCGTTCAATATATATCATATATAGAGGATATTACAGGTTCAAAACGATCTTATAAAGATAAGTATTTATTGCTATGTTGAGATACAAGGATACCAGACCAAACGTTACCAAGTTTTCCATAAATTATTGACTCGAAAACTCGTCAATCGACAACAAGAATGTTCGACTCGTCAAACTACCAGATCTTAATCAGAACTCTATGATTTTTATCTAAAATCTTTATCAGAAACTCACATCTTCTAAACTTTATGAAGAATTTTTAGATAAATATGAAAGGGGATTCAAGTTTAGAGAGAAACACGGAAACGAATAGCTCAAAAACTTTAGACGCGGACAAGATATTTTGACTCGACAACAAGAATGTTCAACTCGTCAAAACTACTGTCGATTGACGAGTTTTCGAGTCAATAATTTACGGAAAACTTGGTAACGTTTGGTCTGGTATCCTTGTATCTCAACATAGTAATAAATACTTATCTTTATAAGATCGTTTTGAACCTGTAATATCCTCTATATATGATATATATTGAACGGTGTATGAGGTGTATCGAAACGGATATATGYCTGTCTCGAACCTGTATCTTAGTGTCTCGAAACGACCTGTCTCGAAACGACTGTGTCTCGAAATGACCGGATACCAGTCCAGGGATCAAACCCAAGACCCCAGAGTTAAAAGGCAACTGTACCAACACTCAATACCACAGTTCTAGCAACATACTGTATTCCAAATGCAGGCCATATTACATTAGAGGGTCAAACAGTCAATTTTTAAAAGTTGCATCTGTTGTCAAATAATATTTCACTAGAAAAATTTGTAAACCAAAACTCTCTTCCCGAGGAGTCCAATGCTGAATTGGAGTTGGCTGAGAGGTCCCTGGGGACAAGGTTTTCATTGGCCTTCCCCACAAGGTAGCTTTGTTGACAGGAACGATAGATTTTCCCATGCGTAGCCTTACATTCAAGTGCTTGAGGATACTGTAAATTTATGTGGGAAAATTCCAAAAAAAAATTGACAATCAACTTATGGTCTAACATACCTGCTCCACGACTTGCTGATTATTCAAAAACCTATCACAACAAAATGATCATAAAATTAGCAAATGAGAAGACAAGCGAAGGCTTTACTTAGAGCTAGTACAAAGGACGGCTGGCTTAAAAAACAACTTCTGGGTTCCCTGTCTATTATGACCAATACTTCTTGCCAGTATTTCTTGATATTATTCAGCTGATTGAAATTCATGAATGTCATTAACAGCCTTAATGAGAGGAAAAGATTTTCTTCAGTTATACCCAGGAGACTGTCGATCATACGCCAAATTTACTAAAATGTTATGCAATATTATATTATCCAAACATTTCGTTAGAAAGCCATGATTATTATCGTCATGAATCAAACATAATCTCTACGACACCACGACTCCACCAGGCGGAAAAAGGGATTTCATCTTCATTTCATACCTTAAAAGTAATCGTAGAGGCATTCTTCTGCGAAATCAAAGAAGAAATTGCAGTTAAAATTGCATTATATTTCTCTTTTGTGTCGTCTTTCTCGTCTCGAGTCGTGCCGATGCTCGTCTTTTTAGTTCCCAGTACTCTTACCACAGGGTGACCATGCTCTTTCGGCCTATGACTCTCACGAAAACACCACTTCAAAATAGAACAGGGAAATCTAAGAAATCATTGAAAGAAAAAATTTTCTGTTATTATCGTCTGTTGAAATACCTACATTTTCTGACTGGTTGATTTTATTTATTAGAAAAACCCAAGGTTTCTATCGTCACACTTGAGGACTGCGCATGGGCTTCCTGTGGTAGTAAGGCACGTGTACCCATCATGCGTTAGGGTCTTGTTGTCAAGAAGAACCAAGGTGGAGGCGAACGAAGATGTGAGGCGTGGACAGAAATATCGACATTTATACGGTAAGAAATGCTCCAAAACTAGAATAAGCTGTACAGACATTAAAATAAGGTTTAGTTCTTCCCCTCTAGCGATTTATTTTATTTTTCTAGGATTTTTCCTTTCTTAAATAAGCATTTCATTCTGAGCACCCATTTTGAATGTTGCTGCACGTGGCAGAGTTTTAAGGTAAAACCTTAGGAAACTCACTCGCTTTGCACTCAGAAATATTGTAATAATGCTCTAAATAGCATTTCTTTGGCCTTTATTAGTGTTTTTCCTTTCCTGCTAAATTTTTTTTTCAACAAATGGACGAAAAAATACAACACCAAAGCAATACAAATCTTCCCATTCCATGTACATGTACATTTACTTAAAAAAATGCAAACCCAATACGCTTACAGAATTACGGGCCGACATTCAAACATTATATTATTTGCTTGAAATAAAAGTCTTTTTGAGTTGCACACTTCCATCCCCAAGATAGCAGTACAAATGTACCTCACATGACTTAAAGTGCCCCTAATGCCTAATCACAGACCTTATGTAAGTTGAAGATATATTCATAAAAATGCAAAAATCCAAAAATGTTTTGAAATTGGATGCATTCCTGATTTTAAAATGAGTTTTGAAAACACGCCTTTTCATACAAGGACCGCGCATGCGGGGGACTAGTGCGATCATGTCATTGGGGTGATACGTTCCAAAAGTGAAAGAATCATGCATTCTTCCAAGTTGGATTCACTTGTACAATAAGTAAAAGCTCAATATTTTGGCATATTTTATTTCTTCAAACTTTTAAAAACAGCACTCTTGACGTAAGTCTATACAATTTTTCAGGCTCCTCGAGAGTAAGTGGACACAAGAATTTTGCCAATTTTTTCGTGCAGTAAAAAATCAGGAATTCGTTTGAAACGAAAAAATTTTGAAAAATGTGTTTATGACAATGTGAGGATTTGTTCTAAATTGGTCTGTAATCAGGCATTAGGGGTACTTTAAGGGTGGCCTTGCCTATTTACCAAACTCTGCAAAGTGGTTGCTAGGGAAATGTTTTGTTAATGAGAAAATACTGTATAACCAGGCTGTTTGTCATAAAATTTCTGACCAATTTTAAAAATCTGGGCTATGCAGCCCAAGCTCTTAAAATGGCAACCAAATTTTGCGAGCAATTACTTTAATGCGCTTGAGCAGAACTACTGATTACAAAAGATATATATTTAGCTATGAGTACAACGTCAGCAATCGAATGAGAATGAAATCATTTTTTGATGCATTCTTTATAAAGTTAAGCATGAATTTGTCTTTACATTAAATGATTGAGAAAATCATTTTAATCTAAATTTTCAACATGGCTTGGTAGCCTGGGATTTTTATCTTTTTAAAAAATGTACCATTTTGATTTATTGTATGAGGTTAAAAATCAAGAAACCCTTTTTGGATGTTTTTGGATATTTCCATAGCAACTGAGTTTGGTAAATACATCTAGGCAAGGCCCCTTTTAACTAATATTGTAAGAATACCACACTGACACTGTTATTATTTTTTCTAGTTGGATGAAGTTTGCAAGGCTAGTTTGTCTAGCAGAAACTATTAGTGTTAATGTAAAGAAGTTATTTAGTAGAGTTATACAAGCGAGTGTAGTTAGCTTTGCACTGTCCATAGCTTCAACATTCACCTGTGTAATTTTACTAAATACTTATTCACCACAGACTTTGTCAATTCTCTTTGGTATTTACCTTTGTTTTTAGGTAAATATTGCTTGAGATTGTCTTTGTCTTGGTCAATAAGTTATAGAATATATATCTACATATAATGCTTCGTTATATGTAGAAGTTTTCACCACTTTAAGAATTAGATCACACGATTATGAAGGTTGTGTTACCTTTTTGTCATCAATGAAAGTGAACACATCCTTTGATGAATTTTCTTACAACATTTACTTAATGCTGGTAAATTATGCACTATACATGTCCACTGGATCTGATGACTGGCTGGCTTGGAAGCTCTTACTAATCCATTTATTACTTTGATATTGATTGCTTTGTCTCACTTTGTTTTGATTGATTTTAATATATTTTGATATTGAATGATTCTATTTACATTGATTGATTGGTGATTATGAAAAAGTTTCTTTCTAAATTTTGTGCAACATATAAATTTATTTTCAAATTCTGTTTCTTATTTCAGACACTTTTGGCCTTATTTTTCTTTCAACAAATTAACAAATTAACCTTTTTAAATCTTTATTAGTTTTTTAAATTTCAGTCATGAGAGCAAAAAGTTTAATTCTGCTACAAAAAGAAGAAAAAAGCTTTTTCATTAGTTACTGAACTTTTGGACCTTTGATTTGTACAGTATGCTCTCACTGCAATAAGTCTTCCTAATATGCAAAACTAAGACAACTAAGCCACTATCTTGATTGATACATGATATTGGGGCTTTTTGGCATCTTATTGGTTGGTTTATCTTTGTTGTTTTGCGACAAAACTTAGTGAGAGGGTACTGTACATAATGATTATTATTCTCATTGATGTATTTATTTTGATGTTACAGTAGAACCCCACTATCATATCCTTACTGTCTCAATGCTTTTACCAAAATCATGATTGGCTTTGTTAACAGCTAATTCATGTCACATAATTATGACCAGTATCTCACATGTTTTGATTGGACTATCAGCAGCTTTGTCTGAAATTCCAAGTCTAAGGGCCAACTATGCTCAAAAATCCTGCAATTCAAATTACTTTTAACTTAAAAAATTAAGATTTTCAAGCTAATTATCGTTGATGTGGTTGGGAAGTGAATTCTTTCAGAATATATTTCACAGTCATTAATGACGGCAGGTTCAAAACCTGTTTTTTACTTTTTTTTGAATATCGAAGTAGTTGATTGGAGAATTAAAATTTGATCATGAAGTCTTGAAACCTACATTTCACCTCTCAGAATTACTGGTTGTGTGTGACCTGAATTAGCTGCAATATTAATTTCCATGTGCAATACTATTGGCTTTCAACTTCTCCTTTTTTACCATTTTTTTGATGAGATAGATAGTGTGGCTTTACTGTTTATCATATCCATATTCATAAAAAAGATTTTGAAAATATTTGCCTTCTTCACTCCTGGTTCGCATTCATCGACGCGGTAAGTCAAGTGCATAATCTACCAGCATTCAGTCTTGCTATTTTCCAATGCCATCCTCTTTCATCCTAAAAGCAATTGTGCAGTATATTATACAGTATTTATAGAGCAAATTATTTATCTCAATGTGCTATGCTAAATCTATGGAAACCAAAAGAACGAAACAAAATACATGTATGATTAAAATTGTTTACCTCAATGTGCTATGCTAAAACAATGGAAACCAAACGAACCCCACACAAAATACATGTATGATCAAAATTTATCTTAACAGATCAAAACCTGTTATTTTGGAAATTAGTTTTGAATTATAAAGAGGATGTTAGTTGGAAGGTGCAATTTCCAAATAATTGTTTTCAAACTAGAGAAACTTGTCAAATTTTGATAGACATATTTGATAGCCAGTTTCTCTTTTAAAATACAGTTACCATCTTTGATAGTGAAAACCTGGTACCTCAGTGGAAGTGTTTCCTTGGAAACCATTCCATGTTTCCTTAAAGTGGTGAAACTTTAACATAGGACTATGAGTTGACACACCATCGGTCAGATTGAAGTACTGTGTACAAATTCTATATTGCTATATCAATCCTATCTGTGCTAAATTATCGAATTTTGGCCATGTTTTACAGTACATATAACAATATAAATTTAAAGTAACAACAGCATGTCATTCTGGTTTCTTTTTCATCTTGTATTAAAACTGGAATAGGATTGATATGGTACTTAAATTCACATTGTCTTTAATCTGATGTTCCCTCAAAAATTTCAATTGGCCTGTGAATTTTCACTTTATTCACTAGTTATGGTCTCCAAATTACTTATCCAAACAAACAAATACCAAAAACGTTTTTTGGCATCTATAATGCATAGGGCTTGGTGTGTCGTTCTCATAGTCTGACATGGGTGTTATCTGAGTAGAAGTATGCAAGAGATGATAAATGGTATTCTAACCCTTAAACTATTCACATCAGTTTGGCTCTGAAACAATTCAATTCAATTTTTCTATTAAGAAATTCCAATTTCAAAATGTTATATTCAAATTTAACTACCATGTAAATATTGCTATGTGCATCGGAATTTCAGAATCTGTCATTTATTTATTTATTCATATGCTTATTTATTTTATTCATTTCAAAATATTTAAACGGAAAAATTAGATACAAATATACCATATGTCACTCTTGCTCATCGTAGAATAGATTTTGTCGGATTGTGAGAATCTATGGTGCAGTTGATCATGCTGTTTTGGGACCACTAAAATTTCAACAACTCTTTGCTCGAAAATCTTCATTCTATCTTGTCCTGTGCCATAGTTTGTCACAATCCACCAAAATCTATTGTTCATCTAGTACTGGTAAAGATCAGTTGGAGCCATGGAACTTTTTGCATCAATAGATGGTCATTTTCAAATTTGGTAGGAACTCAGCAAAGTTGGAATAGTGCGAAATGTTCTACACGCACATTCAAATTTGAAACTTCACCCTTTGACTTCGACCATGATAGTCTTATTGTCGGTAGATATGATGCCTAAAACGTTTTATGGCTTAACTAGTTGTGAATCAAGGCATAAAACTGGTGTTATCCATCTCTGAACGCGTGCGAAATAAATTGCTCTAAATTCATCAGAAGTTGCATTAGCTCTTTCTGTCTTGTATTATGAGACCATGAGATTATAAGACTGCTTTTTGCCAAAGAATACACCAGTTTTATGCCTTGTTTCAGTATCCTGTACTAGTATTTTACTCAGATAACACCTGTGTCTTTTGATTGCAAACAAATTTACAGTCCCCCAGGTCTTTAGTTCGTTCTACTGATCACCCTTAAGGGGTACCCCTGAACAATTTGTTCGGGGGTAATTCTTCTTAAAGGGAGGGTAGGTTCGAACTTTTGATCTTGGGGACCTTCGTCTAATTAACCTAGGGGCAAAAAAAAAGTGAAAAAAGACTTAGTATATATTTTTTCAAAATTTATAGGGATTTTTTACTTTTTTTTCACAATTTTTAATTTTTTTTCTTTTTTTATTGCCAATTTGAATTTTTTTTCTTTTTTAAAGCCAATTTGAGTTTTTTTTTTCTTAAAGCCAATTTCTCTGTTTCTTTGCCAATCTGAGAGTCCTTCTTTCTTACCTTGTCCATGATTGCTTGAATTGGCTTGATCCTTGCTTGTAGTTGGCTGTATTCTTGCTTGTCCAATTTTTCATCTAAGAACCTAGACTTACCTGGGACTTGAACCTGTACCTTCACCTTACCTCTTGCCCTGTAGCCGGTGCACTTGTACTGTAGACTGTTGATGTGTTTGTTGAAGGTAAAGGTTTGAAAGTCACTTAAAACATAACGCTTGTAATCGTAGCATATTAATGACCTAATAAATTCTTATAAATAATTAATGCCTTGTTTATTGTCTGAAGGGAACAATGGGATAATGAACAGAACAAAGGAAGGGGATTAGAAGGGCCAAGTAGAGGTGCTAAAGTCTGCGTGAGACGTGAAAGTAAATTGAAAATTTTGTGATCACGAAGTGGGTGGGGAATGCAGCACGAGTAGACTGGATCTGTGAGGCAAGGGGTACAAACACTACTTGAACGGCCTGGAAAAATTCTAAGTTTTTTGGCGGGAAAGAAAATAAAAAAGTTGCTAAAGTCACCACGAAGTGCAAGTGGGTGGGGTGTTGAGCACAATAGTGGACCGGATCTGTTCAGCAAGAGGTAAACACTACCTGAAAAAATTCTAAGTTTTTTGGCGGGAAAATAGTGCAATTTTGAAAAGGGGAGGTACACAAGATACACGATCAGAATAGCAACAAAAAATTGTTTATTTTCTATTGTTTAAATACAACGAATAATACACTTAAATCCCAAGTGAAAACATTAAGGGGAGGGAACCCAATAAATGTTGATGTCAATCTTGTAATCTTTAAAAAAGTTGTTTTGGGTCTTCAGAATTCAAAATTTCTTAAGCTAATTGTAAACATCTTGAAAACGTCAAAAATGTTTTAACATTAACCTTGTCCGGCAAAAGGCAGATAATCGCAAATACTTCATCTTTTCTTCACTCCTGCATCTGTCAAAAATAAAGACAAAAAAGATATCTTAGTTTACAATAGTATTTGGGAAAATCGATAGAGTAATAAAATAGCGCAAAATTGATGTGCAAAAGGTAAACGTTTTAAATAATTGGCTTGCTTGATATCAGTAGCGCAAACCAAAAATATTGATAAGGGTGCACATAATTTCAATCATTTTTATGTCATGCAAGATGGAAGAGAGACGCGCAAAAATATATCGAATATCTAAATGATAGAATCAAGGACGAAAATCTATTATTTATATTTTTAAGGATAAAAAAGTGCGCAAACTGAAACCTTTGCAGCGCTTTTGTCTTTGCGCACGTTATTGATTTATGCACAAGTTCTAGTTGAAATTTATTTTAACCCAGTAACTGTTTATCGTCAAAACAAAATCCTCGTCAAGAATGATACAACAATCAGTAGCACTTATACGATGCAGAACTGTATCAGCAACTAACAATCGGCTTAAAACAGCCAGATAATTCGCTCCAACTATATGAAGCCGATTACAACTGAGCTTTTCAATCAACAATAATGACTAGAATCGCGTCATTTCTAGGTCTATGGCCTTTATACATTTAAACTGAAGTCTATGATGCACAATACCTTGTATTCCAGGCATTTAGGTGTTCAAATACAGCAAATTTCTTGAGTTATTTAGTTCTTTTAGGTCACAGTGTTGTACTCTTCAACATGGCGGACAAGCGAACCAGGTCATTCAACCAGTCCCTAAGGAACTAAAAAGTTGAGAAATAATATGAATAACCATAGAATGTTGAAGTGTGAAGGTGCTATTGTTATTAGATAAAAAATGGACTTTTTTTGAATGATGGGTTTTCTGTGGTAAAATAATAATTGCGCGCTCTCTCACAATATTACTCGGCTATACTGACAAGTGAAATCGTCATCACATTTCGATATTCATATCGTCATCAATGGAAGTCCTAACGCCCGTTCATGTAATTTGGTTATCAATTGGAGTCCGAATGCGTCTTCAATCATAAGTGAAATTATTCATGAAAATAGCAATTTATTCCATCATCATTCGAAGTGTCACTTTGCGCTATATTTGCCTGCATGAAAATGGCCCAAAATGACCTATTTTGCATCACTCATAAATGTTGAATATATTTTCAAAATGAGTGGAAATGGCCCAAAATCAATCAAAACCATGGGCATTAGTCCATGCATTTTGTCTGAAAATGGTCAAAAAATGACCTATTTTGCATCCACCATAAGTTATGGACATATATTCAAAATATGTGAAAATGAACATAAATCAATCAAAACCATGTGCAATAGTCCATGCTTTTTGCCTAAAAAGGCCAAAATGTCTTAATTTTTATCTTCCCTAAATTATGCATATATATTCAAAATATGGAAACTGGCCCGAAATCGACTAAAACCATGTGCTATAGTCCATGTTCCCTGCTGGCAAAGGCTAATTCAAATCCATCACAATTTACAATTAATTTCGTCATCAATTGGAATCCTAATGTGCGCTGTTCTAATGAGTAAAATCGTCATCACAATTTACAATTAATTTCGTCATAAATTGGAATCCTAATGCGCTCCCTCTAATGAGTAAAATCTT
>NW_022258836.1:450834-472930 GCF_009602425.1 Actinia tenebrosa | reverse complement strand
AGAAATGAAGGAAGAAATGACCTCGTGCCTCGTGCTTTTATCTGCTTCTTGGTGTTTGGATGCCCTGATCATACACTCACACTCATTTTTGATCTATTATTTTACTCACCAGTGATATCAAGAACCCTTGGATCCTTTATGTAATGTTCTTCAACAGTATTTAATAGTTTGGCTGAAATATTTCAATTGATATGCACAAATTTGTAAACAATCTAGTGAGTGATATAAGAGGAGCAATGCTGTGGTCATCTTGTATATGCATAACAAAAAGAAATAATAAAAATCGTCAAGTTAAGAAGAGAATGAAGGGTATTAGCTATTTCTTTTACCTCCATGGCCTTGTTTTTGAAAAGGAGGCAAAACAAGCATTTGACTGAAGATAAAAAATAACAAATAATTATTAACAACTAGTGAATATTATGCAACAATGCAAGAATATGGGATCCTATGAAGGTCATATATGTTTTTGATTACAGCTGGTTGAAGATGTACAAGATGAAGTTACTCTGTACCACTTTTTCTACTATAAACTGCAGTAGTAGATATTACAGATATTGAAGCACTTTGACACGTATTATGAGGCAATTATGCACCAGATTTGTATTGAACCATTCATCATTCAAACTTACACTAGAGACTACAAACTTACTGCAATTTTCACAAACATGCAAACTCAGTAGCTGCATGCTGAAATTTGGTTTTTCACTGCCGTCAATCAAACCTAATCAGTCGGTACCTTTCATATTTTTGACTGGCAGCAGCGAAAAACCAAATTTCAGTGTGCAACTCTGAGCCACAGAGTTCGCATGCTTATGAAAATTGCAGTAAATCAGTGAAAAAATCTTTTTCCAATCAGGTTTCAGGTAAGTCCAGATATTTGGTGTCAAACATTTGATTTTGGTTGCTCTTTCTTCATTAAAAAAATATATCAAAAGCTGAGGGTAAAAAGATAAGATTTTAGCCTGGCAACCAAATTTGAAGATTTATTGGCAACCAATAAAAGGTAAGAGGTAAAAAAAGGGAATTTATTTTACTTCAATAATGTGGAGAGGTTGTAATGAAGCACTGGAAGGTGCTCTCTTCACCCCCTCAGACTATCAATGCTCTTTATTATGGGTATTTACATGTAAAGCCAAAGCTACACAGAACAGAGAGAATTGGAACTGACATGGAGGATCTGAGAATCATCATTCTAGATCTGAAGGCCGCATACAAACCAACTGAGCTATGTAAGCTCCTAAACAAGTTAGTGACAACTCAGCTACTGCTACAGTATATCATGTACCTTATTCTGGGCCTCAATTTATCTGGATATGCATAGTAGTGATACACTGTCATATAGCCAACAATGCTGTACTCAGTCTCACCAGATACTTTCTTTTTCTCAAACCTACACAGTTATAACAAAACAAAAAGACTTTAATGGACGAAAGATATTCTATCAATCTAGTAATTACTCTAGTACAATACTGTAATATCGCAGTAATAAACCAACCTTATGTCTACCTACCATCCCACTGTAAACCTTCCTATCCAACCTCTCATTCTTCCATCCATCCATCCACCCTACCCATCCCATCCTGTCTATCCATCAATTTTGAAATACACCAGTCCGTGAATTGTATCAATGATTACAAAAAAAAAACAAAAACAATAAGCTATGAAACACATGGTTTTCCTAAATGCATTTAAGTTCAACTTACAATAAATAAAAGTTCCATCTTTCATCATCAGTTTCTGTGAAACACAATAAAGCTTTCATAAGTTTAAGGGCAGTATATTCTCAGTATCTGCAGGTAGTCCAGTATCTTGACATCATTCACATGTATGCATGGGATAAGGGATTGCTAAACAAGTTAGTCATTTACTCTCTTAAAGTCAGTCCGAATAGGGAACAACAGCTGTGCCCTTGGTCTTGAAAGCAGACCTTGGTCCATATCAAGACCTCAGCCACAGTTTTTTTCCTTATCCGAACCTCCTGGCTTCTAAATTATATTCATTTCATACATCTCTATGATTATGCATTTTCAAATAAGTGAGTTATACAAACCAATGAAAGATGCAGCATCTATGTACCAGAGGAGAAATGTCTGCAATCTACTGTGATATTCTTTGAATTTTGGAACTTTGATATCAGCCTGGAAAAAAAGAATCATGAAGCTTTAATACAATTTAGGCAAGGTTAAAATTAAGACCATGCTTGTAAGGTTCTGTATGCATTTTACTAAGAATAGCGTATCATACATGTGTCGTCATATATTCAAGAACTAAGTAATGCAATATACAGTCAATTCAAAAAACGTCGTCGACCAAGCCTACGCGACTGGACTGAAAGGAACTCTGGGAAGCAATCATTGAAGCCAAGTTGACTCAATAATTTTATCCGACTAGTTATGCCTTGTTTACAGCACGAACCTTCGTAGTAGGCGAGCGGGAAGTGTTGAAGGAGACTTTTTTTCAAAATTGTGAACTGAATCATAACTACTTTGTATAATCATAACTACTTTCATATTTTCAAAATTGTGAACTGAATCATAACTACTTTGTTTTTCTTTCCCTAAACCCAAAGACATGTATTTGATGGATTGTTTCTCGCCATTATTATCTTTATTACTAGCGGGAACAATTTATTCAGAACGAATATTTAACCGCTTCAGTGATTTTTACCCATATTCCTTTTGGTCAAGTAGCGTAGGCTTGAGCCGGTCGACGACAACGTTTTTTGAATTGACTGTATGTCATTTGGCAACTAGGGATCACCTAACAATACTGGCCAGCCCTGCCCTAACTTAGAACAACCCAGGAGTTGTTTTAAGTGTTCCATTACACTTGCACCTACATAGTAGACTTCATAATCCTTTTCATTATGACGGTATGAATAGAGAAGTTCTCCCATTGGTCGAAACTTCCCCTCTGAAGGTAGCTTGGCAATGAAGTCATCCAAGTTCGTACAAAAACCTGTTGGAAGCCAAATTATAGTCTACATCAGCAAATTGATCAAATTTCAGGGTGTTTCACATGCACTCATTATTATATTATATTTTGTCTCCCTGATTAGTAGTGCACTTGTGCCTGGCTAGAAAAATTACAGACATTAATAAAGTTATTATTATTATTATTATTACGCGAGGCTTAGTTTAGGCTTATTGTGCTGGATCTGGTGTTGGACCCAACAGACCCAATGTGGTCTGCATTGGTATTTTTCTGCTAGTACTTCTGCTCAGTGTAACTATGAAACATGCTCCGCTTCTACACATGCGCAGGCACATGTTGGTACTGCTTTTACCATGAGACATATGACCCGATTAAATTTACTCCCCCACACCCCATGCACTTTTCCTTTAGACCCTGGGGTACAAACTATTAAGGATCCTTTGAAACTACCATATTTGCATTAATGCATGAGGTTTTTTTCAGTTCAATTATTTCAGGTATTTGAAATAGAAACCGAACAGCCCAATGCAACAGCCCAATAGCCCAATGCAACAGCCCAATAGCCCAATGCAATAGCCCAATAGCCCAATGCAATAGCCCAATGCAACAGCCCAATAGCCCAATGCAATAGCGCAATAGCCCAATGCAACAGCCCAATAGCCCAATGCAACAGCCCAATAGCCCAATGCAATAGCCCAATAGCCCAATGCAACAGCCCAATGCAACAGCCCAATAGCCCAATAACCCAATGCAATAGCCCAATAGCCCAATGCAATAGCCCAATGTAACAGCCCAATAGCCCAATGCAATAGCCCAATAGCCCAATGCAATAGCCCAATAGCCCAATGCAATAGCCCAATTTATTTCATTATAATGTGAATTTACGCTTTTGAAATTCACGATGACGTAGGTGAAAACCAAGAATAGCCTAATAGAACAGCCCAATAGCCCAATGCAACAGCCTAATAGCCCAATGCAATAGCCCAATAACCCAATACCTTTTAACACTATACAAAAAATAAAACTAGAAGGAAAATGTACATAATATAAATTAGCATTTTTACAATAATAGAGTGTATTCTCACAATTTGATTGGCTGTCAGCTATGATATATATGGGCCAGACAATGGAAATATATGAGCGATTTGTTAAAATGATAACTACCTAGTAACATATTTACATTTTATGAGATTAGAGCAGTGTGCGCAGAGCAGGTCTTCCATGAGGAAAAGAGAGCATACCTGACGTCTTAGAGAAAGAGGAACAACAAAGACATTGGTATGACGAGAGGTCGAGAAAGTTTGCTCTAGATCAGGATGCAAAGAATTGAAAAGGAAAGAAGCAGAATATTGAAAGCCTGTCGGGTTGTTGGACTGTTGAGTCTATTGAGTTGTTTGGCCTGTTGGGCCATTGCATTGTTGGGCTGTTGGGCTTGTTGTTGGGTGATTGGGTTTGTTGTTGGGCTGTTGGGTTTGTTGTTGGGTGGTTGGACTTGTTGTTGGGTGGTTGGACTTGTTGTTGGGCTGTTGGGTTTGTTGTTGGGCGGTTGGGTTTGTTGTTGGGCTGTTGGGTTTGTTGTTGGGCAGTTAGGTTTGCTGGGTTTGTTGTTGTGCCGTTGGGTTTGTTGGGGTTGTTGTTGGGCGGTTGGGCTTGTTGGGCTGTTGGGTTTGTTGTTGGGCTGTTGGGTTTGTTGTTGGGCTGTTGGGTTTGTTGTTGGGTGGTTGGGCTTGTTGTTGGGCTGTTGGGTTTGTTGTTGAGCTGTTGGGTTTGTTGTTGGGCTGTTGGGTTTGTTGTTGGGCAGTTAGGTTTGCTGGGTTTGTTGGGCTGTTGGGTTTGTTGTTGGGCAGTTGGGTTTGCTGGGTTTGTTGTTGGGTGATTAGGTTTGCTGGGTTTGTTGTTGGGCTGTTGGGTTTGTTGGGCTGTTGGGTTTGTTGTTGGGTGGTTGGGCGGTTGGGTTTGCTGGGATTGTTGTTGGGCGGTTGGGCTTGTTGGGCTATTGGGTTTGTTGTTGGGCGGTTGGGCTTGTTGGGCTGTTGTTGGGCTGTTATTGGGCTGTTGGGTTTGTTGTTGGGCAGTTGGGCTTGTTGGGCTGTTGTTGGGCGGTTGGGCTTGTTGGGCTGTTGGGTTTGTTGTTGGGTTTGTTGGGGTTGTTGTTGGGTGGTTGGGCTTGTTGGGCTGTTTTTGGACTATTGGGTTTGTTGTTGGGCGGTTGGGATTGTTGGGCTGTTGTTGGACTATTGGGTTTGTTGTTGGGTGGTTGGGTTTGCTGGGTTTGTTGTTGGGTGGTTGGGTTTGCTGGGTTTGTTGTTGGGCAGTTGGGCTTGTTGGGTTATTGTGATTGTTGTTGGGCGGTTGGATTTGTTGTTGGGTTGTTGGGTGGTTGGGCTTGTTGGGTTGTTGGGTTTGTTGGGCTGTTGTTGGACTATTGGGTTTGTTGTTGGGCGGTTGGGATTGTTAGGCAGTTGTTGGACTATTGGGTTTGTTGTTGGGCGGTTGGGATTGTTGGGCTGTTGTTGGACTATTGGGATGGTTGTTGGGCGGTTGGGTTTGCTGGGTTTGTTGTTGGGCGGTTGGGCTTGTTGTTGGGTGGTTGGGTTTGCTGGGTTTGTTGTTGGGCAGTTGGGCTTGTTGGGTTATTGGGATTGTTGTTGGGTGGATGGGTTTGTTGGGCTGTTGGGTTTGTTGTTGTGTGGTTGGGGTTGTTGTTAGGTGGTTGGGTTTGTTGTTGGGTGATTAGGTTTGCTGGGTTTGTTGTTGGGCAGTTGGGTTTGCTGGGTTTGTTGTTGGGCTGTTGGGTTTGCTGGGTTTGTTGTTGGGCAGTTGGGTTTGCTGGGTTTGTTGTTGGGCTGTTGGGTTTGCTGGGTTTGTTGTTGGGCAGTTCGGTTTGCTGGGTTTGTTGTTGGGCTGTTGGGTTTGCTGGGTTTGTTGTTGGGCTGTTGGGTTTGTTGTTGGGCTGTTAGGTTTGTTGTTGGGCTGTTGGGTTTGCTGTTGGGATGTTGGGTTTGTTGGGCGGTTGGGCTATTTGAAATGAAATGAAATGTAATGAATGAAATGTATATTTTTAGTATATTTTTAGTATATTTTTAGTTTTAGATAAGTTTAATGATCAATTTAAACTAATATTTTTAATAAATTTGATTTAAGCTTCAAATATAAACCTCCTTTTCAGTTTTATCCAAATTTCTTTTCTCATGATCAATATCTTGTAAAGTGTGTTGAAGCCAGGCGATATTGACGCTATATAAAATACATAGCTCTTATTAACCGAGTGCGAGGTCCGTACCGTAAGTTATGGACTGAGTTTTTTCCACTGTCTTATGGCCCAAGCGTGTAGCGCGCAGGCCATAAAAAAGTGGGAAAAACTCAGTCCATAACTTACAGTCCGGACAGAGCAAACGAGGTTAATAAGATATTTATTATATGGCAAGGCATTGAGATTAAAAAGAGGCGAAGCAACAAAGAGTATAAAAGTTGACAGCGCATGTCAAACGAGAACTGCATTGGAAGGGCTTCCTGTACGTGCCAAAAGTCATGTAGTGTTTGAGGCGCTCAAAAAGAGAAGTTTTAGTTTACTCTTTTGAAAGAATTTAGATATAGTTTAAAGTTTTCTGAAATACTAGTTAACAAAGTGAGACTTTCTTTTGCAAAACGTGTAAATGCAAAGCAAAAAAGGCATCAAAAGAAGACTTCAAGAACTCAACATGAGAATGAGAAGAAAACTGTCGTACTTCAAACTTCAAGATATTCACAACCACGATGAAAAATACTACAGCCTTCCGTTTGTTTTCCTACGTTTTATTGGAAAAAAACTCAAAAAAACTCTCTCCAGAAATAAATGAGAAGCTTTGGAAAGTTCACGGCTCACTGAACATGGATAGTCTTTCGTCACTTTTTCAACATTTTGACTGTTTGAAGCAGGCCGCCATATGCACAATGGCTGAAGTCATGAAGACGACACACTTTCGACTCAATTAAAAAAGGTACTGCCAACTCTCCTGTCTAAAAATGCATTCAAATTCAAGTGTGGATGAAATATAACTGAAATATGGAAATACTTCAAGAGCGGATGAGCCTAGGAAACTAAAATCGTTAACGAAAGAAACTACTGGCTTCTTCACCTGATCAATTCAGATAAGTTCAAACTTGACGTTGTAAGCTCACTGAAATAACAAATTTACGTTAATTCTACTTGTAAACCTAACTTTGTTTCATTTACTGAATTAGCCGCTACTCACCACCCTTTAGTTCGTAGTTTGACATAGTTTTAGTTTTAGCATAGTTAGTTTTTCTAGTTTTTTATAGCCGTAGTACAAAATCACTCAACTAGTGTCATGTAGAGCCTTGATCGATAGAGTTGTCGCTTGTATGAAAGAGTTGTCGCTTGTTTGATAAGTTTTACATTAAATGCCAGTGACTTTCAGTTATCTTTAATTATTTATTGAAGGTTTCCCAACAATTTTCATCCAGAAATATATTTCTTAATGAAGATTTGAATGTTTTAAAAGATCATAAGTACGTACACTCATCAGTGAACCATTTCATTTTTCAGTCCATACTGTAAGTTATGGACCACAAATTGACCAATCATAGTGCGTGAAATTACCTTGCCATATAATAATCTTTATTATTATTATTATTATTATTATTATTATTATTGGGCTGTTGGGTTTGTTGTTGGGTAGTTGGGTTTGTTGGAGCAAATCAGATTGGGTCAAAAGCAACACCTTGCACATATGCAAAAGTGGAGCATGTTTTATTATTACACTTTGCAGAAACATTAGCAGAAAAATACCTATCCAGATCATGTTGGGGCTGTTTGGTCCAACACCAAACCCAATGCAATAATATTATAGACCCTGTTTCACAGTCTGTAAAAAGTGATTGTGAAGCATATTTGTAAAAAGCATTATTGATAAGTTTGATTGACTGTGATTGAAAACATTATCAATGTTAATCAAATAACCATGGATGGATACATTTAGAATGGATAGATAGCTAGTACATAAACTATGCTTCATACAATACCTGGTGGAAGTTGTTCAGCAATTGTACTCAATACAGGTTCAGCCTGAAAAGAGATATTGATAGTAAATACAATGATGCAATAAAAATAGCACTAATTTTGTCCCTGTGACCTGATGCACAAATTCATATACTAGTTTCATTTTCTTGTAATATTCACAAGTACATTCATATATAAATATATATTTCAATAAAAAAAAGTGCTCATAACAATACACACCTCTATTCCTTCGAGCTTGCCATTCACATCTGAATCGTATGTCATTCCAAGGTATGTCAGAAGGCTTCCAGAATGATAGTAAAGCTGAAATAATAAAAAATTTATGTTGCAGGACTTGTCTTCATGAGATAATAAGGTGGATAATTCAATCATAGCTAGTTATGCATTCAAGAACAATAATAATAATGTCAAGGTATTCTTCTGGTTATGTTCTACATGTATTTCTGGCATTTATATTCTTTATGGAACATCAGGGATTTTATCAGAAGCTCTCAAATCGTGAGATTCTGCAGCTAGTGAGCCAACTAGACCTAATTTTTTCATGGTGCAATATTTTCCCATTTCAGACCATTCATGTTATCCTCTTGAGAATGAGATTCTTTGTTTGAGTTGCATTCATATTCATGTGTCTTCTTATTTGCAACCATTAAATAAAGAAATGATAATCAAGGAAATGGCACATAAACCCCCTACAACTATAAGACCTCTCATTCATAAGCCTACAAAAGATCCTTATGCATCAGTTTAAGCACAGACAATAAAGCTGGCATTTTACCATACACTATCAAAAGCTTCAATCCTTTGAAAAAATGTAATATTTAAACGATACCTGAACTTGCAAGCCACTGTATCCAAAGATAGTCTCACTAGTAATGAATCAAAATTGAATTTAACAACAATGTAAAGAATAGAAAAGTAAGCTTTCTTATAGTGCAACTTGCCGCAACCACCAATCAATTCACTAATGGAACAAAGCAACTTGGTGAGAACTATGATAGAGTGCATACCATATATCCATTAAAGGCTTTGTAAGAAATTGCACACATTTTCACAAATTAGTAAGTTCAGTAGACCTCAGTAGACCATAGACCTACAATACTTTGCACTAATTTGCACAAGTTTGTTAGTTAACTTGGATATATGGTAAGCACTCTACCAGCTCACAAAATTGAAATACACCCCCTAGACATTGATAGAATAATTTATTGATATATTGGTATGAGATGACTGGGCCTGTTGTTTTATTGTCTATCTATTCTATTGAAAGCTGCCTGCTATTAATATAGTCCATGCAAAAAATTGCACAAATTAGTAAGTTCAGTAGACCTAGTAGACCCTAGACCTACAAAACTTTGCACTAATTTGTAAAATTTTCCATGGATATATTGATGCACCCTAATGGTAAGCAAATTGTCGTAAAGATCAACTAGCGGTATTGTTCCTGAGGTACATATACTTACTTATCGCCAAATAACTGGTGTGTGAACTCTGGGTGGAATTCTTTGCCTTTATCAAAAATATCATTTTCTGTTGTCACTAAGAAACAAATTCGGATAAGAAGATTACTGGTATATTAAAACGTCATATATAAAACAAAGATGAGAATATGTGGACCGCATGGCACTAATGAAATACATGAAGATATAGAAATATAGATAAGTTATAGTGCTTGGGAACGAGGTTATTCCGGGCGAAAGCCGTGGGTTCAATTCCCAGCGAGGTCGGAAATTAATTTTTCCAAATTTAATTCCAAGGGCTTTCGCCCGGAATAACCTCGTTCCCAAGCACTATAACTTATCTATATTTCTATATCTTCATGTATTTCATTAGTGCCATGCGGTCCACATATTCTCATCTTTGCATCATAATTACCGCTACCTAACATCTATTTCACCCTGGCCTGCTCTCAGTCTGACCTCTAGCTCAGCTGGTAGAGCATCAGTAGTACAATTCCGAAGGTCGTGGGTTTGATTCCCAGCGAGGTCGGAAATTAATTTTTCTGAATTTAATTCCAAGGGCTTTCGCCCGGAATAACCTCGTTCCCAAGCAATATAACTTATCCATATTTCTATATATTCATATATAAAACATGTTAGAGTTATTTAAGCCATGAAATAAAATACTAGTCAACGTGTAATAGTCACAGAGACACAAGATAAAACAATGGAATTAAGGTCTACAAAAGTGTATTAGTCTAATATCTATTTCATGGGTTTAGTAACTCTATCACTGAACTTTATAAATATATAGTTAAAAAACTAAATTCACATTAATTCATAGGTTTTTCATAGATTTTTTCAAAGCAACACATACTTCAATTACCAGAATCCTTTTTGTGCTTTCTTTTGTTAATTAATTAGTGCCAGTTTTCTTAATATTTGCATAAGGTGATACAAAATTGCAAAGCCTTCTGGTAGTTGTAGTCATGAAAATTGTCTATTTAAAATTGACACTCTCAAGAACATAGCACATCAAGAAACATGGGTAAATCCAGGGTTTTTTAAAATGGGGTTCAAAGTAGTAAGTGCACCCTCTGGTGTTAACAGTTGAGGCCTCAATGAGATATTCTTTTGTTTTAAGAATCATACAAGTGAGGCTAATTGGGTTGATACAATGTTTGTTGTCTCATTTTATTTGCATCTCATTTGCATGCATCTTTAATTATTTGCTATTCTTTGTTTGCACATRATGTCACAGCCAACATGTTGGAAGAATTTGACAAAAAAATCCCTGTGTTTTTTAGTCATATCTTCCAACATGGTGGGCCATGGCCTTTGTGAATACTCCCGTGGGAACTATGTTCTGGGTGAATATAAAAAAAGATGATACGTAGAACACTAAAGACACCTACACTGTAATAATCAACCAATAAATAGGTGCAGAATAGAATATTTTTGAAATAAATCGTAATATGTTCTAAAATCATAAATAAGCTTATAGGACTTTATATAGCTTATGCATGTTACGTCATAACCCCCATCTTGGTTGATGATAACAAAGCATTCCTCAAATTAGCTCCTCTTGTTAGATCAACCAACATGGCGGCTGTTTCATTGTTATTCATATCTCAAGGGATTTTGAGTCACATGGTTACACTAGCCTGCGTCTAATTTATAGCCTCAACACTGAGTTCTGATCATATTCAAGTACAAATTTTCGTACAGTTGGACATTGAATTGACCTATTACAAGTGTGGATAAAAAATTCAATCTTTGTGAAAAGGAGTATTTTACAATAACCCATACAATTATCAAACCGAACGTGATGTCGTTTTGCTTACCTAGTTTCAGGTTAATGGCAGAATTAGCACTGGTCTTAAAACTAGACAGGAAGTCTTCAGCTGCTCTTATTTCGACTAGTAAAGGAAAAAAACTCAGCAACAATAAATACAATGGGAAATAGTCTACATCGCATTTTCTTACCTTCCATCTTGGCGTATCTCTTCCCGCGCTTTGACCAACTGAGCCGGCGATCTATCATCATGGTCAGCGGGATCTAAGATACACAGGCAGCCCAAACTCCTTTTCTGCCGTATATTGACTTATCTCATGCCAGGCCACATTTTGATTTAAAAATAATTCATCCTTTCGACAATTACACCCATTTTCATAATTACGCTGGGGTGACCGTTGGCTTCCGTCGATCAAAATTTACTAGCTCAGACCGTTGGACATTTGATTGGTTGAGTGAAAAGGCCAGCTGTCTTGGTCAAGTATGATTATGAAAATGGGTATTTATAGAATACAGACTTTGAATTTCTTGCACGCTTTGTTGATTATTGCATTTGCCTACTTTCAGGTTGCGCGCAACGGCTCCTCAAGCTACACATCCCTTTATAGAACATTTAATACGTGCGCAAGGGTTTCACAAGGCTTGAACTTTATTTTCCAACTTGCATTTATCACTGCAGGAAATCCAATTAAATGACTAGTGTATAAATGTCCGATCCGTCAGTCGTACATATGAATATATGAAAATTCGAATGAGGCCCTTCATTAGGTTTTCGTTTTTAGTAGTAAAGGCGTAGTTCGAAATTTTATATCTTCGTAAATATGAATAGTGTTCAAAAGATCGAGGTTTTTTGAGTCAATTGTCTTTATTGCTGCCTCTCATCCATACCACGCATTTTTACTATGTCTTTTGTCGTTTCCTTCTCTTAGAACTAATTGCCAAGCGCTTTTGTTTCATCAAGCAGAATTTAGTTTATGGCCGGTATTGTCAGTATTTTTGGAGGGCAAAAGAAAATAACAAATGCGTCGAAACACTCATTATGCTAAGCCTATAAAGTTACTGAGATTCCGAGTACAACAGTTAAACTTCCTGGAGTTTTAAGGCCAACATTATGGAGTCGATTCTCTGATTTTCTGCTTTTTTTTTACAATCCCTATCTCTCTAAAATTCTGGGTTGTACGAATAGTGGATAGTGCTATCCGACGGATAGATCCTTATCCAGTGGATAAGTCAATGCTGTTATCCGATAAATTTATCCACTGGATGAGATTTATCCGTCTGATAGCGCTATCCACTCTTTGAACAACCAGACCCTGGTTTTATCGTCTTAGAACATCTTTCATCTTCCATATTTTAACCAGCTCAATTTTAGTCGTGTGATTTAACTGCGCATCTTTCGCTGCTATCTTTAAGTTCAAAGTAACAGCAAATCTGTCTAAGTATTAGTCCTATAAGCACCAGAATAAGCAGTTATCACCAGAAAAAAATACTGGATATCAGAATAATCCAAGATGAACCACGTCTAGTTTCTTCCGTGACTCTTTTAGTCTTTGTCGTATTCTTCGTCGTCTTTCACTGTCTAGTGACATTAGTTTTAACCCGTAATCATTTGATCCTAGACCAACAGCTCCTGTCGCATCCCCACTGGGGGTTGCGGCCGCACTATTCGGGATGTCTGTATTTGATCGTTTTGAATTTCTGAGTTTCCCCTTTAAACTGTTCTCACTCAGTTCATTCACATTCAGACTTGAAGGTCTGGTCTTTTCTCTTTCCGCAATGCCATCAGACTTTACGAAATGTTCTTCTTTCAGCTCCATATCTCCCCCTGAAAACCTTCGTCTCACCCTCCCCTCCCTCCACTCGTTCCATCGACTTTTCCTTGGCGTTCTTTGCAGTGTGTCTTGGTATCTTGTAGACATATCATGGGCATCATTTGGCAGAGCATACTCGGGCTTACGAGCTTCGGGTGTCTGTACAAAGTCCTCGTTTAGTATGTCAGGGTAGAGTTCGGCCACTGAAATCATCAACTCTTCGAACTGTTCGTTTAAAGACAGGATTTGCTTCTTTAACAAAGTTTCCTCCGCTTTAATAAAAGTCTGAAAAAGAACATGATTGAGTCATTATAA
The DNA here is from genome assembly GCF_009602425.1 of Actinia tenebrosa. The sequence continues at coordinate 459,616 of NW_022258836.1, read as the reverse complement.
TAAATATTGGCTTGAACTAACTAGGGCAAAGGTATAACAATAGTTTTAAAGAGTCAGGTAACCAGCTTTGCCGAACGCAGCTTGGCTATCGTATCCGGCAAAAGATCATTCTATCACTGCTGTCCATTAGCCTTAATGGACAATGGACAGCAATGGACCTGAACTTCGACGATACGGCTGTGTCATCTTGCCAGGGGCAAAGCAGAACAAAGATGACGGGGAGCCTTTCTTTTATGGCTAAACGATAAAAGAAACGATAAAAGCCATAAAAGAAAGGCAAACACTCGAAACTTTATATATTTTTCATCTTTGTTTCGATTTGCTCCCTGTGGCAAGATGGCCGTCGTATCGTTGAAGAAGTCCCTCACATTTCCAGATGCACGTCATGTAACCGATCCACGCTGCGCGCGCCAGTGATTGGCCAGCTATTTTATATCAAAGGGTAGTGGCACACTCATGTACTAAATTAAAAAGTTATTGTAATATGTAATATGTTATATATACTCAGCTGGGAACTGTAGAGGAAATAAAAAGCAAGAGTAACATATCCTCAGCTACACATCTAATAATTGTGCTTTACAGCTCCTAGCCTGTTATACAAGTGTACTGCGGACATACTCTGCGAAAGGGTTCCGTCGCGTCAAGGACAGTGGAGCATTTTAAATAGCGTGGTTGATGTAGGGGCTGTGGGTACGATTGAAAGAATAAGAGGCAGGAAGGCAAAAGGGTAAAACGGATGGGGGACTTAAAATTTAGGAGATATTAGCAGGAAGTGGGGGGAGCGGGTATAGTCACTGAGTTGCTCCCCCTTCGAGGTCCCTTTCTCTATTAGGTGTCCCATTCAGTACCCTTAGTAAATTTGGCACCGTCACTTGATCAAAGCCTGGCACTGTAAGATTCCAGGCACTTAACGCCAAGCTGGATGTTAGACGGAATAGCCAGAATCCACTGTTGGACCCTTTAACGGCACTACATCATAGTTATTAGAGGAGAACTACACTAATTATGACTATTCATCTTATATCAGTTGGTTATATAAGGTCAAAAAGATGCATGAAAATAAAAAGTCAAAACCTAAGTCGTTTTTCATCATGCCCTAAGAGAATGTGACCGTGCACTGTAGTTATATAATAGGTGTACGTAAAGTACTTCAAGTGATTCCAGTGAATGAAAAGCGAGCTACATAACCACTCCTGTACTCGTGATGATACAAGATTACTCGGCTATCGATATCGTTCTTCTGTCAAATAAGATTAAACTCTCTTGCTAAGTTCTTACTGATAAGCCACACTATCTAAGCATAATAATGGTTGGTCTTCGACAGTCATGTTTATTTTATCTCAAGATGACCCCAGAACTGTGAAGTATGTAAAATTTCAATTGACTGACAATCAGTTTTAACATACGACCAGAGATTCCCTCTAAACCCGCAGCAAAGTATTTAGGACGTTTGGAATAGCGAAAAGCTCGAACTTGCTCTAATTATCTTACCAGTCAAGAGCAACTGCTATGACACGCCAATCATCTTGCGCCTCAAGCTTCCGTGATAGATTTTGTTGGCGCATCTAAGGGCGCACCTTTGCGCTCCACTTATCTCGGATATCTTTCACTTACGAAATCTACCGATATCATAAACAAAAATCTTGCGTTGGCATGATATACCATTTGAAATTCCGAAGCTAAAATGTAATGGAGAAATTGATAGAGAGTACTTAAACTTTTTTGTAAGAGTTGAGGAAGTTGGGCGAATGTTGGCATTGACACTTATTTAGTCAGAAATTTAAGTTGGGTTACAAGCTGCCCCTAGCAAGGGATGATCCATAACTTCTGGAAAACATGTTTACATGGTAATAGAGTCCGTATGTACTTACACCACAGCATTGTAATATCATAGTCATATCAGTCTCTAATGCTCAAGTAGCCTTAGAGAAAAACTATATGTACCACGACGAGATTCATGTAACTCCATACGACGAAAACATTTTTCGATTTTCCGATTCTCTTCTTTTACGATGCAAACTGCGACAAGAAAAGAAAGGTTCACGTAATGCCGCAGAACGATACCAATTATTTTCGTCTGTTTTTTTTAAGTCTCTGTAAAACTAATAATTCAAATGAATCGTTTGTGGTTGCGCAGCAGGATATCGAAAGCTATACACGTGTCCGTGTTTTCAGTAGGCGTGAGAACAAACAAAGTATACCCGTTCGTTGAAGAATTTTATCGTAAAATATCAGACTGTCATTTAGTTTAAATAACGGGTATCAATACTGCGATATTATGACCTTAGGTTGCGATTGGTCAAGCTCTAGTAACCACTAATGATTCATTTTGAAGCTGTTGCCATGGATGAATGCAGATAATAGATATATGCTCCCAATAAAATGAAAGATATGAATGATTTTGTTATATACATATCTGTTATTAGTTAGAACCTTAGATGCTTAAAAGCATCAGTATGAAGTATTTTCAATTCTACTTAGTAAACCGTATAGCCCTGTCATTTTTAATCTGCTTACTTTACTAGAGAGCCAGCTATACAACTAATCCTAATTGATAAATCATATAAACTGCAGCATATACAGAATACATATTTGATTTAAGATATCTTTAGGAACAAGTTAGAATACTGTCTGACCTTTTTTGGAAATCAAAGTGAGTCACAAGCACTTTTTGAAAAATCTAATTATCTTGCTATTCAAACTATTCGTTACATGGTTAATTCATTATTAATTTTTTAGCATTATCATTTTAACTATTATTGGTAGTTTTTGTTTTCTGGTAATATTAATATTTATGTACCCCCTGTAGGGATTATTGGTAAAACAAAAACAATATTTATTAATATTTTAAATCTTACGATTACTTACCATTTCCTTACGTAAGGAACAAAGTATTTCTTCGGGGTCTTCTTCTGCATCCATGTTGAAATGACCCACTTCTGAGGACAGGCCAACAGTTTTGATGTAGTCTTCCTCGCTGGAGTGGGTTCCGCCAAGTTCAAAGAAACAATTTTACAACAACCTCTGATAGCTGCTACTCCGTCATGAGGTATACAATAAACATTCAGGTCTTCCAGAAAGAATTTCACTGATCCTGAATTTTTTAGTTAACTAGCAGAAGATTTACGACAACAGTACTACAGCTCAGAATCAGTATTTCCTGTAACTCCACTGTCTGTGAACTCGCGATCTTTTTCACTACATCTGCGTCGTCAACTTTGAAGCTTGCAAGCTCAACGATTACAGTACAGTCTTGAATGGACTCAATCCGTCCGATAAGGAAGTCTCAAGTGACCAAAAAGTACTTAACGAAACTTCTATCACCTCCTTACTAAGTACCCTAAGATAATCAAAGATAAGTGATCACTGGAGTGATGCTTATTTCTAGTTCGAGAATAAAATGTAAACTTCTTCTGTCGTATCTCACGCTCTTGATCATGTTTATTCAAGCATTTTATTCTTAAACTGCAGAGTCAACAAAGAGAGGCCGGAAGAATGCAGCATTACTGCATAATTCTATTGAGATCTCGGGGCTAATTGGTGGGATGGTCTCCAGGGAACTGCTTACGTACTTCAAGAAAAAAACCCACTAATTGACCTCAACAATGACCGAGTTACTTTAGTACCGTAAAAAAATACTTGGGTAATTATCTGCTGCAGCATTGCTTAGATAATTACTAATTAATCACGAGTGATTTTTTGATTGACAGTTGATGAATTTGCATCATTAGGAACTCAAATCTGTCATTGATCTAAATAATTTTTTGAATAAATTTTCGCCTTTCCCCCTTTTCTCTCTTGCTCATTATTTTCCTTTGCTCTCTTTTCCATAAAGTACTGTAAAAACAAAAAAAACAAAAAAACAAAAACAAAAACAAAAAAAAAAAACAAAAAAAAACAAAAAACAAATTTGGGCTACCTGTGGGAATTAGTTGAATTCGCTGACCTCAATTTCTGATCAATGCGGGCGCACGCCATCTTAACCACAACAATCGAGCCACGTAAAGCCCTCCGGTAAAACGATTGAAAAACTTGACAGATCTCTCATATACTACGAACGAATGATGAATGAGACGTAAAATATAGATATGGTGCTTCATATTTTGCGGGACACTGGTTTCAAAGGATATCAGATGCGATCGTAAACACAAATACAATCTCGACGAGACGAAAAAAATATGGCTTCTAATTTTGGTAATGGCAACGTTATCGTTGTGAAGGATGATTCTTTGTTTGATATTGAGATGGATAGAGCAGGAAAGAGACTTGTGGTGGTAGATTTTACAGCCTCTTGGTGAGTAAGGAAACAGGTTTACGATTTTCCGACGGTCAATCTTGGAATATTTTTTGTACTTCCTGAATTTTAAATAGATCGCTTGTTGAGCTTGTCACAATGAGTCTGCAAAATCTTAAGTCCAGTATCCAGACGAGATATTCGTTCCTCCAGTCAAAAAATACTATTATCATCAATCCTGATAACCAATTCTTCCTATTTATCGGGCAATCACTCCATCAGAATCAGAATCATCAGAATTTGTTTTAAATGGTTATCTTTGTGGATAATGCGAAGAACTTTATTCTATTGATTCTATTGGGCTCCCTGTGTCTAAAATCCATGATCAAGTCCCCGGGGGGGGGGGGGGGGGGGGGCCCCCCCCCCAATTGGGGGGGGGGGGGGGGGGGGGGGGTACTCCACCAGAATTTGGGTAGGGGTGTTCTGCTGGGATTCTGAAAGGGGTACCCTGTTTATGATAAAAAACCTCAATTTGTAGACCCTGTTTATGATAAAAGATATATTTTATTGCACTGAGTTCCTGTTTCAATTATCATGTCATCTTGCGTATCGTTTTTTACGACCATAATAACCAGTTTCGGACAATACAAAAGTAGAATCCCTGAATATGATAGGAAACCCAGGAAGAACTTGGAACTTGAGTGAAATTGCATACCCTGTTTATGACAAGAAGCTTGAAAAACCATACCCTGTCAGCTGATCATCCTCAAATAGTCCATATATGGGAGTACCCCCCCCCCTCCCCCTGGGTTTCAAAGGCTTTTCTCAAGGCATTACAATATTGGAATGCAATTAAAAATATCAGATGAGCTGGTCATCAGACAATGTCTGTCCAGCATAATTGAACTTGTATGTCTGGTCAAATCTTCGTTACCAGTCATTTTGACCAGTAACCTAAGCCAGAGCTAAAACTAATTTTGCTGGTCATCAGGACTGGTGAATGACTGGTGATTATTTTAAGCCCTGGTATACTGTGGTCATGTACAGTAATATGGTGGTAATTAGCTTAGTGTCTTTAAAGATATTGACTCAACCATAATATATATGCTGCATGCTTTGGTATTCAGTACCTGTACTCCAAAAAAATGATAGTTGGCTAATACAAATATATCTCTTTTGGTGTCAGTAGCATCTATGGTTTGTTTCTTTATCAGGTGTGGTCCCTGTCAAAGGATTGCTCCAGTCTTTATGCAACTCAGCATGAAGTACATGTCTGTTGTCTTTCTCAAGGTTGATGTTGATCAGTGCCCAGTAAGTTTAGTGAAAATGATAAAAGCAAAAAGCAGTTTTCATGTCACTGTCCCACATTTGCAGCATGACCATGGTAGTGACATGGCAAGCATAAGCCAGACCAATCACATTTATACAAGAAATTCCTTTCAAAACATTGTGCAGAAATGGTCATGCCAAGGTCACACCTATGCCAGACCAATCACACATTGTGCAAGAAAAAATCAGCCAATCAAAAATTATCAAAAACATCCTGCAGGTTGTGGCAAGGCATGCATATGGCACTGAGCTTTTCACAGTCATGAAAAATGTTCTACAGCTGTACTTAGTTATTTGTTTATCTGGTAAAAGATAACAGTTCCAAAACAGTAGTACATGCTGTACATGCAAGATTGAAAGCCCAATTTTATCAAAATCTCAGTATTTTTTTAATCATTACAAACCATTCTATATAGCTATACGAGAAAAGATAAGTGGTGGATCTATCTACACCCCTAGATTATTAACTAGCTGTTTGGCCAGTTAAAATAATGTTTTGTGCTCCTTTCTGCACACCCCTAGACCCTCTAATGGAGATTAGTGACAAATTTACTGGTAAAAGAATATTATTCCAATATCTCAATAATAATAAATGTTTATGTCCTCTTGACTGATTTGTTTATGTACTAAATACTGAATACCTTTTGTGTTATTCTTTTAGTTTACTGCTGAATCACGTGGTATTCGTGCAATGCCTACTTTTCATTTCTATAAAAACAAAAATAAAATCACAGAGTTGAAAGGAAGTGACCCATTGACCTTGGAGAAAAAGATACAAGAATTGTCAACTAGTGAAGATAATAACTTTGTAAGCATGACATAAACTATGCTGTATACTATATTATATTATATGAAGATATAGAAATATAGATAAGTTATAGTGCTTGGGAACGAGGTTATTCCGGGCGATAGCCCTTGGAATTAAATTCGGAAAAATTAATTTCTGACCTCGCTGGGAATTGAACCCACGACCTTCGGAATTGTACTAATGATGCTCTACCAGCTGAGCTAGAGGTCAGACTGAGAGCAGGCCGGGGTGAAATAGATGTTAGGTAGCAGTAATTACGATGCAAAGATGAGAATATGTGGACCACATAGCACTTATGAAATACATGAAGAAATATATTATACTATACTTAACTACTACAAATAAATATTACAGGTGAACCCAGAGGGAGACAAAACCCTCGTAGCAGAGCAGAGAATGACAAATGGAACAAAATCAACTCACACATATGTCTATTTCAAAAAACGTTGTCATTGCCAAACGGTGGTAGGCAATAGGTTATATACAAAAAGCGATAGGAGATATAGGTCATTTCAAGTTCCAAGGAATGACTTGTGTTTCTGCTTCTTATTTTCGTCAAGAACATGGACTATATTGTGAGACTGATTCAATGTTCTTTGTACATGTATTCAAGTCGAAATTATTTCTATGTTGGAATGATCTATCGTTTTTTGAAGTAGGTGTATATGATCTAGTTCAAGCTAAGGCTCAAACCCAGACTACAGTATTGGGAAGGGAGTAGTAAACCAATACACCACCCCTGCCACCCATTTAGGCATGCAGTGACGGCTAACTACACATTTGTTAGTTAACTGTATACATACCATTTTTCAGATTCCTGACCCTAAAAGAGTGAGTACTGGTCGTAGCTGGAGTTGCTTCAAAGAACTACAAGCTAATGAGGATAATGTCTTCATGGATATTTCTCAAATTATCCTCAAGTTTGCAAATAATATCATCAAATACCCAGAAAACCAGAAATACAGGTCAATCCGGATTGGCAACAAGATATTTCAAGAAAAACTACTGCCTGTCATGGGAGGGGTGGAGTGCTTATTTGCTATGGGCTTTGAAGAGGTAAATAAATACCAGATATATGTTAGTCATGCCATCTGATTGGCTATGCTATTAAATCAAAGCAATAGCACTTGTTTCCTATATTCTAAAAGTTTTGGTCAATACTTTAATTGTTTGAATGGTTGAATCTTCGATCACTATTGAATCAAAGCAATGGCATTTCTCTCCCATGTTCCACACGTTTTGGTCAATATGTTAATGGTTTGAAGTTAGTTGTCTTTGATCTCTGTGTAACTAAAATATGCTAAGTAGACATCCCATCCACTTTAGGTTTTACAGTAGCAGATCTTGGACTTTGAAAGGAGTGTTTAGCCACCTTACAACCCCCAACATCTACTACTGCTTTACTCCACATGGAAGTCAAATATCAGAATTCAAGGTTTTTCAATTTAAATCCTCCAGAAATGCAAAAACAGCTCTAATATTTATATATTTTTTTACATTGTTTGCCTCTTTATGTGTAGCAAGATGATCATTTGGTCTTTCCTACCACAACTTCCATCGATGCTCTCATAACACTGAGGGACACTATCCAGGATGAAAGGATGAGAAAAACCTCCAAGAATGTGCAAGTCTCAGCTTGTAGTGGACTGACATTACCTTCATCATCACAAGAGACAAAACAAAATGTTCCGAATAACACAGAAAAAATCCCACTTTCTCCCACTTCAAATGGAATGGTATGTTAATGAATCTATATGAGATAGAAAACTGGCTGCATGCTGTGTACAGTTATAATAATTATAACTGCACACAGCATGCATGAATCATGCATTCAATTATTGAAACATACAGGGATTGGCTGAACACAAGAGAAGTGTTAGGCTGCATTCATAATGTATGGCAGAGGGGGGGGGGTTTGAAATTTTTTTAAAGAGAATTGGGGGGGATGCAAAATTTTTAGAAGAAGCTACAAGAGATTGCCCGGGGAATATTTATTTTTGGGGGGACTTCAAGGGGGGTCATTTAAAGATTTCACCTTTCCCCCCCCCCCCCCCCCCCCTGCCATACATTATGAACGCAGCCTTAGGAGAAAGTATGACACGTAACAGCACTCACTCATGTTTTCTATTTCTTCATCATATGAGACTGCTTATGGGCAAAAGAGGAAGCCAAAACGTGAAAATTATTAAGAGGCTTGTAATTCACAAGCATAGTGGCATCGGATTTGAAGCCTTAAAGGGACTCTGAGGTGCCAGTTACATCATAGCTTAAAATGTACATCAAACCTTTTTGATTTTGAAAATCGAAATGAAAATTCCATGAAATGCGTTTTTTGGGGTGATATCGTCCGTCAAAGTTGCGAAATGACTTAAGCTGGGCTCCCTGTGGAATATCGCGGATTTGATGGCTTG
>NW_022258836.1:421164-431844 GCF_009602425.1 Actinia tenebrosa | reverse complement strand
GTAAAGTTGTAAAGTTGTAAAGTTGTAAAGTCGTAAAGTTGTAAAGTCGTAAGGTTGTAAAGTCGTAAAGTCGTAAAGTTGTAAAGTCGTAAAGTTGTAAAGTCGTAAAGTTGTAAAGTCGTAAAGTTGTAAAGTTGTAAAGTTGTAAAGTCGTAAAGTNGTTGTAAAGTCGTAAAGTTGTAAAGTCGTAAAGTTGTAAAGTCGTAAAGTTGTAAAGTTGTAAAGTTGTAAAGTCGTAAAGTTGTAAAGTCGTAAGGTTGTAAAGTCGTAAGGTTGTAAAGTCACAAAGTCGTAAAGTCGTAAAGTTGTAAAGTCGTAAAGTCGTAAAGTCGTAAAGTTGTAAAGTTGTAAAGTCGTAAAGTTGTAAAGTCGAAAAGTCGTAAAGTTGTAAAGTCGTAAAGTCGTAAAGTTGTAAAGTTGTTTTGTGAAGAGTAGATTTCGTACGTGCAGTGCCGAACGTAGCGTTGTCGTGTTTTTGCTTTTTAAGTGTATGATTAGTGTTAAGTGATCTCGCACGCTCTGAATGTTTAAAATTCACCGATCCCAAATTCACTATTCTACCTCCCTAATTACTGTTGCTACGTCGGACAAGCTAAAATGTGTTTCAGATATGCAGCATTAGAACTGACACCGATTGCTGAAAAATGTAAATGTCTGTCTTAGAATAAACGCATTCTTAAGGTACTATTAGGGAAAAAAATCGATAATTACTAAAAAAAACCTACTGAATTTGAATTTGTCTGTAGGGGATATTCTATATCCCATTGGGAAAACTACCCCGTATTGGTGCATTGCGTACCATTACCGTGCCGTGCAGTTAGTTTAAAGCGAAATCTACTCTAATAAGAACCCCTCTAACGCGGCTGGAATTTTTCTCCACAGAAACTGGTGTCTGTACATCGTATGGATATCCTCATTACCAAACATTCGATGGAAAAATGTTTAATTTCCAAGGAAACTGTCGCTACCGTCTGGCTTCAGATTGCAAACAGGAAAACTTTACGGTGCGCGTGCGCAATGAGCGTCGTCAGACCAGATCACGTGCCAAGTCCCTGACGATTACCATTGGTCCAACCCACATCTCACTTCACCGAAGTCTAGCAGTGAGAGTTAATCGCAGTGACGTAAAATTACCGTTCTATAGATTACCAGATTTGCAAATCACAAAAAAGAATTTCGTTATCACTGTACTTACTAAGATTGGGCTGGAGGTGTTATGGGATGGGGATAGCTATATTGAAGTTCACGTTCCCAAGAGATTCAAGGCAAGGACCTGTGGACTGTGCGGAAACTTCAATGGAAACTCGGCAGACGATTTTACTCTAAAAAATGGCAAAATTGCAGCCTCAGCGAATGAGTTTGGAGAAAATTGGGCAATTGGAAGAAGAAGAAACGACTGCGAGAGAGCGCCTGCTCCACCGATAGATACCGCAGTCACAAAGTGCCGTCGTAGTCCCCTACATCACTGGCGTGCGAGGAAGCGTTGCTGGCCAATTAAAAGTCATTTTTCAAACTGTCACACGAGTGTGCACCCTCATAGATACTACAAATCTTGCATCAGTGACGTGTGTTCGTGTCAGAGTAAAAGATGCGAGTGTGAAGCCCTACTTGCATATGCACGTGCGTGTAGACGAATGGGTGTTGATGTAAGATGGGGAAGGCGAAGAGCATGTGGTGAGTATTGATTAGTACAAGTTAATTTTCTTTAATGTCTTCTTATTCCAGACCACGCGTTTCTCCCTTGAACATTATTTCTTTCTTTTTGGGGAGAAAGGACACAGGTTACCCATCATGAAATTGCAAAATTAAGCGATGTCATCTTATTAATAGGGGTTGTCTGCAAAGGGGGCTCTGTGTTTGACGATTGTGTTCCAGCATGTAAGAAGACGTGTAAAAACAAGGATGACCCGACCGCAGCTTGTGCAAACCAGCATTGTCTACCTGGGTGTAGATGTCCTGCTGGACAAGTCTGGGACGATAGAGAAAACCAGTGTATCTTCAAATGGATGTGTCCACCCCCGGTAAGTACATTGACCTTACATGCGCAGAGTACAAGTGTCCCGCGGGACTCTGAGGTCTGGGAAATAGGGGAAACCAGTGTATTTCCAATGGATGTGTCCACCCCCGGTATGTTCATTGATCTTACATGTGCAGGGTACAAGTCTCCCGCGGGACTCTAAGGTGTGGGACAGTAGAGAAAACCAATGTATCTTCAAATGGATGTGTCCACCCTCAGTAAGCACAAGTACCATGTAGATGTCCCGCGGGACAGATGTTCGTTGATAGAGAAACTCACAGTATACCTTCAAATAGATTTGTGCAGTAGTGAATCAACTGGTGTGTAAATGTGGGGTTTGGCGGGGCGGGTATAAGACGATATGTTTTACGATAGGTACCGACTGATTAGGTTTGATTGACGGCAGCGAAAAAACCAAATTTCAGCGTGCAGCTCGCAGACACAGAGTTCGCATGTTTATTAAGATTGAAGTAAAATCTTTCCGGGTTTCATTTGAAGGCGGGGAAGATTACAGTACTAACTAACTGATCTTTCCTTTTTCGCCGTGCTTTAGATAAGCAAGTTAGAGGAAAGAAGTAAGAAGAACAAGAAATTGTAGGACCCTGCATGCCATAAATCACATAATCAAGGCAGGAAGACTACCAATGGCAGACTAACCACTCTGGCTAAGAATCGTATTGATATCCACAGAAAAAAGAAAATGGCTGGTAAAGCTGTCCATATCACTGAAAATAATTTAAGTACAGGAAAGGTTTAAAAAGTGAACAGGGTCATATATAATGAACATGAGTGTTTAGAATGATATATGTAAGTATCTAGATGTGAGTGTGCAAAATGTGTATGGAGTATTAAGATTGGGCACAGTTGTAAGACTAAAAGTGGGCAAAAGAAGCGCTGCAGCGGTGACTTCACAGATCAATCAAAGACAGACGACCGTTCTTTTGGTTACTGCCTGGATTTGAGTGAGACCAATCGGGCTGAGAGGAACGTGGGATTGTGTCTTCTCTAGGCCTGCCTATTGCATGAAGTACTCTCCAGTAGTTCCATCATGATGTACCCTAATCCCCTCCATAAACTTTGTAAATGCAAGAATATATCCAGAATGAATAGAAGTGATTGGTAAAAAAATGTAAATAGTGCCAAACTACTTATTGGCCTTACCGAGGTTGCGCAGACAACTGGTAAAGAGTAGGACGTATGCTGATTCATGCGGCTGTTTTAAGGATACCATTTGTCTTTTTTGTTGTTGTTGTTTTACACGTTTTAGTTTTTAAATCGAGTCACATTTACAAAATGTATCCCTAAAACAGCCCCACGATTCACCGCGCGTCTAACTTATTGCCAGTTTTTTTGCGCAACCTCGGAAATGCCAATTCTGGAAGTTGCAATCAGAAGCAGTCGATACAGAAAACGAATGGGCGCTAATCCCTCATAAAGTACATTGGTTGTTTGTTGAGCATAACAGAATAGCTTCGTCCCGTTTTTTGCCCGTAGGGAGGAGGGTTGAGAAGCGGCTGTACACAGGCTTAACACGATGGAAAGAATTTATGGTGACATACTACAATTGTTTTTGATAATTAAGGCGCTCCTGTTATTGGCCCAATAGAGGTTTTGCACCATCACGTGACGGCAGCCATGTTAGATGTCAGGAACGATAAAATCGTTTTACATGAGAAAGAATTCAATCCCGAGAGCACAGGGATTTTATTGTTCTGCCATCTAACCACAGGCAGACCAAGCTGGATTATGGCGCCGGCACGTGATGGTGCAAAACCTCTATGCAAATTATTGTATGCCAAAATGTATTGGAATTCGATATCATTCTGTAGGAATATTATATCAAATGGTATTCAGTTCTGTAATAAAAGGATATAATCGAAATGTGTTTCATACTCCGTTTCACCGTTATTAAAGATTATTAAAGCAAAATCTTATCATCGTTCTTTTCAGTGATGTTTGGAGTGAATATAGGAAGTACGCAAGAAATATATCTTCCAAACCATTGATTTCTTCCCCCGGGGGGGGGGGGGGGGTACTACAACTGCCAGGGGTGTGCCGCCAGGACCACGAAATCCTGGCCCTATCCCAGAAATAAAATTTTGATTTTACATACCCTACCCCAGACTAAACCCGGTTAGTCAATAGATTACAATCAATATTTACTAACGTTTTTATTGTTTTGGTGCCGTCAGAAAGTGTTGCCTATTCGCCAGACAAAAACGACCAAATCGTTAACTCTATCCCAGGATAAAACGACCAAATCGTAACCCTATCCCAGACAAAAAGTCAAAAAATGATACCCTACCACAGACCCAAAAGCCGAAAAACCATACCCTATATAGGGCGGCAAATACCCGTATAGCAAATATAGGGGAGTACCCCCCCCCGGGATTTCTTCCCCCTAAAAACTAGACTCAAGTCTTCTGTACTTTACAAAAATCAGTAGAAAACAAACAGTTGTCACAAAGTATTATTGTAGCTATTATAATCCTTGTATGAGTAATAATTTAAAGGTAAAGTGATAAAGACACAAAAAAAAAGGATTTTGTCGCAATTCCCAGTACGGATTTCCTCGATTCAAATTTCGCGCGCATAAACAAGTTGAGGGATTAGATAGTTAAAAACATTAGCGGTTCGAAATGTCCACTGGTTCTTTCCCGTGAGAATAACTACATAATAATTAAAAAGTAATATTTTGTAGTACCATTGATTTATGCGTAAACTATCTTGAAACTTTGTCTAATTTTTTTTTGTTAACTTTTCAACAACTTTTAGTCAATACATTAATCTGGATTTATAACTACAGGCATGTATATAATACATATGTACAATAGAAGTTCATTTTTACAGCCAATAGTCGAAATTAATTGTCATAACGAAGTATTCATTGTCGCGTTATGTTGTGCAGAAGGAACTCAGACAGGCTTGGTGGGACGGTGAAGAACAAGAAATGAATGTGCCGTGCCGTGTTTGTCTGTCATCGTGTCATGTCAAACATGAACAGGCACTTTGCACGCTAGTCGGCTCTGGATGTTGTATTTCTAAGGCCATGCAAAGATGTAGGTCATTACATTACAACAGTGAAGCCAGCCTACAAAATGGCTCGAAGGGGATTTCTAAGGCCATGCAAAGATGTAGGTCATTACATTACAACAGTGAAGCCAGCCTACTAAAGGGCTTAAAGGGATTTTAGAATACATTGTGAGTATTATAACTATATAACTATATTAGCAGCAATTGCAATGGCGTCAAGCAATTTCAGTGCATGCAGTCAAGTACAAAACTTGATAAAAGAAATCGTGGATGATATGAACATTTGCCAATAAATTTTCCAGTTCTGAGTCGAATTTTTCTTCTCTGTCATTAAATCCTCTCATCCAACTACCAATCCGTGAGTATTGATTACTCATTCACCTTGACTCAGTCACCTTCTTGTGTTGAAGCATCGTGCTTGCACTCTCGGGGTGTCATACTCACACAAATATTCTGTTTCTCTCACACACGTTTTACGTCCCGTTCGGTATCATGGCAGCTGCTACGCCCCTGGATACCATGCTCTCTTCATCGCTACCTTTCGCCACAAGTACCCTCTTGCTGAGGTCTGCTGCTGGTTTTTCGAGGTTTATTTGAGGTAGCTTACCATTTCTGCTATCATTCAGAGGAGGAAGTCCACCATTTGGTGCTCCGTCTAGACAATTATAAAGTTCCGTTCAATCTAAGTTGAAAAGGTAGGGTGTGGGATCACTAGAGCTAACCAGCCAAGTAAATACCCGCTCAAGCTGAGCATTTCATAGCGAAGTGATAGGAGTTGACAAGAGTACGATCTGTTATTTAACCTGTGATCAGCCAATGTGTTGGTCTTACAAGACACTCGGGGCCGGAAAAGGATAAGAGGATAAAGGGTATAGAAACACAAGTGTGTCAAAATTTTCAAGAGTAAGTTTCCTTCAAAAATACCTATAACGCATGCATAGCCTATAGCCCGATTGTCTGAGAATATTAATGAAAGAGGAGAGGATAAATGAACAATATAAACGATACAGACACTGCCATGTCGAATAACTAATTAGTTACGCATATTTGTGGACTGAAAAAGGTAACTCGTTGAATTAGAAAAATTGAATAAAAAAAAAATTTAAATTAGAAAAATCTAGTATTAAGCTTCAATGACCTATTTTTAAACGATTAAAAATTATTATTTACTATTATTTACCTGTCTCGTCTTCCTCGTCTTCTTGCATTTCATCCAAGGGTTCTAAGGCTTTGATTTGTCTTTGCTGTTGCACCATGGATAATTCACTGGCTTGCTGGCCTGACGTCATACTCAGGTCCAACTTCCCTCCTTTGTTAAGGCGGTCGCATAGTAGTGCTATGTGTTTCTTTAGTTTACTGGTGTCTTTGGGCATCGCCAACGGCGTGATACCCACTATCAATAAGAATCACAATAATCTTCAGATTACGTGTGGCTGCAGCAAGGAGGTAGTTGTAACAATATCCAACATTATAAGCACCATCATTTATCACTATTTGCGCTGCATAATTAATTGACTTCACGTATGATGTTTTGTTGGAATTATTGCGTAACGTCGTTAGGAGCGTCGGAAGCCGAGTTTTACCTACCCCGCTCCCCTCCCCTCCCCTGGTAGCGGTGGTCTTGATGATCCTTTTTCTCGCTGTTTACCTCATTATCACAACAGTCGCGGATGTCATCCCATGACCTAACTACTGTGACGTGTTAATAATTATGCAGTGAAGATATAGCGAACATGGTGCATTCTGGTCTAGCCTTTTGCTCATCATGCCTTATATGGTGTTGTTTGTACCGAATCTAGACCACAATGCATCCTGTTTATCGAACTCAGAAAATGCCTATCATGATATCAAGAGAATGCTTGTCACAGAATGTAGAAGATTGTTCAGAATGCTGAAAGATGCTAGTATATGATAATACCAACGAGTTTCTATTTTACACCTACCTGCCTGATCTTTAGCACTTTTAGATAAGCAAGTCCTTAGAAGATGAGAGATGGCAGCATCAGTCATTTCTTCCCAGCCCTGAAAATTCAAATAGAAGACTTATTATCCATAACGAAATGGGATAGGATAAAAAAATGTGATGCTGAAGATGGTAATAAAATGGAAGAAAATGAAGTAAGTGCAAAACAAATAGAAATGAAGTGGAATAGGCTGAAATAAGATGGAATGATAATTGAAAAGAAAATGAAATGAAGAGAAAAAAAGAATTCAAGTTACATGTAAGAGCTATATTTATACTTGAACAGTTTGTCTTTGAAGGGTAAATAAGATAAAAGTCAGAGGCAAACAGTTCAACTATTATTATGAATCCTGTCTGCAATTATAATAATTTAAAACAAGCATAGTTACCTGATCTTCTGTCTGAGACACTATAGGTGACATCACTGTCTCTAGAACTTCAAATTCTTTGTCCGACATGTTGGTCCATAATCTAAAAGAACAAGAAAAAATAACCAATTTATTCGCATCGTAGTGCAAATGGAGATATATACAAGAGGTTAACCATATCTGATTTTTGCGGAGAAAGAAAGACAGATTAACCCGGAGAAAAGCCCCACAAGCGAAGGATAGAACCAACGAACGACTCTACTAACATACGACACCAAGCGCCACAGGAATCGAACCCTGATCATATTGGTAAGATGCATTAGCATCGCAGGCCACCCGTGCTTCCCTTGCAAGGTGTGCCATATTTACGGGAAGTTCAACTTAACTTCCTGGAAATCTAAGCTTGATTTGTTAAGGGGCCAACAAAAGAAGGAAGGTGCTAAAGGGAATTTTTCTGATTCGTGAATAGCCCCTTTTTGCAAAAATATATGAAATGACAAATTTTTTCTTGAAAAGTTATTCGCTAACGAAATGAATCGTAATTTTCTAAAATAATTTTTTCGGTGAAATGTGATCCATCCGATCCCCTTTTAAACCATACCCCCAGATATCAAAAATCATGGATAAGTTTCATTTACGTACTTGATGAGGAAGTTAATTAATCGTGTTGCGCAAGATAAAGCAACAGAACACTGCTCTATAGCTCTCTCGCATTCTTCTTCTGCCTCGCTGAGAGCCAGTAACTAAACGAGAAAAACAAACAAACAGTAAAAAGTGTTAAACAAGTGTGTCGTAGTAGATAATTCTATCCCCCTATCACCATAGGTACGAAAGATAGTAGACTGACGTTTCGGACGTTATTCCTTCGTCGGAGTCAATAATGTTAAACGAGGCCTGTGGCACAATATCCTTGTGAAGTTATCTTTTTCATTTCAGTAACTGTGGTCAATCGAATGAGATACTTGGATAGAATTGCACTAACTAAGGTACAACTGCTAATGTTTTCAATAATACCCTTATAGACATATAAACTAATAATATCGTAACAGCCTAAACACATCCATGTCTGCATGCGTGTCCTGGACATAATTGCACTAACCATGGTACAACTGCTAATGTTTTCAATAATACCCTTATAGACATAAACTAATAATATCCTAATAGGCTAAACATATCCCTGTGTGCATACGCGTCCTGGACATAATTGCACTAACTATGGTACAACTGCCAATGTTTTCAATAATACCCTTATAGACATAAACTAATAATATCCTAATAGGCTAAACATATCCCTGTCTGCATGCGTGTCCTGGACAGAATTGCACTAGCTATGGTACGACTGCCAATGTTTTCAATAATACCCTTGTAGACATAAACTAATAATATCCTAATAACCTAAACATATTCCAGTCTGCATGCGCGTCCTGACTGAATAAACGTACTTGTATGTATATGCTTATCGTTTCTATATATTCCAGTCACGATTATCCATGTCCCTCCTAATAGGACGCACGCTTTGCAAATGCTAATAAGAGCTTCAAGCGGTGCCAGTATTATAGCCCATTGAACCGTCCTTTTTTCTTTTTTCTTTTTTTTTTTTTTTTTTTTCACGAGGGTAGCACTTAATAGCCAAAACAGGAGGAAAGAGGAAAAAAGAGGAAAACCGGAGAACCCGGAAAACCCTCGAAGCACAGGAGAGAACCAACAAACAACTCTACTCACATGCAACACCGAACCTCGGCGGGGTTAGACAAATTAGATTGATCAAGCGCGCTACAGCAACTCGAAAAAACTTTTATAAACTTTCTTTAATAAAGATAGCGTAGCGTTCTCGTTTGTAGTATACAAAAGTTAATTACACTCAAAGTTGTGTAATACAACACGGCAGTGTCATACCTGTCTGTATGTTCCATCTAATAGAGTGTCAAGGTTTGATAGAGGTGCTGGTGTCTTGTCCTTGAATCTCGTTAATAACCGTCTTTGTATTGAGCGAAACTGCTGTGCTCGCTGTGCTAGTATCTCTCGGTATCGCACCTGGTGTTGTCTTTGCTAGAAGGAATGAAAAATAGGATTTAGCAGTGACATTTCTACAGAGTGGCTCTTCATCCACTGAAATTCCAATTGGAATTTAGAGTTGATTTTTGCGGAGGGAGGAAAGCCAGAGAACCCGGAAAACCCTCGAAGCACAGGAGAGAACCAACAAACAACTCCACTCACATACGACACCGAGCCCAGCGGGACTCGGCGGAACCCGGGTCGCATTGATGAGAGTTGAGCGCTCTCAACGCTACGCCACCCATGCTTCCCAAATAAATAATAATAACAACAGAAAGATGACCGAAAAACGTTTTTAAAACCTTTACCACAGAATGGAATAAAGGCTAAGTTAAATAAAGTTATGTAATAGATGTGGTAATAGATGGAGGAATCATGGGTAATACCAATTTTCTGTTACCCATTTATACAACTGGGTGGAGAGATGCCCCATGAGAGGTACGTGCGCAAGAATATGAGCCTAAGAACAAAGGCTAATTTTCAGATAAAGGAAGCCTAATGATCACCTTTTCAATCTTTACTCCGATGGTCATAAAATGGCAGATTTAGCCAGCTTGGTAAAAAAAACTTTTGGTCTGAAAAAATCTCACCTCGAAATGAGCATCAACCAGCTCGTAGTATTCCTGTAGTGGTAATGGGCCCATGAACGACGCACGGAATGCTACGTTATCCTGATAGAAAAGCCACATAGAATAGGATTTAGTATGATTGGGAAGAAATCTTGCGTCACAATTACGTACACTGGGTATCTTTAATATGCTGCATTCTGATTCTTCAGTACAAACATCATTTGTTCTTCGTGCGTTATACAGTGCTGTCTTTACAGAAGCTAGATCTGCAGAGTGCGCCTTGTTTGTTGTAACTTAGAAAAGACCTACTAAAGTCGATGCTGTTGATTTACATCTAAAATACACCTGAATCATCTCATGATTTACTCACCCTAATCTTTTTGTAGTGTGCTTCAAGTCGTTTCACGAGCTCGTACAACACAAGCCACATTCCCTCAAAGGCGTCACACTGTATGCGATATCGCTCTACATACAAGGAAAAGAATGTCTAAGAATAAAGCATAGAGGGGTCTTGGTACACTATAAGGTATGCACTGACATAAGAAAGGCTTCCCACTGTATTGGTACACTGTACGGTATGCAGTAATGATGAAAAGGTAAATTATACACCGTGAAAAGATGAAAAAACTTACTGACGTTTCGGACGCTAGTCCTTCGTCGGAGTAAAAGAGAAAG
>NW_022258836.1:393318-413802 GCF_009602425.1 Actinia tenebrosa | reverse complement strand
TACCCACATACACAACTGCAAGGTATGAATTCCCTTCCCCCTACCCACATACACGAATGCAAGGTATGAACCCTCTTCCCTCTACCCACATACACAACTGCAAGGTATGAAACCCCTTCCCCCTACCTACATACACAACTGCAAGGTATGAACCCCCTTCCTCCTGGTCCTGATAACCCGCTTCCATAAAAAAGGTATATTACAGAAACCAGTAGCAGAGCAAATTCGCTGTATAAGGGGGACACAGTGGTGCCACATCATGATAGAGATTCAATGATGCCTGGGAGCCAAAGCCAGCAGAATGCCCCCGGGTCAATGAGACCATTGGTGCACCCAAAGCACACCATAAAGATTGGTAACTGGAACGTACCTACACTATACAGTAGTGGCAACATTGCCCAGGCAGCAAGGGAAATGAGGTATTGAGAGGTATTGAAGGGAGAGAGGCAGGCTTGAGTTCATGGGACAAGTTGCGGAATGTGGCAGCTGACAGGGAAAGATGGAAGAGCTCTGTGAAGGCCCTATCTGCCATTTAGGCAAAACTCCAAATAAAAAAATTGTCTGTCAATTATTGCAAGGTATGAATATTTTCTGAAGCCCAAATAAATTCAGAATGTGAAAAGTATGGTTTCTGATTCAAGCCTTGTGAAGTTTCTTACACAGACACCCCCTCCCCAAACACTGACAACCCCTTCCCAAACACTGACACCCTCCAACACTGACAACCCCTCCCCAAACACTGATACCCCCTTCTCAACACCATTCCTTAAGGAAGTCCTCTGAGAATATTCTTCGGCATCAAGAGTAGCTGAAGTATCTTTGTTTATGGAATACCATAACTTAGCATATCTGCTATTTCAAATACATGTACCTGATTCATAAGCCACAAATGAGCTAGGGTTGAACTCAAGTTTCTTCATAAATCTGATTGTACCATCATCTTTGAGGCAAAATAAAGATCTTTCCCCTGTAGCAAAGATTATAAAAGATATATAGATTACAGTTATTTTGATGCCATTGGGTGTGATAGAAAAAAAGGCAGCAATCATTTGACGTAACATAATATATCTATAGGCACATTGTTCCCAGTCAGAACAAGACAACTTCTTGGGCTGCCTGTGGTATGCCTTAAACAAAGCACAGGGATCCTAAAGTTTTTTGGGGGGGTTCACTTTGGCTAAATTCAAACATTATGATGGCACTAGTACAGTTAGGGGCCCAAGGACGACCGAGCATCCTAAATAATGAAGAGGGGGGGGGGAAAATCCCAATGTACCAGACAAGTATGCAGCCCTTCATAAAAGGCTAAAAGTGCCCCCCCCCACCCCAACCCCTTCCTTATCCTCTGCAATCCTTGGACTCAATGCAAAACTTGTTCATGATGTAACATAAATATGCAGATAAATAAATTGTTGCTATAAAAAGTATAATAGTACATTACCTAAAACAACAATAGATAATGGAGTAGTTTGACTACCAAAGACCTGCATGTCTATAGTATTTTCACCAATATTAGTGCTCCAGTCAACCTAAAAGACATTTAAAATAGCTAATCAACAGTCATGTCATACAGTCAAATACAAAAAACAAATTTACACATATTCAAGGCTGCAAATAACAGCTGGACATCCGACAAAACTGGGACTTGTCTGTTCAAATCTTTGCCTTGCTGATCATTTTGACAAGTAATGGTTAGCCAGAAATGAGCTACTGTATAATATTATTAAGCTAAAACTAATTTGGCATGTGATCATGACCAGCATTTGATTGGTCATATTTGTATAAATATTACTTGTGAATGTTACTTCCCTACTGTATACACCAAATCAAAATATGGCCACCAATTTGAATAACTATTTTTTTGGACTGACTAGCGACTAACTAGCCTTGCGTTTACATGGAAACATAAAAGCGTTTTCACATGTATAAGAGGCTAGTCAGTCACTAGTCAGTGCAGACCAATAGCTATTCAAATTAGTCACCATACTACGTACTGTTAATTTTTTTCCTGACAACTTTTTATTGCCAATATCTTCTTTATTATTAGCATCTGTTGCCACAGCTAGGGTCTGGTATCTGAAGAAAAAAGAAAGAAAAATTCACTAAAGATTCAAACAATAAAAAGTGATTAATAAAAGGGCAATTTAACTGTAATGCTTAAAAAGCTTTCAAAGCTAAAATGAAAATTGCATTTTTCTTACTTGTAAGAGTCTACTGTTCTTGATGAGGTACATAATGCAAACGAGTCTGTTTTGGCAACATATGCAAGTGGACCAGGAAGTAAAAAACTAGGGATAAAACGACTAAAACCAAAGCTTTCTTGTTCAAAAAATGACAACACTCCATCCAAGGACTGTACACAGATGAAGTCTTTGCCTAAAATAAATGATTCAGAATGAATAAACTGTTTGCATGGTGGTGTCATTTGACTCCCACTACCAAAATGCTTTCACAAATTTTCTTTTTTATTGAAATTTGTATTTCCTCATAAGAATAGTAAGACAATTAGTGCTAATTACTGAACAAAAGAAAGTGTCCAAGGGAGTTTGGTAGTGGTAGTATAATGATGCCATAATGCAAGTGACGTATTAATGTCAGTTTCACTGCTTGACTCAGAACTCTGAATGATTTGTTCAAAGGTATGCACTGTATTTTACAGTACAGACATACTGAGTTAACCAATCACAATCTTTAGTGAAAACTGTAACCAATCTAGAGAAAGAAGAATCCATAGCAAATCACAATCTTTTATTTCCATGGCTGTTGATCATTGATTGACAGACATAATTACTGTTGTTTGCTTCTGCTTCCAATATTAAAAATTCAAAAATTTAAAAAATGTAAAAAATTTGTGAATAGTTCCAGTTACTGTGTTTGCACTATAATTAATATTATCAAATACTATTTACCTTTCACACCACCAAATGGTCCATATGTCATATTAAAAGCACTTCTTTCTAAAATGTGTTCATAGACCATGTTTAGGGAATAATGGGTACCATGTTCTACAGCTCCAGAAACAGCTGAAATATAAAGTATGACAAATGAGATAAAATGCTTACATTTATATATGCTTTACAGCACAACGCACAAAAGTATGACCACATTTAATGTATTTGCATTATCAATGCACTGGCTTTTTCCTGCCAAATGAGCTTTTGCATGCCTTATTGAGTAAAACTAGCCAGCTCTGTGTCAAAATGCGTTGGTTTAACATACAGAACCTGTGTATAGAAATATACGCATTTATTAAATGTGGTCATTTAATAGTAATAATTTAGCTGTAAACATTTTAAAGGACATTGCAATTAGTTTACTATATTCTTTGTCCTTTCTCCTTTTTGCTTTCTGTGAATAATATGCATAACATATAAAGAGTCGTAGTCGTTTGTAAAAAATGAAAAATGAATGAATAAAAACACTTTTCTAATTGATAACAATATGGGTAAAAGGTAATGATCATAAAAACAAAAACAAATTCCTATGTTTTTGTAGAGTGTGATCATTTGGTTAAGTTGTATTAATTTCAAAAAGACTGTTGCCTGTGGCGACTAACATTTCAACTGACAAAAGTCATCTTCAGAGACAAGTGAAAAAACAAATACAATTATAATTTTTATAATAAAAGTACTTATAAATTATGGTAATAATATAAGTAGTGTTAATTTTTCCGGAATGCTAGTACAAATAAGTGGAATAATTATTGTACTGAATGTATGGAAATATCATGCATTTACAGATAGTGGTAYATGATACTCTCTTCCTTATTATATCCAATAAAGATACCAATTGAATTGTACTCTGGAATCATTTGTAAAGTGAGGAAAGCTGGAGAACTGACAGACAAGCCTTTAAAGCAGAGAGTGAAACTAATTATGAGAAAAGAAAGTCTGATATATAACACTTCCTTAATTCTTCATATCCCCACATCAACCCTTCTCCCAACTATGAATTAATAATTCCTTATACATATCCACTTTACATAAGAAAGCACTTTCTTTTCAAGATAATAAAAGATGGATTGGAATAATGAAAAAGGCTAAGTGAAGAATTATCCTACTCCTCTATAGAATGAGATAGAACTAGTATTCATCCTCCCTTACCTCTAGCAATATTGTATTATAAAAACATTTAAAATGTATTGCTCATGATTGAAGGGATATTTTCAGTGTTTGATTAAAAAACATTGGTTTCCGTACAACTTGATTGGCTTGATATGGTTCTTGATGACATAGCTAAACCTTCTCAGGAGGCAGTAGCTACAAAAAGGACACTGCATAGTACTGTACATCACTCAGAATGTACAGTATGGTGGTATATGCCAAAGGGAAAAGGAGATTATTCCTTCTGGAACTACACATTGATAAGCAAGGTGTAATAAAACAAATTTATCATGTATATTGGAAAAGCCTCTTACATGAAATAGCATAGACTGCTAGTTTTCTAGGATGGAGTACTGCTAGTTGGATCTTATCTGAGCCCCTGAAAAGAAGAACCACACATAAACAAATATATTAAGCTCAAAGATAAAATCAAGCAATCAAAAAATAATGCTAGACAACATCTGGCCAGCTTGAGGATGTCCTGTATCTCATTACCAGCTTACGATAACAGTCTGCCTTTCATGCTTGATGATTATCCAATATGTACTTTTCTAATTCAAAAAGTATTTCCCATTCCATGACATTATTGAACAATATTGAACAGTAAAACTGTCCACCTATCACTCAGGTATAGTATTTTATTGGTTTGG
This sequence comes from Actinia tenebrosa, assembly GCF_009602425.1. The sequence goes on along the minus strand of NW_022258836.1, from coordinate 409,049 downwards.
CTAACACTTTAATTGAAAGCAAGCAAATGAATAGGAAGTCTGAAGTGAATGGTTTCAGTTTTCCGATAATTTTCATTTACAGGGAGTTCTGGAGGAATGAAATGGGTATGACATTTGCTTACCATGCACTGGAAAAGGGGATTTGATGAACTGGGAATGGAATATAGAGCAATGGGAAAGGGAAATAGATCAGCCATATTATAGAAGGCAAAGTTTAAGCTCATAACATACAATGTAAAAAAGAATTAACTATAAAATTGAGCATCTTATGAGGATCTGTATGGAAAAATGCACTGGGTGGAAGAGTTTTGATATCCATACAGAATATTTGATTTTATACTTGATGCTATTTCTCCTATATTGACATTATGAGTTGAAACTCTGCCTCCTTACTAATATCCTGGTGCTCTTATCATTTCTGGCATCTATTTTGACACAACTGTTCATTTTATGGAGGTATAGTCATGTGACTTAAATGTTGTCCTTTGAGAAAATGGGAATGGGATTCATCTTTTCTAGCATCTTTAAAAAATGCATTTGTTATAAACTCTGAAAAAATCTAACAAAAAAGTCAGGAAAGTGTCTTGAATTTCTTGTTCACCATTTTGGGATTTCTGTGAAAGCTTTTGGATGAGAAATGGGATTGGCCTTTCTCCCATTCTAGTTCAATATACAATCTCCATTGGGACCAAAAAGGGGTCGTTTACAATGAAGGAAGATTTTCCTTATTCTCTACAGATAAAATACCCATCTATCCCCGCTTGTTTACTACGTCATTAAGAGGTTTAACGCATATATGATAAAATTAGCAATATATACTTACGAGATAAACTTCCCAGACTCAACTTGTAATATCGCTTGTTGTAGTTGTATTTCTAACATAAGATCCTCTGCCTTGAATTGTGCCTCTTTGGGATTATAAATTCGTAAAATACCATGATAGCTCCCAACGATAACTTTGTCTATAACAGATATAACAGGCGTTCATAAAAATTGATAATACGCTTATCGCGACATGGAAAATCGAGAGCTTCGACCATAACAAATGGAAGTGGCTTCGTTTCAAAAGAAAGTTTTAGTGAAATAGGTCGAATATTTTGGACAACGAATTACAGTATTCAATTGTGACTTTTCTGGTGTTACATCTACATTATGAGACTTCAAGCCAAATATCATAAATATAAATTTATAGTACTTGCCGAGCTACCGCAAAAGATTGGTGACCTTGACGACCAGAGTCAAGCAAAAAATACACCACTGGACACCGCAAAAACAGAATTACAGAGTTCAAAATAATGCTAACAATATCCAACCAACACATTTAACTGTACATAATGAGAGTCCCAAAATATGAGAAAGAATAAAAGATGAAGAAAAAAGAGAGAGAAATGAGATTTATGGCAATGAAAGCTGTACAAAATTCACGAAAATTAGTTCAGTGTCTGGCTGTCGAAACACCAGAGTTATTCGGAGTTCGCGAACTGTTTTAACAACACAATTTAACTGCAAACTTTTAATACCTGAATACGTGGCGTTGTTATCTATATTTGAGACGGACATACATCCTGTATCGAATTCTTCGTTGCTACCACAGAAAGTAGACCACCAATCTCGCGCTTTGAACAGCGACATCTTGGATTTTGTCGAGATTGTCTTCAAATTTGTCGCGCTTTCTTCGCGCTCTTCCTTCTCCTTGAAAGCAGTCACGTGATATTCCCGAGTAATTATCGATCGATCAGAACTCTTTAATTTCTTATATATTCTGCTATTTTTTATTATCTTTTTGCAATAAAATTCTGTGATCTTCATAATCTTTCACTTGTAAGCCTCTTCTTCCTTCCTATGCACAATAAATTTTTGAATTTTTTATAAGAGTTTTGAATGTTTTTTTTTTGTCAAAAAAGCCTGGTAACTAGTTGGAGCATTCTTTCAAGATGGCAGACCAACGTGACTGAAGTTGTCATCAAAAACGTTTTTAATTTAACAATGAAAAGCGGAGAATCAAAAAGACTCTGTCAGATATGTAAAGAAAGTCCATTCAAATACAGATGTCCTTCGTGTTACTTTCTATAGTGAGTGAAAAAAACAGAAATTACAGCTAGGTCCAACTATACACGTCTGCCTGGCTACTTTTGGTGGTTTAGTTTTTTAACTCGAAATCTTGTTTGCCTTTCATTTTCAGCTGCTCTTTACCTTGCTTCAAGTCTCATAAAGGTACATTATTGAATATCCTTTGACAAAAAACATAAAATTATTGCAAAGCTAAGTTTTACATGCTATTTTACATTTCCCTTAGACGCCGTTCTAACATCAAATGCATTTTTTATTAAACTATGTTTTCAGCAGAAAATATTTGTGAATTAGAAACAGGAAAAAGAAAGAAGGAATCTGAAAATGTTGATACAGGTGAGTAGATAAGCTTATGTTTGGAGGGGAAGGGCAGAGGACATTTGAAAACCTAAGCAGTAACATCCAACCTTCCCCCCCTTCCTCCCTCCCCCTCCCCCTCCTTCTAACATTTTGGGAGTGAGAATGTTATCCACCACGCTCTTCTTAAGTTTTGTTCTTCCAACTTTCCTCATGTTTTAAGGTCAACAAGAAGGACAAATTAGTAATGATGAGAATTCTGAAGATGAAGACAGGTTATCTCTAAGTGATCTGAAGAAGCTTGGTAAGAAAATGACTTTTGCACCCTACCCTGTCAGTAACTACTATTAATAGTTACTAACAGGGTTCTAGAGCCACTACATAGCACAGCCAGTGTGTATGTTTCATAAAAGCAAAGATGGCTGCCTGAGGAGAGACAAGGGTGGGAATCACTTGTCATGGCTTGCAGTTGTCACTGCAAAGTTAAATAAATAAATAAAATGATAATAATAATGAATTTTAGGGTCCCAAATTTGTGACGTGTTAAGGTCTTACAAATCTTAAGTTCTCACAAATCTACAAGGACCGCCATAAAGTAAGCTGACAGTTGTAATTCAGGATGCTAGTTTTCAGTTCATCATCTGATTTCTGTCACTTACTAGCACTTAGATAATTGATAACTTTCAGGGTAAAATTTATAAGTTTACACACCCACCTGGACAAGACTCTTTTTTTTCAATTACCAATGGGCATCTCTGCCCTTTTATATATGGGAACATCCCTTCTGCAGGGATGGCTATCAGGAAAGTTCTTAGCTCCATGTTTTTCTGTTTCAAGTTATATTAATAAAATTATTTCCCTGACACTATGCTTTGCAATGTTTTTGTTTTCTTTCAGAAAAATGTGGAGTAATTGAAAGCATGCTCAAAAATAAGGACATTAGAAAAATGATAACTAATATTGATGGAGCACAGGACCCAGAGATGGTACTCAGGACCTCTATGAAAGAACCAATATTTATGGAGTTTGCAGATCAGTGTCTTTCTGTAGTTGAATCAAAGAATGAGAATGATGGATAATGTAAATATTGTGCAATTTGTAATTAATATTTTGATAATATAACTAATGAAAATGTAACAATGTTTGTGTATAGCAGAGGATGATTCTTCACAATGTATGATAAAGAGAACAGAAGTAAGACAGGATGTGTATGCATTTGTACATGCATGTAAAGTGATTAGGTATAGATGCTGGAAGATAAATGAAGATAAAGATGACTCAGAACTAAGAATTCATGTTAATTCTTTACTATGTATGCTGAAAAGAATATTGCTGGGTTTCACTTGATGTCATTTCCTGTCTTGTGCAGAATGTTCATTAGCCTTCAATATAATTCTTTCTGCTGGGTGATAGCAAATGGTGGTCAGTGTTTGACCACCATTCGAAGCAGATAATGAAATGCTGGACAAGATTAAGCAAAATTATCATTTTTATTACAAAATAACTGTATTTACAAGTTCTGAATTAAAACTTAGACAAGAAAGCATGTTTTTGTTTTAACTATCAACCATGGGGCTGAATAATATCAGTCTAAATCCTCAGCAAATGAAATTTAGGGACCTGTCCCAAAGTCCATTCTATTTCAGCTTTCTACAGGATGGGTAGCATTAGAAATAAGGGCTTTGAACTTTTTCTTTCCTCTCTTAGCCTTGTACTCCATGTATCCACGAGCTGCAACAATACCAATGACAAGACCTGCTCCCATTGTAATAGCTATCCAAGCTGCAAAACTTATGAACATGTCTGTAGATAAAAAATATGGAATCTTAAAATGATTTTCATTCAGACCCTCCTAAACTGTAAAGGCTGGTTATAAATTTAGCCGTACCCTGACCACCCTGTGACAAGAGGTTGTTTTTCTTTTCCTCCTAGGGATAGACGTTTCATGGTATAGTATTGGAATATGAAATTGAAAGGCCATCAGCCTGTTGTAAACGGGAATGAGTAACTCTATTCAATTTCAGGTCTTTGACAAGGTGTAACTGTAACAGAATTCAATAAAATAAATACTTTTTCGTTTCTCGCAGACATAAGGTAAGGCAGTCCTACACCCAAGGTCGGACCACGTGACAGAACCATTCCATTTCTTGATCTGTACACAGTCCTCTCCCGTACATCGAGGCAGAAGTCTGTCATATAGCTTATCGTTGGGCTCTCCTGTATCCCAGTTAAAGAATGTCGCCTTGTTTGAAAACTGATCGACTCCTATATCATTCCATACATAGATACCTTTAAAACACAAGGGTATAAGATCGATCATTTAAACGTCAATGTTTCCAAGTTCGATTGACGTCCAGCTACGTCCCATATTACAGCACTATGCAAGGACGGAGGATGGTAGATCTCGAACATAATCTAAGTATCGTAACCTAAAACTTCGCGTCAGAAGAGTTAATAAAGTCAGCGAGACAACCCCCCCCCCCCTCCCTCCCCAATTGATATCTTCCTTTATTACATCATCACCACTAATCAACAGAACAATCTGAGGACCAAACTGAAAATTTTCAACATGCGGCAGATCACCCAGCGTGCAACATGTCCTTATACCTGCTTCGGCCCTGTCGTTAAGCCCTGTCCATATACTTCTTTTTATCTCCTTGAAACTCATCACATAGTCGTTTTCTTGTAAGCTTGATATTGTTAAAAGGGTAGCATTCATGTTCATACAATGAAAACGAGCTTCGTCCCAAGCTACCTGTAATGGGTCATACTTGTAGCACTTGCCACGGGTGCAGTTCCAGCCTGGAATGCCTGTCAAAAGATATAACGAAATGACTGAATTAACAGACGCGTTCCATGAAGCATTCAATTGTGTTCGTTGGGAAAGAAGGGAAATGCCTTCTAAGCATACGAAATCAGTTACTAGAGAAAGTAGAACATGTGGCCCTCTGTTTAACTTCTATCAATGAGACGGGACCGCCACCTTATGTGGTCATATCCCGTTTGGGCCTCCTCCAGGGATAGGTCTGACCATTTCCAGATATTTTTAGAGCAAAGACAGGATCAATCTTAAGACCCTGAATAATGGTCCGGCCTTGGCTTTACAGTGAAACCCCTCTATACCGGTCCCTCAGTATACCGGAATTCTCTCTAAACCGGACAAAAGTTTTGGTCCGGAAATTTTTCCCATATATCTTTTGTAAAATAAACCTCAGTAAACCGGAACCTCTCTATTCCGGAAACCGGACGATAATTTCGGTACCAAACGCCATTTGACAATAGAATTCAACCCCGCTAGTCCGGAAGAACGTACCTTTGTTTCGGAACTACCGTCACTAGCGTATTTGCGGGTGTATAAATTGAGTCTCCATGGACAACTTCTAAACTCACAAAATCATTAAAAATTTTCTTTAAATAGTAAATCTTGTTCACAAATAGACATATAAAGACTAATTAATTGTTTTCAATATATAAATGTTCAAACAGAATGCATAAGRAAGGTTTAATAGTGTTGAGAAACACTAAAGATCGAATGGTTCGCGAAGTTGCGGCCGCCATGTTTTTTCATGTCACATGGCTTTGGGGTCATTCCCAGTCCATTCTACCGGGGATTTTGTCCAGATCGTATTTAGAATGTTTCTTCTTGGCGTTCTTTTGAAAAAAGTTAAGAAATTTGCTTAGTTTTTGATCTTATTGTTGTATTTTTACTTGAACTTTCGTTTACGTTTGTTTATATTGACGCCAAACGATTAGACACAAACATATTTTCAATAGGTTTTTATCGCTCCCAGCACTGTCCGGTATAGAGGGGTTTCACTGTACTCCATAAACTCATGCATAGACTTGCCACATGTCGACTAACTTTGTATTCTTTCTTTTCTTTAGAGAAGCCGAAAAAAAGCCCTCTCGCTTTTAGCGACGAAATCGCGAGTACGAAAGATACCAAAAGAAAAAAACGGACTACGAGAAAGTCCTGCACACATACTTTGGGCAGGAAAAGGGAGAATAATAAAAAGTATTACGAAGACCTGGGTTTTCCAAAGTGAAACCTCACCTATTTTGGAATACAACTGACAGACAAATCCAAACAGAGCATTACAAACAGCATCGTTCCATTTCTTTGTCGTATACTTCAATTCAACACAGTTTTCCACGTTACAGCCGCGGTTATTATTGTTTGGTTCTTTGTCTTTGGGGTTACTTTCGTCCCATGCAGAGAATGAAGGTAAAGGATCCCTTTGGTAGTTCCATATGTAGCTTGATTCTTGGGATTTATCGTTAAGGCCAATCCATCCTCCGTCTCCAGTCTCGAGGAGATCTCCAACAAATCTTTTGGAAATTAGTGAGAAAAAGTTTAGAACAGATAAATATGCAACTTCACTGAGTCGGTAAATCCAGTTGACTTGTCCCTAGCACTGGGGTCACCCTATCCTTCATGCAACTAGGCAACAAAAGACTTGGACCCTAGCACTAGGATCACTCTACCTCATACAACTAGGCAATTAACGGAAAGACTTGTCCCTAGCACTAGGGTTACCCTACCTTCATGCAACTAGGCAATTAAAGGAAAGACTTGTGCCTAGCACTAGGGCTACCCCACCTTCATGCAACTAGGCAACTAAAGACTTGGACCCTAGCACTAGGATCACCCTACCTCATACAACTAGGCAATTAACGGAAAGCCTTGTCCCTCTAGGATCACCCTACCTTCATGCAACTAGGCAATTAAAGGAAACGGAAAGACTTGTACCTAGTATCAGCGTCGCACTACCTTCATGTAACTAGGCAACACGAGATTTTCCCAGGGCTACCTAGGGTCACAAAATGTAGTTGTTCTATACTTACTTGTTTTCTTCGACGTTGTTTATGGTTGCAAGGTGCGCTCCGTTGGACTGACAAAAGCTGTTTGCATCTTCCCAGGTTTTGGGCACAGAAAAGTACTTGAAGCAGGTATCACCTTTTTTCCCTGACGAGTAGAAATAGTGCCATCCTTTCTCGCACTTAGCTGGAGAATACAGACATGAATATATTAGAGTGTATACCATATATCCGTGAAAACGTTAACTAACAAATACGTCTGTACAAATTCATGCAAAGGTTTGTAGGTCTGGGGTCTACTGAACTTAATAATTTGCGCAAATTTGTGCAAACTCTAGTAATAAAGTTGGCGAAGTTCAATTCCCCCTGGTTACCCTGCGAGCAGAGTCTTTTTTTACCTCCCCCACGGGCGTGAAGGAGTTAAAGAAGACTCCGCTAACAGGGTACCCCGTACGGATAGAGTGCATGCCATATCAGTATCCGTGTTGCACAAATTAGTAAGTTCATCAGATCTCAGTAGACCAACAAAATTATGCACTAATTTGTACAATTTTGTTCATTATCTTTTCCACGTATATATGTATGCACACTATTAATAAAACTTAGGAACTGGAAAATGGGATTTCTGATTTCAGTGACTAAACGTTTTACCTTCGCAAGCAGCAGTACATTTGTCTGTCAATGCTGTTCTTTTCTCGTGGATTTCACAATCTGTCAGAATATAGTATCAAATTCGGAAAGAAGTTAAGTTACTGAAAAGAAAACTGCATGAAAGTAATAACGGACTGCAAAATTTAAGGCACCCACTTCACAGTATCCCCGTTACTGCTGGCTTAAAAAAATATCGCTATTCACCACCGAAATAAGTACAACAGTGTCCGTTCCGTCTGAGCTCCTTCTCTCTTTCAAGTCTCTCTCTCTATGTGCGGTGTGTCTCTCTGTGTGGCATTTTAATTCATTACCATTCAGCTTTAGGAAAAGTGTGATACGAAACCGCCACTGTCTTAAGCAGTTACACTTTACCTGTGATTGTCAGCCAATTCCGCGTGATTTCCTTCCCTCCTTCAGTCTCAATACTTCCCTGGTAAAGCGCCGAATCAGACGGCATCAACCTCTTAATAATAATCTCATCATTCTTGACTTCAATGTTGCTAAATTCTCCTGGAAGCTCTTGAGCATACTTTTGCCATTTGAAGGTCTTGTTCTTTTTGATAGGAAAGTAATGATGTGCTTTTAGCGTCACGCATTCTCCTCGTCTCTTCTGAATTGGTGTTCGGTTTATTTCGTACACTTTCTCGTCTGGTTTTATCATGAAAGAAAGAAATAATGACTTAGAAAAAGCACAAAGAAAGAACGCGTTTAACATGATCTGCTGCTTTTCATCAATTTAAACGTAGTTGACAAAAAGTATCTGACAAGTTAGAGGAAATGAGAAGCAAGCCGGATTCACAAGTAGACTAATTTTGATTTTAAATTGCCATTCTCTTCCTCACTGCCTGTACAAATCTAATTAAAACCATACTGTAGAACTATACATCAACTGAAGAACTACAAATGTCAGTACTGCACAAATTTATAAAATTAATTTTTTAAATACATATGATAGAAGCTGTACGTTTACTGCATGTTGTGAAATAAAAGTCTTCTTCTAAAGAAAGGGTCATGGTGATATGACAAATGACTTTCAAGGAAACTTGAAGGCTTTGAACTAAACTTTCAATAAAGCTTTTTAAAAAGAAAACGAAAAATGTAAATCTTATTTTACGATCTTCAAGACGTAAAGTTAATTAGTTGTCAGAACTAAAACACGTTTCTCTCGGCTCAAGCACCCGGGTTGTGGACTCCCAGCTTCATACTGACATCGAATTGGTATCCTAAGATACCATTAAAGTTGGTTTGTCTTTTGCTAAGTTGGAAGCGATATATTTCAACAGACTCAACAGAAAAAACTTTCTCAAAAATTCACACATCTCTAACTAAAACACTCACCAGCTAAGGCAACTGTCGAGACCAAAGCAAAGACGAAAAATTTGACTCCAGAAAACATCTTCTATTGGCTACAAGCCAGAATGAAGTTAAACTCACACCTCAAAGTTCAGTAAATGCATGTTTCGTAACACGTAAACTGAGTTATTATTGAGATATTCGTAGCATAGTTCATATTTGACGGAGTAATACTGAGTTGTTGTCTTTGACTACGAGACTATGCCATCTGCGTTGAGTCAATGTCACCAATGAAACAAAAGAAAAAAAGATTAGCGTGATGTCAAAAGTGACAACTTCAAGTTAATAATAAAACCATTATTGTTGATACAGTCATTGTTGTCACGCAACTACATTAGCTTAAGAATTCATTTCCCGTTTACAATCCTTAAGAAAAAGGAGGATAAAATTCAGGTTTCCCGATCCGACGTTTATATTTACTTCAATCCCCTTTTTAAAAAAAAGTTTGTAGCATTATGAACTTTTATCGAAGTTCTACCGAGTAAGTATCGATTGACTACCGAACAACCGAATGCTTGAAACAACACGGCGTGGTTCCTAAGCGATCGAGAATTGATAGTTATTAGTGCCACTTCATGAGGTCTTACATGAAGTAGTAACCATTGATTTGGTGTCTTGTATTTCGTTTTGTACATATGACACTGGGTTTTATTTCGTCTGGATCTTACTAGTATTCTCCGATCTTTTTTGTTCAGATCAGCTGGGTAAATAGTATAGAATATTCTCTATATAACCTTCGAGTGACATGGATTTGACTTGACGATTACTTCAAGGGAAAGAATGGCTGTCTGAGGTTAGTGTTTATAGAAACCAAACACGAATGTCTAAGAATTACTGTCATTTTATCTTAATAAATTTCGCTTTCTAATCTGAATTCTTTTAGTCTGATATGATACTCCCTGCTGGAGGTTTACGATACTTATGTTGTTTCGAAATTATGTACATTGGTTAATGAAGTTTGTACTTATATTAGATGTACTCTAACGCGAGAGAGTAGGAGAGAAACGAAGGATCGCGTGTTCATAGGCTGTAGTGAAGGACTAAATAACAGTCAGATCGTTGCCAGCTATAAAGTAATAAAGTAAAACTGCATGACTTTTTAATTTAAGTTAATATAGGAAAGCGTTTAAGGTATTTCGCCATTCATTCATCTTTAAGAGTTTGACATGTTCAACCTAATTAAGCTTATACCTAATTTTCAAAAATTAAGCGTATAATTTTCGTTCTCTGTTTTATTAGCTCTTTCATTTCTAGGATTTAAAAATAAATCAGCCTAAAGTATTAAAAACCAGCCTACATTTTATAAATGAATAATTTCACCAACCAAGATAGTAGTTTTCTTGACTAATTTTGTTAGTTTCGTATTAGAATAAGCTTAATTCATTACGAAAACAAGTTTGTTTGAGGGTTGAACAATAAATCATTCATGAGTTTCGTATAATTACCTTCAGCAGTGACAGGAACTTACAGTTATGAACAAAGAAATGCTGTCGAAAGCATCTTTTGTGAATATTTTAATCAATTCCTTTGACTTGATAGCTTTTTCCTGTTGAAAAATCTTAATTGTACCTTCAGTGAAACACCAGATTGGGTATGTTTTGGCTTTCTTGTACTGGGATAATATATTAGTGTTTGAATTTATCTAACCTGAGCTAAATATACTTTCTACAAATATTTTTGGCTTTTCAGAGTGCTGAGTACTTGTTTGTCATTTACTCCATAAGATTGACTATATTTATATTGAAAAATGTTTAAATTTGCATCGATTCTCAGTAACAGTCGTTCCCTTGATACAAGAGTTAATTTCCCTGGAGATGTTCAGTTTTCCTCCCTTCATTGACAGCAAAATCTAGAAAAATCCAATTTCTTCATGAGTTAGCTGTGCCAGACATATAGATCAGCCCAGAGATTATGTCAGAGTTGGAATTTTAAAAAACCTTTTCTTTTCTTCATGTTTTGATGTTTTTGTTTGGAATGTTTTACCATTTGACTTTCAAAGCATATTCTTTGATTTTATTTTACTCCAAAATTCCTATGCTCATTAAATTAATTTCATCACCACATCTTTTGCAGATACTATGGAAACAGCTATAAGATGAAACTACTTACTGTCATCAATGTTTACCAGAGCTTTGGTACAAATTGAATGTGTCATATACCTACTAAAAATGATGATACATATGACAGGGTTTACCAGTTCCTGACATAGCATAGCACAGTCTATCTATATTGTGTACATTAATCTTATATTACAAGTGGTTCTCAGTAAATATGGGATCTACATCTTCTGAACCAGTGAATCCACAACGACCCCAGTTAAATAGTCCTAAGAACATCAATGATGAAAGAAGAAGAAAATTCCCTAAATGGAATAACCTTAGAAAGAAACTATCAAGAGGTAAAAGTATGTTCAGGACATTTGATCATGGGAAAATGCTACGAGAGCTGACTCAGACCTGGAGTTATCAAGAAATAGTTGCATTGGTTGATCATTACAGGTCGTTAATGGAAATCAAAGACTCCATTTCACAAATGAATCTGACCCGTCCACATGTACAGCCACTGAAGAAAGACATGTTGGATCTGCTTCAAAAAGGAATGTGTTCAGATGTTACACTTATCTTTAATGGTGTGAAGTTTCCTGCCCATAAATCCATTCTTTCTTCAAGGTGTACCTATTTTCAAGAATTGTTTTTACAATGGGATAATGAAAGCTCCACAGAAATTCCTGTCAACATTCCTGTTGACGGCATCTCTGTGGAGATGTTTTCTACTTTACTGCAGTATTTATACACAGGAGATTTTCCTGCACAGACCTCAGGGCTTGATAGTTTAGACATGCTGATGGAACTTGGGGAAGAGTTTGGCACTCCAAATGTATTGGAACAGGACTTGAAAGGCCTTTTATACAATGCCGACCATGCAGATGTGCTACTTGTTTTTCAAGGACTTCAGCCCCCTGATATCAAAGAAAATACATCCCTGACTGAAACAAGCTTTGAAGTACCATGCCATAAAGCAATCCTCTGTGCACGTTCACCTTTTTTCAAATCTCTTTTACTCAAGCAAGACCTAAATTTCTCAACCTCAAAGGATTCTGGTTGTATACGTCTTGTTCTTGACGAACGGGTATTTCCTCGGCAATATGCTAGAGTGGTTCTCCAGTGCATGTATACAGATTCCTTCGATCTATCCTCAGTTGTAAAGTGGAGCTCAGAGGAGAAAAAGGGCTGTGGTTTGGGAACACATAATCTTCTAACAATGGCAGAGATTGCAATGGAAGTCTATGAAGTGGCCAAGTTTATTGAATTTGATGTCTTAGCACAGGGTTAGTATTTGAGTTTCTTGTCAACAACATTACCACAAGATTTTTGCCTCAGTTTAATCAGTGAAAAATCATGTAAGTCAACATCAAATAGACCTTTTTTGAGTTTCAAATTACCACTGTGTTCCTTGATTACATCAATTGTTTTATTTCATTTAGCCAAATTTTTTCTCATTGTTTTCTCCAAGAGCCATAACTGCTCATCTAGGGAGATCACAAAAAGACTTATTTATTCAGACTCATTTACCCAAGCTTTGCCTTGTATCAGGGTCTAAATATTCACAAATATCAACGGCAAAGTAAAGAATATAACTCCAACAATACAAACACTTTGAAATTCCACAGACCATCACTGGAGCACATAAATATTCTGCACAACATTGAGGCTAACTCAAAACTAGAGTACTTAGGCTTAAATTTTAATAAGTACAGTATTTTTTTATAATCTTTGGAATCTTTGGATGGTATCCCTTGTCAAGCTAAGAAAAGGGTTGCATATTTCTATTTATTTCTGAGTTTTGTTTTGCTGTTGCACATCAGGTTGTGAAGATGTCCTACAGGAAGAACTGTCACCATCATCTCTTTTGGGTATCATGGAATGGAGTGAGCAGCCTCATGGTTCTGTCTGGGTGTCCAGACAAGCTCAGCAGTACTTACAGGATGAATTCCTGACAGTAGCTCAAAGTGATGCCTTCCACAAACTACCCAAAGAGTATCTTGTTAACGTACTCCAGTCTGATTATGTACAGGTAAGTGATGCCTAACTTTGTCTGCTGAGCTAAGTAATCTTAGTTTTCACCTCATATGATGCTGAATTTAGAAATTGTACTTGGGTTGCCTTGGTAAGAGGTGAGGGGTGTCACCACTACGCACACCAACCGTGCTTCCCTAATCATTATCAACAGTGCAAATGCCTTCAGTTGCTGAATTCTTGAGTTAAGCTTGAGTTCAAAGCATCGCAGTCAAATGACCATCTCCATGACAACCAGTGATTGACAAGGGATTGTTTCTTAGCTGGCCAAGTTTTTTACAGCTGTTAATTATTTTTTGTTTGTTTGTTTTAACAGGCTTGTGAACATGATGTCTTATTGTCTGTCATAAGATGGGGTGAGAGTCAAGTTGCAAAGAAGATGCAATCAATGCCAGGTTTGTATTATGGAGGGCTAAAACTAAGATAATGCTAGGGTTTCTTGATCCAGACCCCACATGGGCTGGTGAAATTGGACTCCCAAGGACTTCTATGCTGACAGCATAGTGCACATGCAGTATATTTTGTTGCATGGAAACTCTTGCATTATCATTTACAATAACATTATGATCTCAGCCAAGTAAATTTGACAATTTTGGTTCGAACGACCTGTGGTACRTACAGTGAAGTGTTTACTGGAGCTGGAACTTGTGTCTCATGAGTGGCGACACAGGTTGCACAAGAGTTGTTACATTGTGGTGCAGTTCCTATTGAAACTTCACCCATGACACAAGTTTCAGTTGCACAAGCAATTAGCAGATCTACTTTCTCGCCTTCAAAGGTTCACAAGGAAAGCATGCATGTTACATGGTTCAATTTATTGGAGATTTGTTTGCAATGATGTTGCACAAGATTGAATTAAATATTTCACCGTGTGGCAAGGGCTTGGAGGGTTTCACACGAAATATTTCATGCCCACAGTCTGAGTGCAAACATCCATGGATATTTAATCGAATTAGAGGACGTATTCGGTCAAAATGATCTCAATGTATCAACGAATTAACAAAATGTACATCAAACAACTTCCTGTGTTTCTTATGTATCTAGAGAGGGCTAAAAAGGATGATACAAAAGAGAGGAATCGAAGGGAAAGGGAGCTGAAATACATCTTTTTCTCACAAAATAAATGTCTTCACAAAGTTGTTTCTCAATAACAATTATGAATCGACTATCTATCATTTTGCTACTGAATTCCAGATACGATCCAAGATGGTAAAAGAACAGTCAAACGACGGGACATCATCAATAAAGCATTGAAGAAAGAACTTGCAGGCGTCATCAACAACGTAAGGATTCAACACGTGCTACCACTGCATAGCGATCTATTGGAGAGTGCAATAGATAGGAGGTTGATCGACAGAGGAATGCCGCTAGATATCGGAGAAGGAAGCTTTTATCCCAGCTGTCCCTGGATGAGAAGAAGACATGATAAAGATTTTGTGAAACCAAGATATTTCTTGCCATACTACGAAGAAGCCAAGGTTAGTAAGGCTTCAAAACGCTACTGTGAGGATGCAGAGGTGGTTCTAGGATCTTGAATTGGGGGATGGAGGAGGGGGATCATCCGAGGAACAAATATCCCTCGCTCCAGTCAAATGCGCAAATTTGTTTTAAGCAGTCTCTGGATATTTCCCAAATTTTGAAGTCTTCAGTGGAGGTGCTTTTTTGTGCGTTCTCGAAGCATAATTCTCGCCAGAAATGATATGCAGTGGCATCCACTGAATGGCCCTAGATCTGCACACGAAGGAAACAGCTGCAAAGTATTTGCAGGAGAAATAAATGTATAGTTATCGAAATTCTAACCGTGAACTTTATCTTTCTGGCCTTGCTCACGGCACTCGTAACACAACAGAAGTACACTGAGCAAAGTACGTTCCTTCTTAAAACGATAGTGCAGCTGTTCATGAGCAATGCACAACTGAGTCTACAACACAAGTATAAGCATCAGCAACGTACACAGATTCAATGCAGCTCTTCTCTAATGGGTTTGAGAAAAGACAACTGCTGTTAATGAGCAATGTACAACTGAGTCTGAGTCAATGATGTCTTTTTCTCATTCATCTTTTTTCTCATTGTTCCACTTGTTCTCCCCTTCAGAGAATCTTACAAGAGTACAAAGACACAGAACTACGCCTCCTTAAACAGCGCATGCTTCGATTGGGTCAAAGTATCCCGGACACCCTGTACATGGTCAGCGAGACCAAAGACAAACGCCGCGGCTCAGGTTATCCTAAAGACTCTAGTAGGTCCGTCACAAACCTGGGCTATTGTTCTGGTCGGAGGTCCTGCTCCAATGATCTTGGTCTCTATTGTCGATCAAGAAGATCTAATTCATTATCTCAAGGTGAGTTGGAATGTTTGGGTGGGGCTTGTTTGACACCCCATAAATTAAATCCGATGCACGCAAAGCTGAAGTGAGCAGATTTTCTTGGTCAGAGAAAGTATTTCTGGCCCGAGGGGGGCGGGGGG
>NW_022258836.1:343320-368737 GCF_009602425.1 Actinia tenebrosa | reverse complement strand
AGTAAGTTTTTTATTGGCGGGGCTGGGGGATTCGCAGTAAACTTTTTTAAAATGGTTTTGGCGCTCCTCTTTTCACTCAGTAAGAAATTCATCACACTTTTATTAAGTCAACAAGAAAACTGATTTCATCAAATTGACACTCAACTAAAGTTTTACTGATGACCCTCCCTTCTGAAGCCCCAGCCCTCCCCTCCCCTCCCAAAATTAAGTCGGGCAAAGTGCGGAACCATAAAAGTATGATAACACAAGACGGGCAGTGCTCGGTCAGTCATTTGCGGTCATTTCCCAAAAATGTGTTAGGGGGGTGTCCCAAATGAAAAAATGTATATAGAGATACTATGCATCGCTTCAAAAAAACGTAAGTGTAATTACGACGTTAGGGAGTGTCCGATGCAACGCAGGACGCATTCCCCCTGGATCCTCCCCTTGAAGGGTGTATCTTACCCTGGACCTCTGGTATCTCACTACGGACAGTATGTATTTCGTCTTCAGCAGCAGTTGTGTCCTCAATGATATGACCAGTAGATTCTACGTCACCAACAAGTTGCTGCTCCGTAGAGGGAGGTCGCTCCGTTTGAACTGGGTGGACCACATTGAGACGGTTAGCCTCGAGGAAAGCTCTCTCTGCTCCGATATCGTTTTGTATGCTGTCGTAATATAGCCCTAGGAACACAGGAAATTAAAGAGAAATGTTTTGGTGAATCTCAAATGGATAAGTGTAGGAGTGGCAAAATACAGTCCCTTGACTAAACGTTGTCATTAATCGGATCATCCCTACGCGCCTAGACCAAAAAGGATAACGGGTAAATTAACATGAATAACTAATTGTTCTCTATCAGTCGGTGACAATCGCAAAATGGAGAGCAAAATGCACATTTGCCTTCGCGTTTTACGCAAGGAAAACAAGAGCCCTTTCACATCATATTCCATCAAGATGTCCCAAATATCGACAACGTGCAGGCGCTAAAAGATTATCTGCTTGAGCGCTGTTCAGACGAGTTATCGCCGGCTACAGATAGTAGCTTCGAAATAGGTTACTTTGGGGATAAAAGCCAAAAATTTAGTGTTTCCAGTCCAGTACAACTTGCTCAAGACGTGTTAGATAACATATGCGGCAGCTAGTAACTGTGAATTAATTATCCCCATTATCCTTTTCGGTCTAGTCGCGTAGGGATGAAGTCGATCAAACGACAACGTTTAGTCAAAGGACTGTATATACCCGGGCCCCGGTTGTACGAAGGATGGATAGCGCTATCCAACGGATAAATTCTTCGATAAGTTGTTGCTGTTATCCAATGGATAAGATTTATCCACCGGATATCGCTATCCAATCTTCGTACAACCGGGCACTGTAAGTTAGTGGGGTGAGTGAGTTGTTAATTGGTATGTCAATAAACGGACGAAAGAGATGGAGAGAAGATAGAGAAGTGTAGAAAACGAAAGAGAAATGGAAAAGAAAAAGGAAAGGAGATAGAGAAACAAGAGGATGGAAGGAGGTAAAGAGGAAGAAAGACAAAAAGGAAGGAAACGGGAGGAAAGGAATGAGGTAGAAGGAAGAAAGGTAGAAGGAAGAAAGGAAGAAAATGAAGGAGTTGGAAGGAATATTTACGTGCCTTAACAAGTGACAAAGCTCTGAGACACTATAATGTATGTAGAACCAGTACCCATACCTAGCAAGGTCCAAGCTACGACATTTTTAGGTTCAACACAAGTAGCGTTTTCAAGGAAAGTTTCTGCTTCTTCGTAACGCTCCAGCATTAGACTAACACATCCATACAGCAGAAGCCTGCAATACGAACCGATGAGATTTGTTAAATGTCAATATCTTACTAATATTGAGGGACTCTTTCCATTTCTAGGAAACTTTTTTGACACGTGACCTCTTAGTTCAAGTCTCCAATAGACGGCCCACAAAACGCAAATTCAGTAAAATTGAGAAGCCAGATTTATATTAAGAGAGAACAATAATCGATTTTATGAATTCTTATCGAAAAATCTCATAGAAATGTATGATAATTCTCATTATAAAGCTCCTGTACTGATATCGCAGCCCGTCAAGTTTCTTAATTTGGATGAGCGCGCAACCTTGAGGAAACGCTTTACAAGCTCCATCACTTACCCAGAAACATGTCTTTGATTGAGTGCAATGGTCTCTTTAAAACATTCTTCTGCCTGTAGCAAAGGTGAGACAAAGATATTAGATGAGAAGAGGACATTGAAATTATCCTTTATTTTAGAATAGGGGGTTTGAACCAAAAACAAACGATGAAGGCGAAGGCGACAGATCTTTCAATTATTAATATTTTAAGCTTGTAAGACCTTGTTAGATTTTACTCAATTCAGCCTACTGGCTGCAATGTTTTTATCAAATATATACTATCATCTATAAGGGGTGGGGCACCTGTTCCACTAGTTACATCGAAAAATTGTCATATTTTATATTGTTATTTACCAACTATTAAAGTCCATTTTTCTCGTAATCTGATTGGGCAAGAGGGACTCACGTGAACGTGAACAAGTTTTGATGTTTCCTCGGCAATGGCTCTCAGCGGGTAACAATATGTTGTTGACCGGTAATAACAATACCGGAAGTGATTTCCAGGAAATGAAAGTTTTTCTAAGTTTTTAAAAATCGAATAATTAAAAAAAATTAAATAATTGTTGCTGTTCTTTGACAGTTTGTATATGACAAAACACTTATTGACTTGAACCTCGGGAAAGCAGTGTTTTTCCAGACATTGCCGCGCAAAAATTGAAGCGGACGGGTTTTGTCTACGAAAAGGTTATCAATGAAAATAGTAAGAGAACCAATTAGTGGCTTACCTTTGCAATGTCGCCAATCAAGAGGCAGAAAGCTCCATAATCAAACCAGTGACTAGCATCGTTCTTACTTCGAGCAAGACGCTACAACAATGATAATACATTCATTTCATAAAGTAAATAATGATTTTCTTTAAATGAACATAAGTACTACGCAATATAAAACACAGGAATAGTTTTTTACCTCTTGATAGTATTTTGCTGCTAGTTCGTAGTTCTGATTCACCTAAAAGCGAGACAGCGTGAAAGTTTAAGAAACTCTTCAGGACGAGATTATCTCGCCGATACATCATTCAGTGGGAACATATAAACCGGATGAGGGGCAGAGTAGTTTTAAGCTACGGACACACGGTGCAACATTGCATGCAATTGATGTTGCAAGCCATGACACACGACGCAATTTGTTGCATGCAACGTTGCTAAAGTAGAAAACTATCCTACTTCAGCAAAGTTGCCTGCAATGTTGCGCGCAATGTTGCATCGTGTGTCCATGCCTTTAGTTGTATTGCCAAAGATTTCCGTAGGCGATCTAAAGTCTTGCCTGAATCCTTAGTTTAACAAGGAACAATGCGATTACTCGTTTGTAAAACAGAAAGGCGCGCAATAGTAATTCGGCCAGGGAACAAGAAGAATTCAACAGTATTAATGCCATTTCTGCTGCAAATAGATATGAGTATTTTGTATAGTTTTATTCAAAGTTGGTTTCGTACCTCTGCTTCTCTGGCAAAGTGCTTCAACATGGCTGAGTCAGTGACAGGTGGCGGCTCTTCTGGTGAATCATCCGCTGACAGGAACTACAAATAAGAAACATTTCAAGATTCTTTTGGACTTTCTAATCGCCATCCACCGACCCCCACCATCACCCCGTCCTTTATATTTGCATTATTTGCTGGCGGGACTGATGATCTTCCATTCCTGCTTTGGCGCCAAATTTACTGCGCGAGTTTTGCAGTCGGTGAAAACTTTTTAATCCAATCAATCAAGATTGACGACATTTTTGGCGCGAAACTTAAATATAATTCCTACAGGGGTAACAAGTGGACTACTCGAGAGTCTGCGACTCACAAAATATTCTGTACACTCGGGTTTTTTTTTTGGGAAAAAAATAAGAGTGGTCGTGCCGTGACAAGTCTACCTGACCTACACGTGACGGAGGAGGGGGAGAGGGCAAGGAGTATTTACGACAAGTCTAACATACCTTGCTTAGTGCTTGATGCATCTGATCGACAAGAAAAATATACAACTCGCTGAGGAATGCTTGTAGCTCTTCCTTATCAGTGAAGGCGGAAGTCTTCAAGTATTTCTCACGCACCAGTTTGATTACACTGAGCTGCAATAACAAAGCAACGGTAACTAAGGGGAATAGAAACCATCTTTTTCAGAAGAGCCAAAAGACAAACAGTCGGCGGCCATGTTGGTGGTACAAACAAAGGGGACAGTAAAGGGGACAGTAAAGAGGGCCTTTGCGATATATATCACCAACATTGCCGCCATGACGTATGTGCTACGATATCTAAAGTTAGTCGAAACCATCTTTCCGGGAAGAGTCAAAAGACAAACAGATGGCGGCCATGCTGGTGGTACAAACAAAGGACAATTAAGATATGCCCCCAAAATGGCCGCTATGACGTATGTGCTACGAAGAATCTGAAAAAAGGGTAATGGCGTCTTTTAATTAAGGAATATAAAACGCACGGGATGTCTCTCTTGCTTCTCTAGTGCTTTACAGATCCCAGAGTGTTTATATCACAGTACAGAGACATAAGCAGCCGTTTTATATTGCTTTAACGAAACATTTTTGAGCAATTTTGCGCGAGCGTGCTCTGTTCTCTGATATAAACACGGTAGCCAGCCAATCAACTCGCGCGTTATATTTCAAATATTTTATAATGGTAGCTAGGATAATATACCTTCAGCTGTTCCTTGAAAGCGAAATACTTCCCAGAAGTGTTGAGTTCATAAATAATTTTCCGTCTCCTTAGATATAATCATAAAACAAATAAGAACCAGTGTATGAGTTTGAAATATTTAAGTGGAAGAACGTCAACAGAAGAGGCTTACCTATGATCAGCTGTTTCATTGGTTTCTTGAAAATCTCCTCCCATCAAATCGTTCCCAAACATTTGCCTATTTGGAAACAAACAGTATTAGAATATTATTTGACTTACAGTAAAACCCGTATATAAGAACCTAAAATTTAAGAACCTGTTAGGCTAAAATTTCATTTTTAAGCACCCTACACATAAGAATACCATTTATATAAGAACTATTTAAGGCTAAAATCTTAATTAAAACAGGTTCTTATTTTTAAAGAAGAAGAAGAAAAAAATAGAATCAATATTTTCAAAAATATATTCATAACACAATGCAGTCTGTACACAATAATGCTTTAAACACTATAACTGTACATTGTTACTGTAAAGAACATGTCCTCATTGAATAAAAAAATCCAACTTAAAATGAAACTTTATTTTATTTCTTGAACAAAAGTCAAGAACCTAATTAAGAACCTAGTTAGCCTAATTTAACACTAAATACCATTTATATAAGAACCTGTTTAGGCTAACTTTAAAAAACCTAGGTTCTTATACGCGGGTTTTTACTGTATTTTTTTCGGTCTCCAAATATTACGAAAAAGAAGTATCAAATCAAGACTTTTACTTCCACTTATGACGAGCTGTTTTCACTAGTATGACTCCCAATCCGATGCAACAGTAAACCGACATGTAAAGGTTGGTTTGTACTTGCGTCTGATCCGCAAATGGTACAGTAAGTTTCAATGTTTTAAAGACACATCTAAAGCTGGTTCAAGGCTACTGTACTTTTGCTCACCTAAATTCTTCGAGCAACGAGTTGGCTGCAACCGTAACTTGGTTGTGGTAGTCTTCAATGGCCTAATACAATAAACATTAGTTTAGGTTGCCTTCATAATGTATGGCAGAGGGTAGGGTGCAGGTGAAAATTTGAAATGTCCACAATAATTCTTAACGCCCCCCTTAAAGTCATGCAAAAAAATACGATCCCCCCTAAGCAAGGCTTGTAGCTTCTTCCAAAAAGTGTGTATCCCCCTAAAAATTTGCCCTGCCATCCCCCTTCTTCCTACCAAAATTTTCCCGATCCCCCCTCAATTTCACCTGCCCCCCTCTGCCATACATTTTGAACGCAGCCTTAGAACTGCATGAATTATGAATATCCCTTCAGTCTTGGCTAGAGATGCATGGAATGATGGGTGAATGCATGAATGTGTGCTCGGTGGATAAATGAATGAAAGATGATGTGGTGAGTCAGGTGAATGGATGGAAGTAAGAATACCATACTTGATCCTATGTGTACTTAGTTATAATCACTTATAATAATTTAAATGATGGTAAACCGTATGAACCAGGGCATCAACTAACCTTCTTGGATCCTCCAGTTTTACGAGCAAAAACTGGGCGAGGAGGAATGTACTCAGCAACCCTAAAAAGGAATAACATACACTCGGTGTTAACAGATGTACCTTTAAGATGTGCGTGAACAAAAGGTCAGTTTGTTTTTCAAATTTATGTGGCAAGCAAATGCGAGGTTTATTTCTCGTAACAATACAAATATGGATGTAACAATGAGCAATGAAATTGCAGATATATAAAAACCCCAACGGAAAAATGCTGTTATACACAGTGCTTTTAAATGGCACGCGTGGAATTGTCGTTGCGATGAACAAGGTTTTGGAGGACGTCAAATCACAGGTATCCCAAGCTTGGTTTCTGTGGTGTCATGTTATAAGGAAATGTATGGGGATTCATCAAAAATTTCAACAAAATCATTGAAATGTGAAATAAAGCCTCGAAATATTACCCGATCATTGAGAAATAACAAAAAAAAACCATGCAGATCGAAAGAAGTGCTATGTGCAGGTGCTCTGGTTACAGACAATGTCTTGGAAACACTTTGATTGACGTCCACCAAAACCCTACTTTGTCACGACGTATTCCGCGCAAGTTATTGAAACGAAATGTAAGCAGTACTTTAAGCTTATACTTCACATTGTACTGGTACTCACTTTCGAGCCAAGGATGAAGGTGGACGTTTAGGAACAAGTGGATTAGACAGTTTAATCTCTAAAGTAATGAATGTCCTGGCTTCAAGGTATTGCTACGAAATATCAAAGAAAAACTCGGTTTTCTTAATTGGACAGCACGAAGTCTATTTACCTACTAATAATATATCTACCTATTAATCCATAAAGATAAAAGCCAGATTATTCTTTAATTTTCAAAAATAATATGGAAGTAATAGGTAGCTTTACAATGAAGTATAAAATTATGAAT
Organism: Actinia tenebrosa; assembly: GCF_009602425.1. Next base: position 361,607 of record NW_022258836.1, on the reverse strand, counting down.
CAATGCAAGAGAATGATGATGATGATGAAATGATAATAGCTAATAACATACACACCTGTCCTTCAACGTTTTTCATTTCAGTTGTATCGATATCAGAACCCATTTCTGGCTTGAGTGCAGCTGCTGAAGGCTGTAAGAAAATTATTGAACACATTAAAATGAAAAGAACCCTCTCTCTCATTGAAACAAGTTTATGTTAAAGACTGCATGGTCTTAGACTGTACACCTGCACAGGGCTTAAGGAGCAGAGCTTTAATAAGGGGCATAAATAAGCACTTAGATGGGGGAACTGAGGCTTTGAGAGTGCCTGTAGCCCACTCCCTCTGTTGGTCCTGCCTCTTGGTTCCATTTCAAATGACATACACAGATGAATATCACCTACCTTGGGTTTGGGCTCATTTTTCCCCTGCTTGGAAGGTGCAGGCAGCTTCTGTGCCATAGCAGATGCAAGGGTTCTACTCATCCCACTTGCTATACGTGCTGCCTCCTCTGCTAGGTTCCCCTTTCTTTTAGTCTTTTCCAGTACTTCATTCTCCAGGTATGGTTTCACTAGATATGCACCACGAATCCTGTGGTAAAGAAAAGTAGGATTAGCATGTCATGCAAGAACTGTTTAAAATGCCAAAGCTGAGATGAAATAGTTTATTCAAGAAAGCAAGGCAAGTTATTCATGTACCAAATGTTTAAAAGAAGACTACTACTTAATGACTTCTTGAAGCATGGGATTATTGGCCTGGGAGTGGGACGAGATGGCCAAGCTTTATGATTTCATCTTCTATTGTAACTTTAGACCTTTTTACTGATACGGCGGCTATCTTGAATTATGGGATGCTGAGGGAGCAAACACCTGGTAGTTGGAACAATAGGCGAAACACCATGACTTCAAATTATTTGAAATCAATGTAACCCACCACTTTATGCTTTATAAATTTCTATGCGTTTGCCCCCTCGGCATCCATTAATCAAGTTAACCGCAGTAAAACCTGAGCAAAAAGAACTCGAACCTGATGGCATGAGTACATCTGCAAATGGTTAGACTTTCAAGTGGCTCGGATGACCACTTTAAATGGCGGTCCCGTCTCTCCACACTCATCATAACTAACCAATATCAGAGGGACGTAAAAGAACCACTGAGGACGTAAAGAAACCCTGGTAGTGACCACCCTCAGTGCCTACACTTCATACTAATCATCTCTCATGCTTGTAAATTGCATAAAAGCAATCTGTCATTCACTTATCAATGTAAAGCGCCTTTGATTATATTCATATAGAAAAGGCACTATATAAATTCATAAATCATCATCWTCATCATGGCGTGGTGGTAAAACACTTGCCTCTCACCTTTGAGGTCCGGGGTTCGAATCCCAGTCACCCCATGTGAGCTGAGTTGGTTGGTTCTCTTTCTGATTCCAAGGGTTTTTCCGGTCCACCGGTTTTTCCTCCCTCCTCTCAAATCAACCCTAACTAATTCAAACTGGTGAGAGCTGTGCTCTGGAGTCATGGACTGTAAAGCGACTGCCAGAGGCGCCTTCACATGCTTTCAGTTTGACCCCGTTGAGCTGCGCCACTGCTGTACTTGCACTGGTGATAAGCGATGACAAGTTTATGAACTTTGGTTGACCCTTAAGTATAATACACTGTAGAAGCAGCATGTTCAAAACTACACACCATTATTTTTGAAAGAATTAAGCCATTGTAACTTAAAGTTTGATATCTTAGAAAACAAAATGAGCAAAAGAAGTGTACCTTGTAACACCAGGGTAAAGTAGAGGTGCCATATTGACATATGCTACTCCATGATACGATATTGCCACTTCTTCTTCTGATGCTGTCTGTTTACCTTTAGACTTGGTGGTTTGAGGTAATGGAGTGCGCATGATTTCTATTGGCCAATATCTGTTCTGAGCAATCTTGGCTTGAAGGCTGTATACAAAGACGTAGGTAAAGAGTATCAAGACAGTGCTCAAAATAATCTACATTCAACGAAATTACTTAAATTAATTAAATCATTAATTGTACTACGTAGAGTCCCAATTAAGTTGCTCGATTTCCTTGAGTGTATTATAAACAAAAAATAGCACTATCTTATTGTACAATTTGGGATTGATACAGTAGATACTCGTGATGTTTTAAAAGTTCCCAAATTGGACTAAATTCTTGTCCAATTTTGAAAACTTTCAAAACATCAATTGATCCTACCTATCAATTCAAAATTGTACTCAAAACTCGTGCAATATACTATACTAATATCCCACATTAGTAAAAATACACAGGTGATTATTGAAAATCTCACACGCTGATTGGTCGAGAAACTCACACTATCACATGATAATCACCTCCAGCGATAATCCAAAATGGAGGCCAGCTGCTTTGTAGCTGTTACCATTGTATTTATAATAAAACAATTATTTGGATCAGCCTCAGTGAATATCGGCAAATATTCACCTCACTGCTCAAAGACTCACATCTTGGTAAATATTCCCTGATATTCACTTTGCCTTCAGCGAATAATTGTTAAATAATGCCTAGGATTTATTACTGGTAACTTAAAATTATCCATGCTAATAGATGTACAATAACTATAACTTACCTTTCAGAAGCCTCTGAACTAAGAAAACATCTCCTCTCAGCATTCCATGTGATGTGGTTTTTCTCATGCATGGCTTCAAGCCTAAACTGCACATCCTATGATGCATCAAAGGATTTCAATTAGTAACAAAATTAATTTATACCCTTTTTCATTATGACATGACTCAGATGACTGAATGAAAGTAAATGGAATGAAATAAAATGGAATGGTCCTAGCTGTAGTACTGTAGTATATTTTACTAAGGAAGCCAATAGTGCAGACATCCTTGTCTGTGTTTGGCGCTGGCCCTAATTAAGCTTTGGTTTGCTAATAGCTAATTTTTATGTAGTTATCATTATTTTTTTCTCATCCGCTATCCTAAAAATCATGCATTATGATTGGCTGCATAAGCAAGTATTTGGCATGAGCACTTATTCATTGCTATGGTCTATTCCATTTAGACATTGTAATCTTTTTTTCGCTCCAGTATTCAAGACCTCAGGCACAGTTTTCCCTATCCGCACCTCCTGGCCAGTATAATTGTATATAAATATTGAGTCAATGCTGGGATTGGAATAATTGCATGTTTTTAATGTTTGTGTCAATGTTGCAATTTCTTTGCACAACTTATCTTATAAGTGTACCTCTTTTTCTTTAAGGTCACCATCTTCTTCATCTACAGCAATTTCTTCATGAACAGCACTTTAAACAATAATATATACCCAATCAATAAATAAGACCTTATTTTCACCAAATCCTCTTGGCTGGTCTACTGTTACAGTTATTTTTTTAAACATGCAAACTCGCTAGCTGTGAGCTGCACGCTGAAATTTGTTTTTTTGCTGCCGTCAATCAAGACTGCTGTACCTTTCATATTTTTGACTGGCAGCAGCAAAAAACCAAATTTTAATGTGCAGCTTGCAGCTACAGAGTTTGCATGTTTATGAAAATAGCAGTTGGCAAACTCACGAAATGGGAAACATTGACTTTTTGGAATCTATATCTCAAGGGAAACCTGGGAAAAATCCTTAAATCATAGGAGACCCAACAAACTCTACTCACATGTGATGCTGAGTCACTGATTTGTGGCTAAATGTACCACCTATATATCAGGGCCTGGTCGTATGAAGGCTGGATAGTGCTATCCGGTGGATAAATCCCTATCCAATGGATAAGTTGATGCTGTTATCCAATAAATTTATCCACTGGATAAGATTTATCAGTTGGATAGCGCTATCCAGGCTTTGAAAACCGGACCTAGTTCACTAGTAGTGATCATTAAATAAAGCTTGTGATGTTTCAAAGGATTATTAAAATGTCAGCTTTGCAGCTTTGGTTGAATGCTTTATGTTTGACCAGTAAACTGATGAGGTTTGGAAAGTGGTAAATACACCTCCCCTCCCCCCTCCCCCCCCCNCCCCCCACCAGCTGAAAGCAGTCTTGAACTCTATCTCATAATTACCTTGCAGGTATATATATAGAGGTCCCTGAGGCACTAGGAGCAGAGCTCCATTTGCGCTGGTTAGCTGGTTCCTTCTCACCAGGTGTCCTCAAGATGCCATTTGGTAATACTACTGTATTTTCTTTCTGCAGGATATTTTAAAAAAATGATAACTTTAGAAAGGGACAGATTTGTAAATTAAAAATTGAACAGAAGAGAAAATGAGAACAGTAGAGAATACCATAGGATGTTTTAAATATTGAAGATCATGAAGCTGAGAAAAAATGATAAAGCATATGTTTCTTTTTTTCTCTTCTCATCATCCACTCCCTTTTGCATCCCATTTTGCAACCCTTATCCTCTTGTACTACCATGCAAGCTTTCTGTCTTGTAGTGCACTCAACATGTCCATCCCACTATTATAAGACAGCAGGGATTCCACATAAAACCACCCAAAATTGTTCTTCAGCTGTTCATCTCATAATAATATAATGATAATATCTTTATTTACCCTGATTTAAAAAACCTATCAGCTGGACACGATAGAACAGCTGGTATGAACTGGTGATCAGCAATATAAAATCTATAAAAATCGAAATAAAATCTATGCTAAAATCTGCGATTTTAAATCCCCCCCCCCTCCCCCCACAAAAAGACATGCAGTAATCATAGCTAACCATGATACTAATCTCCGCCCCCCCGCCCCCCTCACAAAAAAAGACATGCAGTAATCATAGCTAATTATGATACTTACCTCAGCAGAAAGAGGAATAGGTAAGCTTACAGTATACAAAAATGGTTGGGCTGGCTGCATAGCCTCTGGTATTGAGTAAGCACTGTCTACACAAACACTGACAAGGTTGCTAAAATGTTTTTTTTTAAAAAGGAGAAACATAAGTAAACACACACTTCTCTATATATAAAATATATACTGATACTACTTCTCAGTCAAGCAAGGAAGTTATTTTCACTTTTGAATTTATCAGGGGCATAGGAAGGTGGAGCCAAGGGGGCCAGGGCACCCCAATTTGTGGCAATTTTTCTAAGGCCAGGGCTCCCCACTTTGTGGCAATTTTTTTGATGTTTCAACAACCTGAGCAGAAGTTATCTTCAGAGTCCAGTGAGAAAACGAGAGAAGTAAGTACAGTATGTATGGTATGAGTGCACAGAAACAAATTACATGCATCTTCTTTATTAAGTGCTTACCTTAAATCAAGTTGGGCTTCTCGTAAAAGTGGCTGAGCAACAGAAACTGTAATTTCAATTTCAGGCTGTAAAAAATGTTCATGCTAAGTATTAAGAGCAGTAACATTAAATTACAAGCAAACCCAATTTTCAATAAGATAAAATAGGCAAATGCCTTATTTTTGATATATTTGCATGTGTACTTGTGCTACAGCATTTTATATCTTAATCATATATCTATATATTATAATCATAAACCTATAGTGCATTTTCATTTCTGGTCCTTTCATCATCATCATCAACATCATCATCATTATCAGCATCATCATCATCAACAACATTACATAACCCTGCCCTTTGTTTCTTTATCTTTCTACATAATAATTGAATAATTCTTTACCAAGGTTTGCTCTAGACTTGTATCAGCAGGTAAAGGATTTAGATTGTTGACTGGCTGAACTGACTGAACCACCGTGAAAGTTGACTCACCTGAAGAAAATTTAAGTAGAATTTAAAAGTTAATATCCTGTAAATTATACAACTTATCAATTTAGTTGTAATTTCTTTGTATCTCACGTCACATGTCATTCCGCTGAGAATAAGATACTTATGAGGTTGCAACTGAATTGCATGCATTTATTTCTTTCCAACCGTTATTAGGAAAAAAGATAATATTTCCTAATGGATTGAGATGTGGTCTGAAATGGGAGAACAATTGATAGCCACTTATTAGACTAAAAAAATCAGTAAAATTATTAGTAAAATTATTTGCCCATATTTGTATAGACAAACAAATGATCTCAAGGTAGAAGGACTTGCATATTCTTACCCTGTAATAAAGGAAGTAAGTCAACACAGGTCTGACCAAGTATATTGGTCTTCTCTTCCTTTCCTTTCTTGTCCTTTGGTAACACTTCAGTTACGGTTACTATTGAAAAAATAAGTCATCAGATCATAGTTCCAGTAAATATCCATACTCTCACAACAGTAAGAGATTACTCATAAGAGGGTCCTGAAGAGGAGGTGTGGTCTTAATCCCATTTCTCAGCCCCCATTTTGACTAAATCCCATATAGTCCCAACCTATATTTTGCTCAAATCTCAATCCCATTCCCATTTTTAGCTTGTTTGTTTTTTTGTGAATCCCATTCCCAGTGCATAAAGCATCATTTTCCCAGCCCCAAAAAGGTGAATCCCAGCTCCCATTTTACTCCTTCAAGACTCTCTCATAAAATAATATCCCTGCCATAAAAAGGCAATAGAAATACCTGCATCTACCAAAGTGCAGATGAAGGCATTCTTTAGACAAGGGATTGCATCAGAATCTTTGTGAATTGCATGCACGATCCTCTCGCATATCTAAATTTTGAGGATAAAAAAATTTCCATGGGTGGGGAGGGTGGAGTTGCATCTCTGGCTGCCACTGAAGTGGAAATTCCATTCTCCCCCATCCGTGCACAGTTGTACAAAGGGTGGATAGTGCTATAAATTTATCCAGTGAATAATATTTACTTTTTGAATAGTGCTATCCACCCTTCGTACAACCTGGGCCTGTAGAGAGAGGTTTGAAGTTGGTATTATTGATCAAGATAACTTACTAATGACAGGTTTGTGGGCTATGGAGTCCAGATGAGTTGGATCATCAAATGAGCATTCAAACGTAGCATTGAAGTTGTACTCTGTCGTGAAGGTCTCGGTATTTGCTTCTACTTTTGTTGATTCTCCAAGTAAGACACTTCCAAACTCAACACGAACCAGAGAGCTAATGGCTTCTCCCTTGGATCCTTTCTATGGAACAACAGAAAAAATACTTTATATACAATGTACTCACTTATCATCTATTTTACCAAAGGAAAGAAGCTTAACCTTAAAATAACCAACATGAAATGCTTTACAGCACTGTCTTCATACTTGCACGCTTTATAAAATTCTAAAGTATCCAAAAATTCTCTTTCAAAAAAACCACTAAAATACGAAGAGAAAATGAAGGAGGGTTTCAAACTTACCAGGTTTTTGCAGCGAGCAACATTTATTGTCACCACTTCTGGCGCTCTAACGTTTTCTACATTCTCTTCACTCGACATTTTTTGAATAGTTTGAAATCAGTATTTTCTTGTTTCTCTTTGACGGTCGCTCAAATTTATCTACAAGAAGCGAAAGAGAGACAAATTATCATGACTTCTGTGAGTAAAAGCAAGAATGTTAGACCGCCATGTTGTTTTAGGCCCATGGACTTGGTTGTCATGACGATGGGTCTGAAGTAATTCCGCTGAAATTTGAGCCTGCTTTCGTTTTCTTGTTCTGAGTGAAACATTTACCGGAAAAAATGTGCCATTATTTTATCTTCTTTTTTTTCTTTCTTTTGAAAGAATCACCTGTGTATTTATACTAAAACAATTATTTGCCTCAGCCTCAGTGAATATCGGGGAACATTTACCGAGACGCGAGTGTTAAATAAAGCATGTCTTCTTTTCTTTCTTCTTTCCGGGCTCAATTCTACTGAATTTCGATTGGACGGGATATTCATGCGAGATCGTTTGCTCGCTTGAGAAAATGAAATTCAAAACGCAACAAATTTAGAGTCCGCGACGCCGGGCGGAATGAACTGCTAAAAGCGATAATCTGGTACAAGAGGGCTCAGTAGAAAACGAACGTTTTAACGAATCAGGTCAGTTTTCAATTGCTCAATTCCTTGCTAACCCTAGATTAAAGCGATAGGGTATTTAAGAAACAGTTTTTTATTTGTTGCCGGTCCTGCTTGCATCCACATACAAACTGTTTCGTTACAAACCTAACCAACAGTTTGTATTCGGATCCACGCCGACGCGTATAGTCCCGCTTTTAATACAAGGTCCTGCATTGAGAAAGTATTCCGGGACTTATTTTTATTCCATTCGCCTATTATAAGAAAATTTTATTTTTAGCTCTTGATTGGTTTAAATTTACTTGAAATTTTGACATGTACTGATTTATCAAAGGTTTATTAAAAACATTAATTTCACATGGTATATCTAGCTCGAGGTTGCATGTTTGACTAGATGAAACTTGGGTCTGCATGCTCGATGGGCAGACAATTGTCATGTTTTTTTGTTTCGGCGTTTCTTTGTTTGTTTGTGCATTTTGTATATAAAGAGCAGACCACGCCCTATTTCCATTGTTTGATGTCGGGTTTGAAGTTTGAATGAAAGCCTGTCCCGGCCGGGTTTTCAATTGGCATTGATACTAACAGGGAAGAGTGGGGCTGAATTCATGAACCCGGGACAGGTTTTCCATCGAAATTCAAACCCTACATCAAACATTAGAAATAGCACTAGCTTGGTTTGGATTGAAATTTAAGACCTCGGGCCTGCGGCCCTCGGTCTCGAAGTTCAATGCAAACCCTCGCGCTAGGGCTTTACTGAACCTATATGTAATAACCGGCTAAAATCATCTTTCTCGTGCCGCGACCAATAAAAAGATAAGGTTTTTATAGATGACCCCGCGAATCATCGCTAAAAATACCACCAGTACTAGTTTTCTTTTCTGTATTTATTGGCCTCAAAATGATATATGCCGAAAACGACGAAGAAGGACTAGCGTCCGAAACGTCAGTAAGTTTTTTCATCTTTTCACGGTCGGTAAAATTTACCCTTTTGTCATTACTGTTTCATTAGAAACGACGACGCAGCTCACACTAGCTTTTAGCTAGTTATCTCTTCTTATGCCAAAAACGTAGGTCACAGAGAATATAGATGAATAAGATATAACAGCCGGTCACAGAGAATATAGATGAATAAGATATAGCAGGCTATGCTATCCGCTCTTTTATCCATGAAGACAAAAGGAAAAGAAGAATGAAAAACGGAAAACTATTCTCTATCTTCTTCATATTCAGAAGCTGAAGGAAGATAGAAATATATTAATTGGAAGTGGAAAAAATAATTAGATCGCCAATGCCACCTTATATTAATTAAACACTCATAAACAACGTGACTTCTAAGTAAGAAACGTTATTCTAAAGGCTAACGAGTTCAAGGCAACCTACAGGACTTTCAAGGCGAAGAAACTTCAAGAACATGCTGCATGGAAACTTAAACCGTTGACTACGGAGCACATTTGATAATTTGTACACCCTTCTTTAAAAGTAGTTCAGTAGTTCTAGATCTTATAGCAATTGATACCCCCTGATCGTTTCACAAGTACGAAAAGCAATACCACAAAGTGTGTGCTTCAGCACTAGACTACACTAAGTTCTAGAACGCAAGGAAAACAAAGACCACGATGGTCAAACCCTCTTGGCTTACGCTCAGAGTGCCGACTTCCGCCTTAAAAAAATGGAACGTAAAAAGAGGAGGGAAATGGGAAAAAAGAGAAGATTCCTAAATTACATTCAGCTCTACCTTAAAGACGTAAAAAGCCTGATAGGAATCAAACATTTTATCGTTTTAAATCATACTTTATTATTCTTAAAAATAGAACAAAAAATCCTGAAATAGGTTTCTTTATGTCCACCGCGAGACAGAAACGAGGTAATGCAATACTAATTGGTCTTTCAGTTTTTAGTGTGGTTTAGTTGCTGCTAAGAGTCTTAGTCATAGACGATTTGACGATAACGTTAGGACTTGTGGGAACAATGAAAAGGGAGAGAGAGAAAGAAAGCGTGGAAAGAAAACGAAAATCTAAATATCAAAATGTCTTTTTCTTTAACGTTTTTGGCTGGAAGTGAAAATACTAGTATCCATGCATTAAACGTATAAAGGTTGAGGGGCAGACGGCCTTTTTATTTGTCGGTTTTTTATCTTTTTCCTTTTCGCTTTCATTGACTCTATTCTTATTATATTACATACGACCAATAGTCTTTTTTTCTGAGAATTACCGTATTTTTAATCAAAGTTTTTTTTATTCCAACCACAAAATAACCTCAACCATTCGATCTTGACATATATATCTGTGTAAACCTTCTGTCATTAGTTTAATTTTAAACATTTTTTCTAATAATTTTTGGTTTAATTAAAGTATGGAATGCATGAGAAAGACGCGGATGAATTTTGACTTGATTGCTAATAGTTTTACCATCTCGTTCCATAAAATCTTATTAAATTACACACCGAAACTCTATTCAAATGCTTTTCTAAAAAAAATCAATAAAGGCTGCTATAACGGCCTGAGGGCTTATTGTTAGAGGTCTTTGTTTGAGAATATACCATGTTACGCCGAGTATGATATTAAAAACTTAGATTTGAATATGTCCCCAGTCATGGGACGTCGCTACGTTAAGTCTAGTTATTAAATATTAGAAAGTAAACGCAACGTAAACTGAGATCAGAAATTGGAAACAAATGAACGAACGAACCTTGCTATTTCCGAATGAAATATATACATGTGTAATATCGTTTGTTTGCCAAGTATATATCTCGTTATCGCATTGGCAAATTACGTCAAAGCACCGATCGGTAATGGTTCTCGGTTGATATATGACATGTAACCGTCTCGCATCTCCGTACTCAAAATCCTTTACTTGAGCACAGAAAATAAAAGTATATGTAAAATGATAACAGCAGTAATGGTAGTCAGTGTTAAGTGGTAGGAGGCTGTAGATTAATTTCGTTTAACATCGAGGAGACATGGCAAGGACGGAATGGGAAAAGACAAGTTGAAAAGACAAACTTGAAAAGCTCAAAATCTGGCTTTTGATATTGAAGATGGCTAGATGTACAGTTATCGACGTTAAAAACTCTCGATCTTCTGGCATAATCAGTAGGGTCCAACAGCGATAAAAGTCATGATCCATCTACTTCGTGAACAAAACTGCGTTATTACAAATTTTTCATTCACTTTGTTGGTAATCATGGCCTATAACACCTGTTTCGAAGACTTCGTAAGTCGGCTAGCGATCTTTTGTTAACTAGTTTTTCACTAAGAATTATCTCAAATTGGTTCAGACACAAAGTTTAAGCTCCAGTTATTTCAACGGGTTATTTCAAATGTTCGCAGAAACTTTCTTGTAGTGATAATTTCCCATCCGTGCTGTTGCTCAAAAACCCTTTGTTTACTTTTGGACACCTTTTGTAAGGTCCCAGCGTGTTCATTGTTGAATCTACCATCGTCTTCGGGCATATTCTCGTTAAAAATCTTTCTATCTTTCAGAAAAAGAAGCGTCCTCTTTAACTCACTCTTGCTGTTTGTCCAAATGTCCAATGTTGCACTAAGTTCCTTCCCTGGGTACATCTACACCTGCCACACGGTACGATGGTTCTTCCCGGCAAATCGCGTAATTTTCGGGGCATACGCGGATCCTAACCAGGCCTATATTTTTATTCCCGACAGCCAGAATCCTCAAAGAGTGTGTCCTATCGCCCTCACAACTGCGATACGAAGTAACTAAGAAGAAAACAAAAGGCAGATACGTGATACCAGAGAGCGATCGCACCAACAAACAACCCAAACGCCATGTTGATCGGTCTGTGAATGAAATAAAAGTATTCTGATTAATTCCAGTTTCTCCCAATGTTATGACAACGTCATTACTACGCATAATCTGTATAATTCGCCGCTGACAGTTATGTTCGTGGACGTGCTGCTTTCAAAACAGGAAGTACAAAGGTGCAACTGCAACCATTTTATTTTTATTTTCTGTTTGGCTCGTTAACAAAATCTGGTGTTATGAAAGCTGTTATTCAACGGGTCACCCAAGCTAGTGTTAGTGGTACGTTCTATACGACCGTATAATTTTCTGCTGATGCTACGTGACAAATTCGATGTTGATTGAGTTTATATATGTGAAAGATAAAAACACACTTGGATTTTTAGATTTTCCTCAGGCAATCCTCAGGCATTTTATAATTATGGCCTATTTATGGTCGTTTTACAAGATAAATCACTTCTATTTGCACATCTTTCACGCTTGCTATGCACGTAATCATTGAAAACGTGCTGTCTATCTCTTTGTCTGTCTGTCTGCCATATTCTTGTTTGTCTGTCATATTCTGTTAATTTGTCTGTTTGACTTTATCAGTATTAAGGTGATGTTGTAGGGGAAAATAATCCACTTAACAGTTCTGTAATAATAGTTCCAAGTCAGAGTTGCCGGGCATAATAAGCTATAGTTTAAATTAATGGTCACTAAAAGACACTGTAAAAAGGATCAGAATTGGCAATGATTTTTGCGATATGAAACACCTTTTGCCAGTTTTTGAAGCTGAATCAAAAACTTGCAACATGTTGTCAAAACTGAAAATAGTAGCACATGGCATGCTACACAACATCAATTTTGCATGCAATACCATGAATGTGCAGTTTTTATCCCATTATGTTATGTTAGATGTTGATAATTCAGAGTTAATTTTAGCAGAGGGAGGAAAATCTGGAAAAATTGTAGAAAAGCCCTCAAATCACAGGAGAGAACCAGCAAACAACTCTACTCACATGTCTCGGAATTGATACCAGTTCACCTTGGTGAGAGGCAGGCAAAACTTTCACCAATATGCCACCAATGCTTCAGGTGACCACTGTACCAATATTTGTTATCTATGAACCAACGTAGGTTTTGGGCAAGGGCTATAAGAGCACCCGAGAAAACTGGTGTTGAAGCATTAATATATACAGAATAATTTTTTTATCTTAGACCAAGATATAATGAAATTTCCATTATCTCAGACTTGACCCCTTAAGTTGATGGATAGATCGTAAGTTGAATTGGCAAAGGCAGCACCTGATACTCCATTTACGTGATAAATAGCATTTCAAAATTCACATTTTGTTAAGTGCCTCTTTAAATATAATTACTAACTAATGTTTTTCTTAGTTGATGGAGAGATCATAAGCTCAATTGGCCGAGGTCTGTGTGTTCTTCTGGGAATATCAAGAAATGACACTCCAAAAGAAATGGAATATATGTAAGAAATAATGGATTTTTATTTAGTATTTGTGGAGTTAATATTATATTTTATCTATATGAATTTTTTCATACCATTATAATTGCTGTCACTGAAGATCAATTTCAATATGATTTTTTGTTGACAAAACCTTTTCACTTTACAATCACAAAAGATGGTTAGTATGAGGCGTAGACAATGTGGTCAATGCCAGGATTTTTTTAAAGGGGGACTAGCATGTAAATTGTCCGAATTTTAATTCAGCTGAAACTTTTACTGGAATAACGATGGAAAGCATTATATTTTTGCGAATTTTTATAGAAGCCTGTGACGTCATACACTCAACACTAAACATTGCTCCATACATTTCTTTGCATTTTGTAGTCAAAATATCTGATAGTTTTATACTCAGTATTGAAGAAAAGATACCATAAAATGATTCTAGCCACAAATAAGTTATGTACGTTAAGTCCCTCAGTGGACCTTTGGGCTTGATAGACAAAGTAAAACATGAAGTTATTTACAAAGAAATGTATGGGGGCAATGTGTGGTGTTGAGTGTAAGACGTCACGTATGACGTCCTATAGAAATTAGTAGAAATATTAATACTTCCTTGGAAGATAAAGAAAAACTTTAACCAGTTGTTATTAGACCTTTAAGGGTTATTCTAGTAAAGTTTCAGCCAATTTAAATTTCGGAAGATTTACGTGCTAGTCCCCCATTAAATACACCCTTAGCTGTTCTTTCACATTCTTTCAATATTGGTTAGAGATGATAAAGTGTGGAGACATGAGACTGCCATTACATGGTCCTAAGAGCCCCTTAAAAGTCTAAACATTTGTAGATGGTATTACAACACTTCGAGTGGTTAAATATCCCATGTATCAAAATTTAATGAATGAGTTGAGTTATACATTGAGTGCAGTTATACATGTCCAGAAATATTCACTCACTTATTCGTTTGTTTGTTTGTTCATTGTTCATTTGTTCATTTGTTCATTTGTTCATTTGTTCGTTCATTCATTTATTCATTCATTTATTCATTCATTCCTTCCTTCCTTCATTTGTTTAATTGTTTCTTATAGATTTTTCTATTCCTATTTATTTATTTATTGTATAGTTGTAACTGAGCTAGAATGAATGTGAATTCAAAAAACTCTAACCACACCGGTATTATAAGCTATTATAAAATAACTAAGATATAACGCGCGCTCTGATTGGTCAATTACCGTTTTATATAACTCAACATAGATTGTGAGGAAATGACGTCAGCAACGCAAGAGATGTTTTGTTTGTTTCTTATGTTTTTTATTATTTCTTTTGAGTTAATCATTAATTATATCTTAGTTATTTTATAGAAGAGATTTTTTATTGTTTTCTATCTCTTCACTGATGCATGCAGGTGATGTCATCCAAAGCTGTATTATGCATTACTACATAGTATAAATAACATAAATATTTTTGTTTTGAACTTGTTTTAGAGTTAGAAAAATTCTAAACCTTAGACTTTTTGATGACAATGGTCAAAGGTGGAAGAAAAGTGTCATGGATAAACAATATGAGGTTCTTTGTGTGAGCCAGGTAAGAAAAAATCTTTGTTACAATTGAATAATGAAATCAAGAATCAAAAAAATAAAGTCATTAATGACCTCTTCGTGTTCACGCTTGAGGTGGTTTGTCTGTAATGGATTCAATTAAACTAAATGTTCACAGTATATTAATGAGTGTCAGTATTTATTTGATGTCAGTATAGCTTGAATGGCCTATTAGCTTAGATTAATGACTTTCATTATGACAGGATGTCATAAGGACAAAAGGTACTAAAATACTCAATTAGACTTAATGGAAACAGGAATTGTACTTAGAAGTACTTACTAGAGTGTTCCATTTTGTAAGCCATGGCTAACTTACAGATGGAATTGAAATTCAAAGTGCCTATGACACCCAACTCAAAATTTTCAGCATTGATTCTAAATAAAGTAAAAAGTTGAATAGTAAAATATTTTTATATTGTTTGAGTGATGCATCTTCGAGATATCAAGGTTTATACTTCCAACATGCTAATGATATGATGTTAAAGGAGGCATCATTAAATATACAAAAATATCTCATAGTAATCAGTGTTTCGATTTCCATGTGATGGCAGATAAACTGAAATGCCTTCTTTGACGTCACGTCATTAACATATTGGGAGTAAAAACCTTGATATCTCCAAGGTGCATGATCACTCAAACCATAATAAAATAATTTACTATTCAAGTTTTCACTTCATTTCAAATCAATGCTGAAAATTTTGAATTTGGTGTCATAGGCACTTTAACATGTTAGGTGAGAATCTGTAGAAAAACTATTGAATCAAGGAGAGACATCACAAACTCTACTCAGTCATGTAATGGAGGAATGCGATGAAGTCCAGGAATTGAACCTGAGACCCAAGACGGCAAAGTGCTAGGCGAGTGCACTGCTACTATGCCTTCTTCCCAAAAATAATTGGAAATCATTTTTTTATGGTCATGTTAAAGCTTCTGTTTTAGCTCACTTTAATGTATCAGAAGGAGATTTGGACCCCTATATGTGTTACCTCAACTTTTGCATGGACTTTATGATATTTTCCCACATAAGTGTATATTTTCTGAAAGCTAAATAAAGTTTAAAAATCTATTTACAGTTGTCTGTGCCTCTGATTTTTTAAATATTTTTCTAGATCAAGCGCAATCACGTGTTAAATCCGGATGTTTTGGTTTCGGTGGTTATGATTGCAAAATAGACAATAAAATTGCAGTAGTGCATTATAGGGTCTATAGGGAACCAAATCTCCTCCTGATACCTTAAAGGTAAAAAGGGTAAAGAGATTATTTAACATCAGTGTTCCAAACCTTGTAGCTGGTCTTCCAAGGAACCAATGTATCACCAACTTTGTTTTAGAGCTATAAGAATTTGAAGAAATGAAGTGCTTTTTTGCTTATCAAAACCCTAAAATGATATTATCAAGATGAATATACACACACTCAACTCATGCATTGGAAAGGATACACATGAGCAGTGCCATCAAAGTCCTTAATCAAAGCTGAAGCTACGAGGATTAGATAGATGTCCAAACAAAGTGTGACATCACAGGGTGAACTGCAGATGCCAAGCTTAGCAAGAAGCACACTTATTACCAACTCAGTCACTAATGGTGGCACTTAATTTCTTTGGATTTGAATAAGTGTCTGTGTCACATCATATGATTATCAGTCTGTTAAATTAAATATCAATCCTGTACTGATAAAAGTTCAAAGTCTAGGCATAGCTAATGCACAAAATGATTAGGAATTTAGCTTGTATCATATATTAATGGTTTTTTTTAAATAATAGTTTACATTATGCAGTGTACTTAAAGGTAATAAACCTGATTTCCATTGTGCAATGGGAGGAGAAGAAAGTGAGAAATTTTACCAAACATTTTTAGAAAAAATGAGGACAGCTTACAAGCCAGAAGCCATCAAAGGTAACATGTTTTACTTTAATTTACAATACTCTGTCAATGCAAACAATTTGTTGCTTTAACATTTACCAAAGTTTTTCAGGAGGGAGGGGAGGGGATTACCTGGGTGGCAAATTTCTAAACAGTGAGGCTACAGGATTATTCCTTGAAGGCACCAGCTGAGAATTTAATTTTTTTAAAGCCTAAAGAACTTTTTGTCAATACCCTGAAATGGTTTCTGGGCTGAACTAAGTAAAAGACAGGGCATGGATAATTTTGTTAGCCAGTCATTTTGAATAATCATATCATATCAATTGATAAATATCACGGGGGGGGGGGGGGGGGGGGGNGGGGGGGGGGGGGGGGGGGGGCTGAAGCCCCCTTCAGCAGAAAAAAAAACAAAAAAAAAATGAAGAATTAGATGCTTTTTTCATTGTTCATGTATTCGATTCATTCAAGAGGTTTACTACTTGGAAAATAAAACAAAGAATAATTGTTCTATTTTCAGATGGAAAATTTGCTGCTTATATGCAAGTACACATTCAAAATGATGGACCAGTCACAATAAATCTTGAATCAACACCTAGTTCCAATAATCAACAAGAAAAACAGGTATGAAGCAGTTACAGCTTTTTGTTTTTACCTCGTTGTGATAAAATAACGAGAAAACCATAAAACATTTAAAACATAAAATATATATTACAAAGGGATATTTCCATAGAAATATTTAGGAAAAAGCTGTAAATGATAGTAATTATTTTTCAATAGTAAATATGGGAAATTATGAGGAAAATAAAGTAGTGCCAAGTAGGCTGTTCACCACTGGGGAGTCAGGATGGCATGATGGTAAAACGCTCGCCTCTCACCTCTGAGGTCTGGGGTTCGAATCCCAGTCACCCCATGTGAGCTAAGTTGGTTGGCTTTTTCTCCCTCTCAAATCAACCCTAACTAATTCAAACTGGTTAGAGCTGTGCTCTGGGTCGTACATGGACTGTATAGTGGCTTCCAGACATGGCTTCACATGGTTTCAGTTCAACACTGTTAAGCTACGCCACTGATGTACTTGCGGTGGTGATTAGTGATGCGAGGTTTTTTAGATTAGGAAACATATACAGCATGCCTTATGGTCAAGGAAACTATTCTTATTTATTCTTGGGGAAAAAGTGAAGGGTATCCTTGTCAACCCAGTAATCTAAAAAAAAATCTAAAAAAAAAATCTACAAAGCTTTTCGCTGTCGTATCACAGCGTGGGACAATCACAACAGAGCTAGGCTCCAAACTAAGTGAAAGCGCAAAGATCGAATTAGAATTTTAGAAGTTGATTTTTGAGGAGGGAGGAAAACCAGAGAACCCAGAGAAAAACCCTCGAAGCACAGGAGAGAACAAACAAACAATTCTACTCACATACGACATCGAGATCGACAGGACTCGAACTCGGGCTGCAATGGTGAGAGGCAGCACATTAGCAGCGCACACGACCTGTGCTTCCCATAATCATCCTTCATATCATCTATGTCATACCTTCTTCTTGGCCATTCCCAAGGAAAAAACTTAAATTTCCATTTTTTCCCAAAATTTTATTTTCCAGAATCCTGGAAAGAAAGTGAAGTCTTCAAGTGAAGAAAATGGCGAAAGAGAAAATTCAGTCCAAGAACAAACTGCATCAAATTTAACAGAACAAGTAAAAGGCTTAAAACTTGAAAATATGGACAGTGCCTCATAATCCGTTATTAGGGTCCGAGTATTCATAATTTACTGGGAAGAGAGGGGGGGG